>CM054168.1:18163462-18175962 GCA_028751875.1 Rapana venosa | reverse complement strand
TCGGTCATGTCGTGAACTTTATATCACTTAGCTTCTTTTTGTTTGCTTGCTTTAGTTTGCTACTTTTTGTTTGCTTGCTTTAGTTTGCTTCTTTTTGTTTGCTTGCTTTAGTTTGCTTCTATTTGTTTGCTTGCTTTAGTTTGCTTCTTTTTGTTTGCTTGCTTTAGTTTGCTTCTTTTTGTTTGCTTGCTTAGTTACACATAAGGGTTAGGTTTTTGGCAGTTTTCCTTCTATTTTCATATACAACTCTTGCATTCATACTGAAGCATCCACAGAAATAAAAACTTTTTTTATGTGAAAGACTAGCCCCTGACTCAAAACTCAGGGCAATGTGCATACATTTGGTAGGTTTGAACTTAAAATGTTTTTAACATCAGCGAATGGACAGGCCTAGAACTCAACAAAACCCTGAGAAAGGCAGAACAGAGAGAGGAATGGAGGGAACTGGTTGTTGAGTCTTTGAGGGTGCCCCCACGGTCGTCAGACTACGGGACAGATAGATAGATAGATAGACTGTATGTACCCCCTCAGTCATTTGTTATCTGCTAGCTGCCTCACCACAATATGCATGTAGGGGGTCAACACTGTAGGAACACAAGCAATCCTCATTTGATGATCGTTTCCCACTTTCTCATCACTTCCTTGTGTTAATCTATGGCCTCGACCCTAAAAATCAAGTACACAGTGCATCTTTTCATAGTTTATTTAAAAAAATCTCTGAAAACCAGCAAATATTTTTTCGGACTTGCGCTCTATACAAGATACTACATGACCAGGAACCTCACCCTTATGAGTGCCCTGTGTTTAGTTTGCACCTGTTTATTTATTTTATTTATTTATTTATTTATATCACTTTAAGTCATGGCAGATTTCTCTGCGTGAAATTCGGGCTGCTCTCCCCTCGGAGAGGGCGTCGCCACAAGAGCAGCGCCACCCTTTTTTTTTTCTTTTTTCCTGTCTGCAACTGTATCCGTTTCCCTATCAGAGTAGCTTTTTTCTGCAGAATTTTGCCAGGGACAACTCTCTTGTTGCCGTGGGTTCTTTTACGTGCGCTAAATAATTTTGTGCAACACACGGGACCTCGGTTTATCGTCTCATCCGAAAGACTAGCGCCCAGACCACCACTCATGATCTAATGGATGGGGGAAAAGTTTCGAGTCCAAACGCTTGCTTTAGTTTGTTTGGACGGTTTAGTGTTTGTTTTTAGTGCGATCAATCTTTCTAAATAGAAAATCTGTAAGAACATGAACCATCTTCACTACTCTTTCAAAAAAGATTCAGCAACAAGTGAAATTGTGAAGGATAGAGATCCTGATGTAATATAGAGATGTTTCTTGACTGTGTATAGTTTAATCATTGAGTTGTTCAATCCCTAAAAGCCACACACTGATGATGTGATTATACACAATGATACAATGCATTTCTTTGTAGTAGCAAGTCTGCTCGGAAATCAGAAAATCCCACTGGAGAGACGCTGTCTGATATAAGGCCTGCATCAGACCTGTTCTCCTGTATGGCTCGGAGACGTGGGTTTTCACAAAAACCGTCGAACGTTTGTTGAAGAGCTTTGAAAACAGAATGCTACGCTACATGACAAGGATCAAATAGGAAGACAGGATCACGAATGAAGAACTATGGAGAATGTGCAAAGTTGATGATCTGAAGTCTGTTGCTAGTACCAATAGACTGCGCTGGTTTGGGCATGTTCAAGAAAGCAGACCACCACATCATAAAAAGAGCAATGAACTTCGTAGTGGATGGAAAGAGTCCAAAGGGAAGACCTAGCAAAACCTGTCTGCCTGTATTGCAGATGATCTTAGAGACAGAAAGGGGCATAAATAAGGAGGAAGCTCAAAACAGAGAACCTCCCCTGGGATAAACATGACAAAAAGAAGAAGAAGAAGAAGAAGTAGCCATGCACTGTTGACATTTTGGACTTTGTTAAAATGTTTCTGGGTTGTTTGTTTTGTCCCCCACCTACCCTCCCCTTGTGAAGGGGATTACATCCTATCACATTAAATCGTCCTCCCACCCCCCACCCCCTCCCCCGTTGGGATGCCGGGGGCCTATCAGTATAAATAGCATCCCCACATTCCGGAAATTCTGTGCTAGAAATTTCCTCTTTTCTATCACTCTCTTTCTTTCTGCCTTGATCCTTTTCTTCCTGTCATCTCCTTCTTGTCTATTTTCTGCCTTCTTAGTCCATTCTCTTGCCCTTCTTTTCCCCCAGAAAGACTTAAAAGAGAACAATTCTCTCTTGTGCCGAAGTCGGATGCTGCGCTGAGCCTGACTTGTCAGGCGCTTAACGGCAGCGTGACGCATTTTCGCTCATGTGACAGACAACACTAGTTGCTGTCTGAGCGTTGGACGAAGAAGAAGGAAATCATTTCGAGAAGGAAGGTGGCAGGAGGGTTTAGACCTTCACTCTCCTAACAAGTACACCTTGAGCATCTGGGTTCGCCCTTTCTTCCAAGTTTGGCATGCGGAGTCTTTCAGATGAGACTATAAACACAGGTCCTGTGTGCGAACACACGCAGAACATCTTGCGCACAAGCTAAAAACCCGTTCCGCCTTTCGGAAGAGTTAGCCATTACGTGCCGGTAGGTACAGATGGCAACCCCCCACCCACCCAAAATCAAACAAACAAACAAACAAAACCCTGCAAGCCTCGTGTTTAAACACCCTCCTCGGTCGTGACTGCGGCTACCTAAATGGTGGAGTAAAAAAAAACAACAAGAACAAAAAAGACGGTCGCATTCGCAAAATCTCACCATTGGTGAACCTCGGAGTTTTAGCAGTGGAACGACCACCCCCCCCCCCCCCCCCGACCCCCAAAAACCCCCCACAAAAAACCCCAACCAACAACAGCAACAACCCCCCCCCCAAAAAAAAAAACCAACACAAAATACCCCACAAAAAACAACCAAACAAACAAAAAACCCAACAAAAAACAACCACAAACAAACAAAAACCAACAACAGCAAAAAAACAAACAAACAAAAAACCAAAAAACCCCCAGTAGTGCTGGTTCTGTTCGAGGGGGATTTAAACCCAAAAAAATCCCCACCCACCCCCCCTACCCCCCCCCCCCCCCCCCCAACCCCAACTGGTTTCATTGTCATAATTTATTTATTTATCTATCTATTTATTCTTTCATATCGAGGATAAACGAAACAAGCACACTCGCGCGTGCTTTTTTTCTTTTTTTTTTTTTTTTTAAGACCATCCAGTCCCCCCGCGTGTGTGTATGCGGGTTGTGTCAATTCTTGTCACCCGTTCCCACCAGCTACACGACGGCCTACCTACTCTTTTACGAAAAGCGGAACAGGATTGAACAGTGTGCGCAGAGAAATCACGGAGAGAAATCTGCCGTGACTTAAAGTGGTATGAAATAAAATCTGAGCGCTTTGATTTGTTGCTTTACAAGATTCAGCGCTATATAAATTCCATACATTATTATTATTATTAACAGTGTGCGCAAGAAGATGTTCTGCTTGCGTTTTCAGGGGGCCAGTGCTATCGTGTACAAGAACAGCGAGCTGCGGAAATACCAGATCTTCACTTACGCAGAGTGGCCTGGGGGGCTGTACGGGTCCCCGTCCATGGCTGGCTCCAGACCAGGTTAGCTTGGGGGGGGGGGGGGGGGGGGGGGGGGGGCACACAGAGAGAGAGGGAGGGAGGGGGGGGGGGTAGGGGGGGTAGAGAGGGTGGGAGAGGGGGTGGGATGGAGAGAGAGAGAGAGGGGGGTGAAAGAGAGGGAGGAGAGAGAGAAGAGAGGGGGGGTGAGGAGGGAGGGGAGGGGGAGAGGGATGGGGGTGGGAGAGGTGGAGGGGGAGGGGGAGGTAGAGAGAGACAGAGAGAGAGAGAGAGAGTGGGGAGAGAGGGGAAGGGGGGGGGGGGTAGGGTAGGGGAGTGAGGAAGAGGAGGGAGGGGAGAGAGAGAGGGGGTGTTGAAAGAGAGGGAAGAGAGGGGTAGAGAGAGAGGAGTGAGGGAGGGGAGAGAGAGGGGGGGGAAGAGGAGGGAGGGGAGAGAGGGGTGTGTGTGAAACAGATGGGAGAGGGGTAGAGAGAGACAGGAGGGGAGAGAGAGAGAGGAGGGAAGAGGAGAGAGAGAGAGAGAGAGAGAGAGAGAGAGAGAGAGAGAGAGAGAGAGAGAGAGAGAGAGAGAGAGAGAGAGAGAGAGAGAGAGGAGAGAGAGAGAGAGAGAGAGAGAGTAGAAGAATGAATGAATCTCTAAATGAATAAATCTTTATTTTTCAAGGTCCCTCGTTTGTAGTTTCCTTTCCTCGCCCGTTCGTCCTCCTCTTCACCCCCCAACCCCCCCCCCCCCCCCCCCACCCCCTAGCCCCCCCCCCCCCCCCCCCCCCCCCCCCCCCCTCGCCATGCCATTCTTTTTGATTTTCTGTTCCTGGAGTGCTTTCATACTTCAGCTTCACGACTCTTCTTCAGTCATCTGCTGCGATCCAATAGGGGGTCGTCTGTCTATTGGACTGCTTCGCTCAAGGATGTCTGTGTATGTTTGGTCTTTTCTGTAACTTTGTTCTACAGCAGGATGGGCTGGCATAGAGTTGTTGTGCCTGGTAGTTTGGTTGGCAGGGTCTGTGTTTAGTCCTTGCACTGTTCCTTCTTTCCAAGACGATCATGTCCTTGGCAGTAAGGCGTCTAGTCTCATCTCTTCAGCGTCATGTGAGCCAGATGTCTGTTGGTCTGTCAACGTTCTCACTTTCTTTTATACATTTCTACTTGTGAACACGTTAAACTTATTTGGGCCAGATGTTCTTGTGAATACGTTGAACTTATTTGGGCCAGATGTCTGTTAGTCTATAAGCATTCTCACACGCTTTTATACATTTCTACTTGTGAATACGTTGAGCTTATTTGGGCCAGATGTCTGTTTATTTATTTTATTTATTTATTTATTTCTTTTATATCGGGGATAATGGAATAAGCACTTATGTGTTTTTTCACATCCAGTCCCCGTGTGTATGCGGTTTTGTAATTTTTTCATCTGTTCCCACCGGCACACAATGGCCTACTCTTACGAACAGCGGAACTGGATTTAACGTGTGCGCAAGATGTTCTGCGTACGTTCGCACACGGGGCCTCGGTTTATAGTCACATCCGAAGGACTTTTGGTCTGTCGGCCTGTAAGCATTCTCACACGCTTTCGTACATCTGTATTTGTGAATACGTTGAACTTATTTACCAAAAAAATCCCTTTCTCATCCTTCGGATGAGACTATAAACCGAGGCCCCGTGTGCGGAACGCACGCAGAACATCTTGCGCACACGTTAAATCCTGTTCCGCTTTTCGAAAGAGTAGGCCATTGTGTGCCGGTGGGAACAGATGACAAAATTGACAAAACCGCATACACACGAGGACTGGATGTAAAAAAAAAAGCACATGAGTGCTTATTCCATTATCCTCGATATATATATATTATATATAAAAAATAAGGTCATCTGAGCGCTTTGATTTGTTGCTTTACAAGATTCAGCGCTATATAAATTCCATACATTATTATTTTTATTTTTTTTAATTATTTTTTTTTTCCTTATTGATTTTTTTTTGTTTGTTGCAGGCGCTAACATCGCTGCAGCCTGGGCATCCTTGCAATCCCTGGGAGAGGACGGGTTCATGGAGCGAGCCAAGGAGCTGATGGACCTCACTGACAAGCTGAAGCAAGGCATCCATGACATTGATGTAGGACACTTTGAAGATGGGATGGGGGGTGGGATTGAGGTGGGGGTGGGGTCGGGGAGTGATGGGGGTGATGGGGGTAGGATGGGGGTAGGGTTGAGGGGGGGGATGGGTTTGGTTGAGATGGGGGTAGGGTTGGAGGAATGGGTTTGGTTGGGATGGAGGTAGGGGTGGGGTGGGGTGGGGTGGGTTGGGGGTAGGGTTGGAATTGGGGTGGGATAGGGGTGGGGGTGGGTTGGGGGTAGGGATGGGGTGGGGTAGGGTTGGGGTGGGATGGGGGGTGGGTGGGAGGGTTGGGGTGGGGGTAGGGTTGGGGTGGGGGTAGGGTTGGAATTGGGGTGGGATGGGGTAGGGGTGGGGGTGGGTTGGGGGTAGGGATGGGGTGGGGTAGGGTTGGGGTGGGATGGGGGTAGGGTGGGATGGGTAGGGGTGGGGTGGGGGTAGAGTTGGGGTAGGGTTGGGATGGGGGTAGGGTTGGAATTGGGGGGGATAGGGGTGGGGGTGGGTTGGGGGTAGGGATGGGGTGGGGTAGGGTTGGGGTGGGATGGGGGTAGGTGGGATGGGGTAGGGGTGGGTGGGGGTAGAGTTGGGGTGGGGTTAGGGTTGGGGTGGGGGTAGGGTTGGGATGGGGGTAGGGTGGGATGGGGTTAGGGTTGGGGTGGGATGGGGGTAGGGTTGGGGTGGGATGAGGGTAGGGTTGGTGTGGGATGGGGGTAGGGGTGGGATGGGGTAGGGTGGGTGGGGTAGGGTGGGGTTAGGGTTGGGGTGGGGGTAGGGTTGGGATGGGGGTAGGGTGGGATGGGGGTAGGGTTGGGGTGGGATGGGGGTAGGGTTGGGGTGGGATGGGGGTAGGGTTGGGTGGGATGGGGGTAAGGTTGGGTGGGATGGGGGTAGGGTTGAGGTAGAGTTGGGGTGGGATGGGGGTAGGGTGGGGTGGGGTTGGGGTGGGATGGGTGTAGGGTTTGGATGGGGGTGAGGATGGGGATGGGATGGGGGTAGGTGTGGGGGTGGGATGGGGTAGGGTGGGGTGGGGTGGGGGTAGGGTCGGGGTGGGATGGGGGTGGGGATGGGTGGGGATGGGGTGGGATGGGGGTGGGTGGGGGTGAGGATGGGGTGGGATGGGGGTAGGATTGGGTAGGCGTGGGATGGGGGTGGGATGGGGTAGGATGGGGTGGGATGGGGGTAGAGTGGGTGGGATGGGGGTAGGATGGGGTGGGAGGGGGGTTTAGGATTGGGTAGGCGTGGGATGGGGGTGGGATGGGGGTAGGGTTGGGGGAGGATGAGGGTATGGTGGGGTAGGGTGGGGTGAGATGGGGTGGTGGGGTGGGATGGGGGTGGGGGTGGGAGGAAGGGTGGGGTGGGATGGGGGTAGAGTTGCGGTGGGATGGGGGTAGGGTGGGGGTGGGATGGGGGTAGGGTGAGGTGGATGGGTAGGGTGGGGATGGGGTGGGGTGGGATGGGGGTAGGGTGGGTGGATGGGTAGGGTGGGGTGGGAGGGGTGGGATGGGTAGTAGGGTTGGGGTGGGTATGGGGGGTGGGGTGGGATGGGGGTAGGGTTGGGAGGGTGGGATGGGGTGTGGGTTGGGGTGGGTTGGGGTGGGAGTGGGATGGGGTTAGGGTGGGGTATGGGATGGGGGGAGGGTTGGGTTGGGTTGGGAGTGGGTGGGGTGGGTGGGGGTAGGGTTGGGGAGGATGGGATGGGATGGGTGGGATGGGGTTGGGTTGGGTGGGGTGGGATTGGGGTAGGGGTTGGGGTGGGATGGGGGTAGGGTTGGGGTTGGGTTGGGAGTAGGGGTGGGGTGGGGTGGGGGTAGGGTTGGGGTGGGATGGGGGTAGGGATAAAAGATGTGCCTCGGGTGAGGTGGGGTGGGGAAGGTATTTGGGTGTGGTTTTGATCGGTTATGGTTATGGTGGTGGTGGTAGTGAGTGGTGGTGGTTGAGGTGGTTGGTGATGTGTGTGTGTTGTGTGTGTGTGTGTGTGTGTGTGTGTGTGTGTGTGTGTGTGTGTGTGTGTGTGTGTGTATGTGTGTGTGTGTGTGTGGGCGTGTGTGTGTGTGTTTGTGCGTACGTGTGTGTGTATGTATGTATGTATGTGTGTATGTGTGTGTGTGAGAAAGAGAGAGAGAGAGACAGACAGACAGACAGACAGACAGACAGATAGACAGACAGACAGACAGACAGACAGACAGAGACACAGAGAGACAGACAGACTAACAGCAGACAAAGACACAGAGAGACAGATAGACAGACAGACGGACGGACATAAGGATAGACAGAAATGAACTGAGAGCTGGATTCTTGTCGTGCTTACTGTATTTATACATGCATATTACAATGATCACATCACTCCTATCTCTTACAGGGCCTCACGATAATTGGTGAACCTCATATGACGGCCTTCGCCGTTGGCTCCAACGACCCGGATGTGAACATCCTGGCAGTGGCCGACGTCATGGAAAGCAGAGGTAATGGGGATTACGTCACAGAAACTTGATGTGGCAGAAAACGTACTGTAAGAAAAGGGGAAAAAAAGTGGAGTAGTTTCTTGGTTACAAAGAGCTTGGTACTCATGGTTCTTCTTCTTCTTCGTCGAGCGCTCAGACAGCAACTATTGTTGTCTGTTATACGAGTAAAAAAAAAATGCGTTGCGCTGCTGTTAAGCGCCTGACAAGTCAGGCCCAGCACCTCCGACTTTGGCGTGGGAGAGAGATTTGTTACCTTTTATGTTTTTTTTCTGGGAAATAAAGGCAGGAGGAGAGTGGACCAAGAAGGCAGAAGATAGACAAGAAAGACGTGACAAGAAGACAAGGAACAAGGCAGAAACAAAGACAAGGGTAAGAAAAGAGGGAATTGCTAGCACAGAATTTCCAGAAGGTGGGGATGCTATTTATACTGACAGGCCCCCCGGCATCCTCACGGGGATTGTCAGACACTGAAGGGCGCGGGTTCAAATCTCCGCTGAGGTGGCAAGGGATAGACTAGCGGTGGTGTGTTTTGCATGAACCATCAGACATAATTCAGACAGCAAGAAAATCAAGCACCGTCCCTAGCTTCAAATATCTGGGAGTATGGTATCGGATGAAGGATCGAAACCTGAAATTCTCTCCAGGATAGCCCAGACCACAGCTGCACTGACCAAACTGAAAGTACAAGAACATCGCTATCAGCTTCAAGATCAGACTGATGCGTTCCCTGATCATCCTTATTTTTGTATGAATGTGAAACGTGGACCGTAACAGCAGACATAGCAAAAAGGATACAGGCAATGGAGATGAGGTACTTTCGCAAACTCCTTGGTATCTCATACAGAGATCACATCACTAATGAGGAAGTGAAGGCCAGAATTAAAAACACCATCGGACCATAATGAAGAGCTCCTGACTTCAGTGAAAAAACCGCAAACAGTACGGGCACGTCACACAATATGTGGACTGGCCAAGACTGTCCTACTACAGGGAACAGTACAAGGAGGGAGACGAAGAGACAGACAAAGAAAACGATGGGAAGACAACGTCAGAGAGTGGACTTACTGGCCTTGAGTGGAACGAATTGATACGGAAAGCTTAGGACCGCGGGGAGTGGAGGAAGCTGGTTGCAAAATCTTTTTTTAGTGCTCCCACGGTCCAAGGGACTACGGGATAGGTGAGGTGAGATGATAGGATCAGGCTGGAAAATAGAGAAACCAGCAGAATCCTCATTCAATACATTGTTCCATCCAATCAGATTGGATTGTTCGATCCATCCAATCCAATCTGTCCAAGCACAATCCAATCCAGTATGGTTTGTCTGTTACCCAATTCAATCCCAATCCAATCCACTATGGCGGTATGTTGTTTTGTATGTTACCGTCAGGCTGGATTATCGAGAGGCAGCAGAAACATGACTGCATTCACTGTTCCATCTAATCCAATCTTTTCAAACACAATCCAATCCAAAAATGTACGTTACCCAATCCAATCCAATATGGTGGTGTGTTGTTTTGCATGTATTGTCAGGCTGGAAGATTGAGAGGCTGCAGAAACCTGACTGCATGGATTATTTCATCCAATCCGATATATTCAAACTCCACCCAATCTAGTATGGTTCATATCTTACCCAATCCAATCCAGTCCTCATCCAGTATGGCGGTGTGTTGTTTTGTATGTTACCGTCAGGTTTGAAGATCGAGAGATAACAGAAATCAGACTAAATGCACCGTTCCATTCATTCTATTCAACACAATCTTCTCCAGTATGGTTTGTACGTGGCACATTTCAATCCACTACAATCTAATCCAATGTGATGATTGTTGTTGTTGTTATTGTTGCTTTTTTTGGTAAGAAACATCAGAGTGGTACATTGAAAAACACCAGAAATATCACTTATGCATTGCTCCATCCAATCCTGTCCGCTCATACACAATCCAATCCGGTATGGTTTGTACGTGGCATATTCCAATCCACTACAATCTAATCCAATGTGATGTTGTTTTCGTTGTTGTTCTTGGTTTTTGTTGTTGTGTATGAACCGTCAGACTGAAAGATCGAAAAGAAGCAGAAACTTCACTGTATGCATTGTTCCAGCCAATCCAATTTGTTAAAACACAATCCAATCCAGTAAGATTTGTACGTAACCCAATCCAATCCAATCGAATATGGCGATGTTCTTGTATGTAGCAGGCTGGAGACTAGAGAACCCAGCAGAAACCTGACTCATATCAACGCAATGTTCCATCCAATCCAGTCTATTCAAACACAATCCAATCCAGTATCATGGCACATTTCAATCCACTACAATCTAATCCAATATGGCGGTGTCTTTTGTTGTTGTATGAACCGTCAGACTGAAAGATCGAAAACAGCAGAAACCTAACTGTATGCATTGTTCCAGCCAATCCAATCTGTTAAAACACAATCCAATCCAGTAAGATTTGTACGTAACCCAACCCAATCCAATCCAATATGGCGGTGTTCTTGTATGTAACAGGCTGGAGACAAGAGAAACCTGCAGAAACCGGATTCACATCAATGTAATGTTCCATCCAATCCAGCCCATTCAAACACAATCGAATCCAGTATGGTTTGTATGCAATCCAATACAATATGGCGATGTTCTTGTATATACCAGGCTGGAAAAATAGATAAATCAGCACAAAACTGACTCACACCAATGCAATGTTCCATCCAATCCAGTCTATTCAAACACAATCCAATCCAGTATTGTTTGAACGTGGCACATTCCAATCCACTACAATCTAATCCAATATGGCGGTGTCTTTTGTTGTTGTATGAACCGTCAGACTGAAAGATCGAAAAGAACACAAACCTCACTGTGTGCATTGTTCAATCCAATCCAATATGTCCGAACATAATCCAATCCAGTATGGTTTTATGCAATCCAATCCAATCCAACATGGCAATGTTCTTGCGGTTACCAGGCTGGAGACAAGAAAAACCAGCAGAAACCGGACTCACATCAATGCAGTATTCCATCCGATCCAAGCTATTCAAACACAATCCAATCCAGTCTGGTTTGTACGTGGCACATTCCAATCCACTACAATCCAATCCAATATGGCGGTGTCTTTTGTTGTTGTATGAACCGTCAGACTGAAAGATCGAAAACAGCAGAAACATGACTATGCATGGTTCCACCCAATCCAATCCGTTCAAACACAATCCAACCCAGTATGGTTTGTATGCAATCCAATCCAATATGGCGATGCTCTTGTATATACCAGGCTAAAAAATAAATAAACCAGCAGAAACCTGACTCACATCAATGCAATAAAAAAACCACAAAAAAACAAATGGAATTTATATAGCGCTGAATCTTGTAAAACAAAAACAAATCGAAGCGCTTAATGTTCCATCCAATTCAACCTCTTCAAAACAGAATCCAATCCAGTATGATTTGTGCATAATCCAATCCAATCCAATCCAATCCAGTATGGCGGTGTGTTGGTGTGTGTGCATGTTACGGTCAGGGTGGAAGATCGAGAGACAGCAGAAGCCGGACTGCATGCATTGCTCCATCCTTCCCCATCACAAACACTCGGCGGACAGGCTTGTCTCTGACCTGGCTGACAGCGTGGTGGCTGTTAGGGTAAGTAGTGTGCTGTTGTTGTCGTTGTTGTCGTTGTTGTTGTTGTCGTTCTTGTTGTTCTTGTTGTTGTTGTTGTCTGTGACCTGTGCTGTTGTTGTGTTGTTGTCTGTCTGTGACTTGGCTTATGTAGGGGTAAGTGTGCTGTTATTTGTTTGTTTTGTTTGTTTGTTGTTGTCTCTGATTATCTGGCCAATAGTGTGATTGTTGTAAGGGTAAGTGTACTGTTGCTGTTGTTGTTGATGTTGTTGTCTCTGATTATCTGGCCAATAGTGTAACAGCTGTTAGGGTAAGTGTGTTGTTGTTGTTGCTGTTGTCTGTGACTGGTTTACAGTGTGACAACTGTTAGGGTAAGTGTGTTGCTGTTATTGTTGTTGTTGTCTGTGACCTGGCTTATGTTAGGGTAAGTGTGCTGTTGTTGTCTGTTTGTTTGATGTTGTTGTCTCTGATTATCTGGCCAATAGTGTGATTGTTGTAAGGGTAAGTCTGCTGTTGTTGTTGTTGCTGTTGTTGTCTCTGATTATCTGACCAATAGTGTGATTGTTGTAAGGGTAAGTCTGCTGTTGTTGCTGTTGCTGTTGTTGTCTGTGATTATCTGGCCAATAGTGTGATTGTTGTAGGGGTAAGTGTACTGTTGTTGTTGTTGTTGTTGATGTTGTTGTTTCTGATTATCTGGCCAATAGTGTAAAAGCTGTTAGGGTAAGTGTGTGTTGTTGTTG
>CM054168.1:18110962-18160962 GCA_028751875.1 Rapana venosa | reverse complement strand
GTGTGTGTGTATGTGTCGACGATCTTCAGTTTAACGTCTATTCACATTTAGTGATTTTAGACGGGGAAAAGTAAAATAAACAAGAGAATGCAAACAATAACAAAAAGTGTCAAATAACAGTACTTAAAAACTAACTTTAACATACTACAAAAACTGAATTATCGGACTTCTTATCAATCCTAACACAATGTCCAACAGTAACGAACAGTAACAGTAACAGTAACAGTGTGTATGTGTGTGTGTGTGTGTGTGTGTGTGTGTGTGTGTGTGCGTTCGCGTGCGTGCGTGCGTGCGTGCGTGTCTGTGTGTGTGTCTGAGTACGTGCGCGCACGCTTGAGTACCTGTATGTGCGTGCGTACGTTCATTCATGCGCGCACCACACATGCGATGGTACGCCCGTGCGTGTGCACATGGTTTTGTGATCTGCTCTGTGTGTCCTAAACAGGGCAACCAGTCCTTAAAGAAGAAAGGCACGGCAGGCATTTACGGCATGATGGCCACGATTCCGGACAAAACCATCATCAACGATTTCATCACCGAGTTCTTCAGCGAAGTGTATACCCTCAAGTAACTGCTGGATCCCCCTGTCATCGCTAGGCGTGACGTCACTTACGTGTCTGTGTGACGTCATTCTTAAGCCTGATGTCATCCTCATGCAATCGTAAACACCTGACGTCACCACCGAGTGACGTCACCATATTCAGCTTTTCTTTCTTTGTGTGTGTTGATGTCAACGCAAAGCCTGATACCATTGCTTGCATCCATAAGTATGATGTCATTACGGGATGTGACGCTATTTCTGTTCTCCGGTGCTCCTGATGTCATCGCTAGTAGTGACGTCATCCTTTAATACCAGTTCCTTGATGTCATTACAGGTTGACGCTGTATCTACTATGTCCGACCGTCATGTTATAGGTATATGACGTCATTGCTGACATCTTTAAGAATCTATCCTCACCGGGCCTGCTGTCATTCTGACGTCATTGTCTATTTTCTTGCGTGTCTTGACTGATGTCATCAATAGATTTAACGTTATCTTGGAAGTCTTCAAGCCTGTGTCAAATATGATGGCTTAGACCTGTCGGCATCAGCTTCTGTTCCTAAATGACTGACGTCGTTGTAAGTCCCAGGTTATTAATTTTTGTCTCAGTCTTGCACTGTTCTGGTTGTCATCAGGTAGTTGTTAAGAATATCTGTTGTTATGGCGATGTGTTGATGCCAACAATGTATCTTCTTGAGTGTCTGATGTCACTTTGAAGCTTGACGTCATCATCTACTCATAGAGAAACAAATACATCTGCAGACAGGAAACAGGAAAAAAAAAAAGGGTGGCGCTGCTCTTGTGGCGACGCGCTCTCCCCGGGGAGGACAGCCCGAATTTCACGCAGAGAAATCTGCCGTGACTTTAAGTGGTATAAATAAATAAATAAATAAATAAATAAATAAATTATTTGTGTCTTATGTGACGTCATTGCTGGAAGCCGCACCATCATCTATTTCTGTGACTGTGTCTCATGTCATCGCTAAAATCATCAGAATTCATCGTGACGTGTGATATCATCAGCTACTTAACTGTGTTAGACGTCATCGCAAATGGTGACATCATCAATCACTTCATCGAGTGTCCAGATATCATCACTTGGCATGACTTCACCAGTGTACTTCTTAATTAAGTGTACCTGATGTCGTCACTTTGGCATGCCACCCATCAGGTATCTCTTTAGGATGTTTCTGGTGTCATCATAGTCTCATCACCAGGTATCTCCTTAGGTATGCCTGATGACGTTGCTGTGACATCACCGAGTATTTGCTAAGTGTGTCTGACGTCATCGTTACCTCCTTGGGCGTCTGACGTCATTGATGGTAGTGACACCGTCAGCTATCTCCTTAGGTGTGTGTGTGGCGTCATTGATGGTTGTGACGTCATCAGCGATCTCCCTGGTGTATGACGTCATTGATGGTAGTGACATCATAAGCTCCTTAGGTGTGTGACGCCATTGATGGTTATGACGTCACCAGCTATCTCCTTAGGTATGTGACGTCATTGATGGTTGTGACGTAATCAGCGATCTCCTTAGGTGTGTGTGTGTGTGTGTGACGTCATTGATGGTTGTGACATCATCCGCTATCTCCTTAGGTTGTCTGACGTTATTGATGAGTGTGACATCATGTTATTTCCTTTAGTGTGTCTGACGTCATTGATGAGTGTGACATCAGTTATCTGCTTAGAATTGTCTGATGTCTAAGTGTGACATCATCAGCTATCTTTTAAGAGTTTGATGTCATCACAAGGTATGACATCATTGGCTATCTCCCTAGGTGTGGCCAATGCCACTATTGCTAGGTGTGAAATATTCAGTTATCCCTTAAAGTGCAGGTGATGATGTTACAGCTAAGTGTCTGACGTCATTATTGGATGCAACGTCCTAATTTATTTATATCCTCAATGTTGTTTTTTATTTAAGAAAATTTTGGTACCTTGAAATGTGAAGTCAACATCTTGGTATCAAAATATGTTTAATATTATGAAGAGGGATATGTATCATATACAAGTTTGTCTGTTATGGTCAGGTCTAATATAATCCATCTCTCACTGTGTAATCCTATTATTTTAAATAATTATAATATAAATTGCTATACATGACAGCAGCATCTCTAAGTGTGTCTGACGTCACACTGAGGCCTGTGTCTGGTTAGTGTCACTGCTTGATGTGACGTCATTTTCTCTCCATTCTCAAGCAGGTCTGGTGTCATGAATAGGTGTGACATCACACACACATCCCTAGGTGTCTTGTTTGGTGTCTTCCTTGTGAATGTCATCATCATCATCATTATCCACATCCCCAAGTGTCTGCCTAAAGTCAATGCATGCTGGGTATAGCTTAGTACTGTATACTTTTCTTCCTCAAAGAGTTCATGGTACTATCTCAAGCATGTGGTCATCATCTTATCCAAAAAATATAGTTCATAATAGTTGTTTATTGCGATTGATTAGTTATGTGCATACCCCTCCCCCCTACACACACACACTTTCCTGTCTGATATCATTATTTAGTGGAAGGACGTTAAACTGAAGAACTACTACTTACTAAAAGAAAGCAACATCGACATTACACAATGAATCCAATATGATGTAAATGTTAACTTTGTTTAGGGTATGGTTAAAAAATTATAAAACGAAACAGTTATAGTTTCATTATCTTGTATTTTATGATTCATGTTTATTATCATCAATTTAAAGTAACATCTGCATCACATCAAGACACTAACATAATGCAAGTGTTGATTCAACTGCTATTAGATATACTTTTTAAGATTTACTTTTCGTTTTATCTACTTATCCCCCTTTTATAACTGTATTTAGAGGGCAAGTCTGTTGATGTGTTTGCCTAGGAAATAAGTAAAGCTTGTGAATGTGTTAAATAATGAGTTGTTTTAAGATATCCCAATGACATTCTGTTCACTTCTAGATGGTCTGTGTTTTTAATGCCTGAGCATTCTAGTAAAAACCCCTGAGGAAGAGGTTGCTACCTTGAAAATTTGGGGGAAAAAGATTACCAAGTGTTTGCTTCTGGTTTGTTTGTCTTCTGTGTGTGTGTGTGTGTGTGTGTGTGTGTGTGTGTGTGTGTGTGTGTTGTGTTTGTGAGAAAATATAATGTGGAAAAAAAAACAAGTACAGGTAACCAGTTACAACTTCATTTCTATCATAAAAATGATTTTTGTCGAAGATTTGAGATAAATACTACGAGATAAAACTGTGAAGGCAGCATTTGGAGAATACTTAAATAAGGACCATGCCTTTGGCCTGACCTGACTTGAGTTTCGGCTCCTGGTTGAGCACTCTTCAGAGGTCCCGGCAGTGTTTGAAACCTCACTCATCCTCTGTGGTAGGTAACAGCAAGACACCCTCCATACTTCAGAAGTGTCTATTGCAGCCCTAAGAATAGGTAGATATTATTGTGGCCTACCACCACTGCCAGCAAAAGATGAAAAATGTTTTTTAAATTAGCAGTTTATTTTTTTCCATTTTGTTGAATATTACAATGCAAGTATATCATTATCCAACCTGAAGAAGCATCTACATACATGAAGAAATGTGATGCAAGTGTTCTCTGTTTTCAGTTGGGACCAAAACAATCTGTTTTAAAAAAAATCATTTTTGTTGCATTTTACAATTCAAGTCTAATTAAATCCAGACAATGTTTTCATTTACTACTTAGACATGGTGTGGACATAGAGAACGTATTCTTCTTCCTTTTATCTTCTGTTGTGCTATCCATAATCATCATGGGTGAAAAATATGATAATGTAATCCACAGAACCGCACTATACTTGGTATTCTATTCATTAAGGCAGGTTGATTGTGTTACCTATAATTATCATAAGTGAAAAATATAATAATGTCAATTATCATACATGAAAAATATGATAATGTAAATTATCATAAGTGAAAAATATAATACTGTAATCAACAGAACTGCACTGTACTTGGTATTCTATTCATTAAGGCAGGCTGATTTATAAATTAAATGTAAAAAAACCACCAAAATGTTACAGAGCTTTTCAAGTTTTGTACTATATCCTTTCTTCGGCTGGTAGCCAATAAATGCACAGCGTTGGTGGCAACACGCTCTACTCCGAGAGAGCAGTTAGAATTTCATGCAGAGCAATCTACCATGACTGAGAGGGGTACACACACAACTCCACAAAACATTACACACACACACACACAAAATCCACAGAAGCCATCATGTGATGTAAAATCTGTTTATTTCTTCAAAGCAAAGACGTAGTACGCACATACATACAATCAGCAATGGACATTACTGAAACATTGTTTCCAAGTCAGCCACGACAAATACGCCTACTACATTTGCCATGTAGTTCTTACAAAACTAAGAAAAGACTTGCGGCCAACAAGTGGCCAGTTTCCTAGAAACACATGTATACACAAGAAGAGTTTGAGACCAACACAATCAGGAACACCCGTATTACCCCCCACCCCCCTCCCCCACCCACCCCCAGCACCTGCATTCTTACATAACATGGAACTTTCTGTGATGTTTCTTCTTCTGCATGCAGGAGTCTGCATTTTGTCAATTTGCACATTTTTTACACTCCCCACCCCACCCACCTAAACCTTGATTCTAACCCCACCCCTCCCTTTTTCCCTCATTTTTTTGTTGTTCCTGCTGAGAGAGGGGGAAAATAAAATGACGACACATGTTGTTGAGTGTCGTATTTTTAAAGTTTGAAAAAGAAATTCACAATAATTTTTTTTGTTCCTGGTAAGATAAGGGAAAATCGAATTATGAACTTTTGTCGAGTGTAGAATTTCTCGAAGGTTAAAAAAAAGAAAATGAGAGCTGCTCCCACCAAGGTGGAAAAAATAGAAGTCCAGCCTCTCTCCCTTCAGTCTCTCCTTTGTAAAATTCATGTCAAGATTCATTTGCACAGATGCAGATTTCACATCACTGTACATACACACTGTTACGCACACAAACACACACAAAGATGGACAATTTTTGTTGTTTTGTTCTCTGTTCCGTTTGCTCCATGGGTGCACTTTTTTTCTTTTCTTTTTTTGAGGGTGTTTGCACTGTGAGCAGATGTAATCAAAAGACGATGGCACTCGTGAAAGGATGGCAAAAGGTTGACAGGAGAGCTTCACTTCTTGCTGTCAAAAGAAAAACATAACATCAGTGAGCCACCATATAGTGGTCCACACAATGGATTCCTGGTTGAAACGGTCATGGCTTCAAAACAGAGTTGTCCTGGACTCTGACCTAAAGTGAGACTGCTATGGGCTCATAGGAAAAATGGAGACAGACGGACAAACATCCAGGGCTCATAGGGAAAATGGAGACAGACGGACAAACATCCACAACTTCAAGAAGCGATTCTGCAAGTATGGCTAAAATCCCTTGACCGGCATCCCCAGTGCCTCGTCTCTCAGGTGTGGCTGACACCAGGATAAACAAAGGAAACATACGAGCACAACTCTTGTCCAGTCATCGTATTGATACCCTTTCCACGAGACTCCTGATGATATGACAAAACCAGCCTGGGTATGGCTGGGAGGGGGTGGCGAGAGACTGGAATGAGCCACATGGGAATAGCAGAACAGACTGTACATCACAAGATATTTTTTTTTAAAAAGGTGGTAAAGAGTCCCATAACCTATAAGGTCGTAGGGGAGCGAGGCGTCAGAGACCTCACTTCTCTAGGGCCAGCATATTGAGGGTGGTGCCCATCTCCTCTCCCTCGCTGCTTTACCTTCCCTGACCCTAAAGAGGGCAGGTAGCCATTTACAGCTGGTGAGTGAACTGTACTGAAGCCAAGGCGCGCAAACGGTCACCCGTCCAACTGGTAACCACGCTCGACACTGCTTAACTTGGCTGGGGGAGAGCGAGTGCTCCGACCACTGAGCTATCCCGTCCCGCTTAACAAGATATACAGCCGCCAAAAAACAAAAACAACATAAAGACCTGGGGAGTCTTCAAAGTCCACAACATGACTACCTTCATCGAGGGCAAAAAAGGTCGCATACGCAAAATCTCACTATCGTGAATCTCCAAGCTCCAGCCAAGGAATGGACCCCCCACCCCACCCCCTCCGAAAGAAAATTTGGACATTTACAGTATGTCTATGCTATATCCGCAGCCAGGCTTTTCAAATTTTTTTTTGGCAACCTAGCACATCAGCCGGTCATGACTTTGGATACGTGAAGCAAGCAGCAAGCAAGCAAGCAAGCAGCATCAGCAACAACAACAACAATCACATCACCAGATATTGTAGTAAAAAGTTCATGATGTTAGACCCAACCTTTTCCTTTCTTTTTTTTTTGTTGGGAAGAAAAGACAAAACCTCAAAACTGCATTCATTAACAACTGAAATCACCTAATCAATCATGACAGGAGACAAGACTTCACAAAACATTTTTTTTTTTAAATCAAAAGACATCTACAACTGTGCTCTCGGTACAGCGTGTGGACGAATGAAAGACAAAATTTACCCATGTGCGTTTCAACTTTCCTCCAAAGTGCTCAGCATTGAATCTGTCCACAGAGAGAGAGAGAGACAGAGAGAGAGAGACAGAGACAGAGAAAGAGACAGAGAGAGACACAGAGAGAAGAGAGAGAGAGGAGAGAGAGAGAGAGAGAGGAGAGAGAGAGAGAGAGAGAGAGAGAACTCCCTCTCCATACTGGGGACACACAAACTGACTGTTTCCATCTTGCCACTCACGATGGACTGTTCCAACCTTTTTCCTTCACGCCTGTCGCACAGTGTGAAAAAAAGCATACCCCCCCCCCACACACAAAATGTTTGAAAGGTTAAGAATGAAGGTACTTTGCGAGTCCCAAGGTTTCCGTCTCACACACACACACACACACACAAGGCACACGTACTTGCACATGCAAACATGGGCATCGGCTTCAAGCTGATTGGCTGAAGGATGGGAGCTGTCCGTTTGAGATGGAACACGACGGTCGCTATTGCCGAGCGGTTAAGACCCGTTTGACTTCCAATCTCATGGATCCATGAAGTCGTGGGTTTGAATCTCAGCAGCGTCTGGTGAATTAAGGGTCAGGGATTTTTACCATCTCCCAGATCAACTTCAAGCACAGACCTGCCAGTGCCTTCATTCTCTTTGTGTATATATAAACATGCAGAAGAACTAAGTTTGCATGTTTAAAGATCCCGTAATATATGTCAGCGTATTGTGGGTTACAGAGACACGAACAGACCCAGCATGCATCCCTTAAGTTGGAATGCAGTTTTTCATGGTGGGGGGCAAAAACGGTCGCATACGCAAACTCTCACCACTGGTGAACCTCAGAGTTCTAGCAAAGGAACCAGGAAAGGAAAACAAGGCTGGACACAAGCTGCTCTGATTGACTGACTGTCAAACCTAGCACCTCAGGCGACAGGTTTACAGTGACAGACAAGAAAATATGCAGGGGACCCCAAGCGCTTTGATTTGTTGCTTTACAAGATTCAGCGCTATATAAATTCCATACATTATTATTATTATTATCTGTACTGCCTTGACTGTCAGGGCTGTATGGTCTAGGAGCATTCCTTGTCTGTCATCCCCACCCCCTCCTCCTCCTCCCCCCAAACTACCCGTTTTCTGCTTCTATGTCTGTTTTTTGGTCATGGTTTTTCTTCTTCTTCTTCTTCGTCGAATGCTCAATGGTCATGGTTTATAGGGACTTTTCTTTTCATTTGAAAAAATGAAAAGGTAGCATCCACATCCTATCTTTTTCTTTCACTTCCAAAAGAAAAAATGGTAATGTCAATTACACAGTTCATGATTCAACAAATAACGGCAGTTGTTAATAATAATAAAAAGAAGAAGAAAAAAAAAAGATGAAACTCAATGAGTACCTGCTCAGGAACAAAGAAAATAAAGGAAAAAAACCCCAACAACCCAACAACAGAAAAAAACCCCTAAATAATAACAACCAAAAAACCCCAACAACAAACCCTCAGCTCTTAAGTAGCGAATCAATAAAACAAGAAGTCACTCAAAATTTCCCCCCCCAAAAATCCAGTCATCAGTTTGACAGGTAGACAGAGAGAGAGAGAGACAGAGAGAGAGAGAGAGAGGGGGGAGAGAGAGAGGAGAGAGAGAGGGGGGGGAGAGAGAGAGAGAGAGAGAGAGAGAGAGGGGGGGGGGGGGAGAGAGAGAGAGAGAGAGAGAGAGAGAGAGGGGATGGGGGGAATACAAACTCATTACAGGCATTCTAAACCAAAAAAAATTGTAGAATTTTTGGGAGAGAGAGAGAGTGTGTGAGAGAGAGAGAGAGGAAGTACAAAGTCATACAGGCATCCCCCCCCCCCCCCCCCTCAAAAAAAAAAAAAAAAAGGTAGATTTTTTGGGGAGAGAAAGAACTCATGAGGATCCAACCTTTTTTGGATCTACCAGCCGCCGTGGCGCAGCGGTTAGCACATTACTTTTTCTAGCCGACGTTTTGCACGTTGGGATGCCACGAGTTACATACAGTCGTGTAGGACTTCAGCCAGCACCTACCCACAAAGAGTTGGCTGTGGGCTTTGTGGGGAAGACTGGGACCACAGGGTTGACTTAGTCATCACCCACTTTAGATCTCTGAAGTTGCAATGCGGCTACCTTAATGGTGGGCCAAAAAAAACCGGCCGCATGCGTGAAATCTCACCGCTGGCAAACCTTGGTCTGGCCGAGGAACGGGAAAAAACAATCCACTTTACGGATGTGATTTTGAGAGAGTGTTGCTCATTTTACTAGGCCGGCACTGCCAGCGTCTTTTGATGGAATAGAAAAGCAAATATTGTGTGGAAAGATTTGTGGTACCAAAGATAGAGGAAGACAACGCACAAAATACACAGTCTGAATATCTACGCAACGAGGAAGGAATCCCCCAACAATGAACTCATCAGGAGAACTGACAAGAGAGAGGAATGGAAGGCCATGATCGCCGATGTCTGCAACAGACCTGGCACATGAAGAAGAAGAATATCTCTCTCTTGGTTGGTTGATGCTGGGATATAGTTATAAATTATGAAGTGTGGTAGAGTACAGACAGAGATGGTGTGACAGTGTGGGTGGACGTCTCGCTACGACCGACTCCACAAATGTGACACTCCACCACATAATACGTCGCATCGCACAGGAGGTCAATGTTCAGCTGTTGAAAAAAGTTATTATATCTGCAGTAAAAAAAGGATATTCAATAATATAAAAAACAACAAACAACCAACCAGATTTTAAACTTGGATAATTCTATGAAAAGTTATGACAAATCGAAGCTTGGGTGTTTTTAAACACTTAAAAAAAAAAGAGAAACAAAAAAGAAACAAAATTATACCTTGATACTTCAGTACAAGGCAGATTAATGGCTACAGTTTTATAATCAATCAAAATCGACAACCTGACCCCCACCTGCCTAAAATGGCTCCTAGTGGAAAAGTGGATCAGGTGCAAAGCGACTCATTTCCTGGTGGAGTCTCACCAATAAGGGACTTAAGATTTGGTAGTTCTAGATCAGAATGGGCTGCACTGAACACCTCCACAGTCACCTAACCACAGCGCAGGGCCACCTCTAGTCAATGGTCTCATGGCAGCATGACACTGACTGATAAAACTCCCTGTGAACTCCTGGTCTGGAGGAGCGACGTGTCCAGAAACGGTGTTGCTGGGGAATCGTGAGTGATGTGGGAACAGCAGAGCAGATGTATCATATAACACATCCCCAAATTCGGAATGCGGCTACCTTCATGGTTGGCAGAAACGGTTCTTCTTCCTTTTTTGTCATGTTTCTCCCAGGGGAGGTTTGACATTGATGAGCCTTCTCCATCTCTCTCTGTTTTGAGCTTCCTCCTTATTTATGCCCCTTTCTCTAAGATCATCTGTAATACAGGTAGCCCAGTGGCAGAAACGGTTGCATACGCAAAATCTCACCACTGGTGAATTTCAGAGTTGTAGCTAAGGAAAGAAAAAAAAATGACAGAAGATGAGGCAGAACACACACACATACACAAATAAAGGAAAAGAAAGAAATGTTGATAGGGAACACCGCTCTCAAACATCTGAAAGGTATTCCACATATTCCCTTACCAAAAATCCGACACACTTTGACTAACACCATCTTTATTTTCCTAATCCTTTCACAGCCGTTTTTTCCACGCAGAAACTGCTTCTTGTTTCCGTGCACGTCTTTATTTCGCAAAAGGCAAAGCCACTACCATTTTTCTGTCCTCCCTTGTTCGACTAAGCATGTTCCGATTCGCTCACAGCATTTCATTCACCACCTCACCTGTCTGTTTTGAATAATGTGACGGCCAAAATCTCAAGACAAATTTGGCTTTTTGGGGTGGTTTTTTTTAAGAGTGGCAAAAACCTCACTACAGAGAGGAGGACTAGCATGATTCAGATGATTTTTTTCATATCAAAGAACTTGCGAAAGAAAACTCAAACTCGGGCAGTTTTACCAACACACACACACGCATGCACACGCGCATGCCCACGCGCACGCACACACATAAAGTATACCTTTCATTTCCAGTTGTTTATATATTAACCCCCATCAACCATGACGGAGGATGCACATAAAGACCCACACATGGGGGAGAGACAACTAGATCAAGCTGAGAAACAAGACTCTCCTTTCGTGTAAAAAAACCCCAACAAAACCCACACACCAAAAAACCATGCAAGATCTTTCGCACAATCATCAAGTCAAGAATACAGACTCACTATTGATATAAGCCAGTTAGCCAATGGTAGAGCATTCACACCCTGATTTTATCCACGAGCAGATCATGCTGAACATTATCAAGACTGCTCATGTCAGTGACAAAACTGATCCCTGTTTACAAGCCATAGCGCTACATATAAATTCATTTATTATTATTATCATTATTACTTCAGTCCTTGTTTTTATTCTTGAACTTTTACACATTCACCATTAAATGTCACATTTTGTATTTATTCATGTTCAGTGCCAAAACTGATCTCTCCTAGTTAGTCAGAGATTTGCTCTTTACTAAAACGTCTCTTCATTAGCAATTGATTTAAAAACATCTGAGTAGAGTCCTGCTCCGTCAACACACTAATCTACTTCAGTTATTCAGTCGTTTTCTTAAATTCTTCATCTTGTATCCCAACATCAATCAACATCAAATTTTGAGTTTATTTACGTTCATCAAGAAAATGGATCTACTTCAGTTTTCTGCGCACTTATTTAAAATCCTGAAACCTTTTTCTTTTTAAAAAAAATATCGAAATAACTTAGTTCAATTTTAAATGACAAGAAGGCGGATGAATTTCTTTCTTTTTTTAAAAACAAAATTCCCTTCTCAGTGGTAGACATGATATAAACCATATTTTTATGTAACAATACATGTCCTTACCTACTATCTTCCATTCTAGTCCCCATCTCTTTAAAAGGAGACATCTGGATATCATTATTCATGACCTCTATCCTCTCCCACCTACAGAAAGCCAGGTATGTTTCACTTCACTATTTTGCGACATGTAAGATGTACCTATGAGCAGTAAGATGATGCTATCAGGCTGCCACTGATCTTCTTTGTTTAATTTAGGTGTTTTTTCCCCCTCCTTCTTCTTGCCGTATCTATTAGTATTTTAAAGCAAACACCTCTATTGATGTTCTTTCAATTAAACTTCGTATTCTTTTCTTATGTTATTTGTCATAATTTACAAAGCCTCCACTTTTAACCTGTGGTGGGGGGTTTTTTCCTCTTGTTATGCTTATCCATCTTTTCTTTTTAAAAAAATGAATTTTTTATTGTATGACTCATTTTCACCAAACATGAAGGAGAGAGAGACAGAGAGAGAGAGACAGACAGACAGAAAGAGGGAGCGGGGGTTGCAGAAAATTTCTGGAAACAAAACTGATAAAATACCAGGCTTAAATTCTACCGTGGGAGGGGAAAAAAACAGGAGGATTAACTTTTTTTTGTAAATTTTTTTATCTATCTTCTATTTTCAGTGTCATGAAATGATAAATGCATCACCAGGTGGTGTCCCACATTTAATAAAAAAAATAATACAAAAACAATAATCAATTTTTGATTTATCCCTACTACAACCACCCCCCCCCCAAAAAAAAACCAAACCAACAACAAAAAAACCCACCAACAACAACAAAACCCAGTGTAGCTTCTCCGTCCATTATCTCGCAGAGACCACACACACACAAAAAATAATAATAATCATGAAACATAATGTAAAGCACAACACACCACAAATAGTGTATTCCGATACAATTTACCAATAAATATCTTGTGTTGCAAAAAAAAAAGAAAAATGCTGATGTTGAAAGACGTCAAAATACCAGAATATTATACCACAGACACTGACAGCAGTACACACACACAGCAATGAAACAAAACCCAAGCAAAGACTAACAAGTCAAACTAAAAGAACAAAAAACAAACCAAACCAAACGAAAATGTAACTCCACCAAACAAAAACAAAAAAAAAGGTACAAATTATCGACGTATAAAAACCATAATAACACTTCCTCCTCAATCGATGCTTCCTCCTTTTATTTTCAATGTATACATCTTAGTATCTCTTCTTTCATTTCTCACACGTGGCACAGAGAGATTTGACATTTTGGCGTAGTTATCGTGCGAATCCATTCATTATCACAGTCTTTCTTTCCCCTTTGCCTCCTCTCTCTCCTCCTCGTCCTTTTCACTCTCACAATAATAACTTTTGTTCCCATTCTTGATATAACCACACACACACACAAAAACAAATAAAAAATTAAAAACCCAAACAAATAAATAAATGATTAAGAAAAGCATCATCCGTTTGTTTGTTTTTTCCGAGAAGTAAGATAGATAGATCTTCCCGTCTTCACCTCTGTCCAGCAGCTTGGTTTATTCATTGTCCCATCACATTCCCCAGCAACGTAAACCGCATTGCACATCTAGATCTCTTGACAAACAACAACGATAACCACAACATACATCTCGCAAGCGTAAAAAAAAACGAAAACAAAAAAATGATATATATATCTATACCGAAACTGCATGGAAAAAACTTATGTTTGAACCGACGACGCTTCACGGAACCTCTTCACATTTTGAGCACAGAACAGACAGCTGAACCACAGACAAAGACTCCGTCCTTGGTACCAGAACTAGAACAAACCCAATCTTGTCCTAAAGGTATTTCCAAAAAAAACCCAACCCAACCCCCAAAAAACCCCCCACCATCTCATCCTCACCCACAACGAAACGTGAAAACTTCAAACCACCACAGAGACAGTCTAATCCGTAATATTCCATTCCTGCCTTTAAAGTAAAAAAGAAGAAGACGAAGAAGACGAAGAAGACAGGCTGATTTCTCTCTCAAGCAAACAACGCTTGGCTAGTTAGTGAGGCTCATCGAAAAGACTGGGTGATATTCTTCCGTGCCGGTAGGCCAGTTCGTAGCTATGACGACGCAGACCGCGCCCGCCCCCCCTTCCTCCTCCTCCCCCCCAGGGGGCGCCGGTGGTCGTCGTGTTTTCCGGCGCGGCCACCGAGGCGTCGCTCGTCCCCTCCCACACCCGCTTGTCCAGGGAAGAACAGCTGAGACTGAGGCTGCGGGAGTGGGAGTGGTGGTGGTGAGGGTGGTGGAAGAGGAGGGAGGAGGAGTCAGGGTCGGGCTGTGGGAGGACTGGCGGGAAGCTACCGGCTTGTCCGTGTCCACCTCCGGCATCACCTGACCCACCGACGCCGCCTCGCTGCACAGGCTGACCTTTGACACCGCCACCGCCACCTCGCTGGGCTCCAGCACCGCCCCTCGCCCCATCACGGCCGCTGCTGCTCCACCACCACCGCGTCGTTGTTGTCGTCAACGTGAGGGTCGGGAGGGTCGGGAAAGCTGGTCTCCTGCACGCCTCGCCTCCCTGCAGGCACCGAATGCAGGACCACGCTGTCGTTGACCACAAACTTCCCCGACGCGCTCCGACACACTTTCGACGACGCTGACACTGACGCTGACGCATGTCGCTCCCGCTCCTCCTCCTCTGCCGCTGCTGCCGTCATCATCTTGCCCGGCAGCGACGCGCTCATCATCATCATCACGTCGGCTTTCCCGCCCTCTGCGCGACGATGCGAGCCGCTGTCCCCGCCCACTACAGCGCTGGAGGTGGGGCCCACCAGCGTGATGTCGTCCACGAAGCGCGTCAGCTTCTTGCACTTGGCGCTGTGCCGGCCGCTTTCTTCGCCCGTGGCCGTGGCCCCGCGGCTGAAGAAGGGGCGGGGGGTGGGGGGGCTCTGCGGGGTGGTGGGGGAGGTGGTGGTCACCTCCGCCCCTCCTTCCTCGTACCCTGCGTCAGAGTCGCGGGGGTCGTCGGCGTTGAGGTCCAGCGTCTCCCTGCAGGATCAAGAAACCCGAGGTAAGAAGTGAGGTAAGGGGGAGGTAAGAAGTGAGGTAAGGGGGAGGTAAGAAGTGAGGTAAGGGGGAGGTAAGAAGTGAGGTAAGGGGGAGGTAAGAAGTGAGGTAAGGGGGAGGTAAGAAGTGAGGTAAGGAAGGGGTGGGTGGTCAGGGTCTGGACATTGGGGGAAAGTCCTTGTTTGGTGGATCATAGACCATAAACTGAGTGAGCACGCCCCTCCCTCCACCTTCCCAATGTAAATGTAGAATATCTTGCACGCGCACGATAAAAAAACCCCGTTCCGCCTTTCAGAGGAGTAGGCCATTCTGTGCCTGTAGAGGAACGGCTAAAATTAAAAAAGAAAAAAAAAAACCCCAAAAAACAAACTCCCAGCATGCACACAGGATTTTGTGTTAAGACACCATCCCTGAAATTGGAACACGGTTACCTAAATGATAGGGGGGAAAAAAAAGACAGGGGGAGAGGATAAGGGAAGATCACATCTGTAAAAAAACAACAATCTCACTATTGGTGAACTTCGAACGTCTATCTAAGGAATGAAACAAACTAAAAAATACCCAAAATAAGAATGATAGGAAAAAGGAGTCCCATAACCTATAAGGTCGTAGGGGAGCGAGACGTCAGAGACCTCACTTCTCTAGGGCCAGCATATTGAGGGTGGCGCCCATCTCCTCTCCCTCGCTGCTTTACCTTCCCTGACCCTAAAGAGGGCAGGTACCCATTTACAGCTGGGTGAACTGGGGGAACTGTACTGAAGCCAAGGCGCGGCGCAAACGGTCACCCATCCAACTGGTAACCACCACGCTCGACGCTGCTTAACTTGGCTGGGGGGGAAAGCGAGTGCTCCGACCACCGAGCTATCCCGTCCCCTTAATAATAATAAATTAAAAAACAACACACAACAACAACAAAAAGCAGAACGCACCTGGTGTGGCCCTCGGAGTAGATGACCCGGAGACTGGCCTCGTCGAAGGACACGGTGGCGGACTTCTCACTCAGGCTGATGTTGGCCGACTCGCTGCTGAAGCTGGCTCTCTTCTGAGGTCCCCCCCCTCCCCCACCACCACCACCCCCACCCCCTGGCACCACGTCTGCCTGTACCTCCAGCCTGGCCACACACACACACACCACAATTTCAATGTACCATCTGGAAATAAAATTTTGACTTGACTTGACAGCGACACCGGTTTATTTTTCATTGATTCTTTTATATCGAGGATATGGGGACGGGATAGCTCAGTGGTCGGAGCACTCGCTTTCCCCCCCCAGCCAAGTTAAGCAGCGTCGAGCGTGGTTACCAGTTGGATGGGTGACCGTTTGCGCCACGCCTTGGCTTCAGTACAGTTCCCCCCAGTTCACCCAGCTGTAAATGGGTACCTGCCCTCTTTAGGGTCAGGGAAGGTAAAGCAGCGAGGGAGAGGAGATGGGCGCCGCCCTCAATATGCTGGCCCTAGTGAAGTGAGGTCTCTGACGCCTCGCTCCCCTACGACTTTATAGGTTATGGGACTCCTTTACCTTTACCTATCGAGGATAATGGAATAAGCACTCGTGGGCTTTTTTTTTAACATCCAGTCCCCCGTGTGTATGTGGTGTTGTCCATTCTGTCATCCGTTCCCACTGGCACACAATGGCCTACTCTTTCGAAAAGCGGGGACAGGATTTAACAGTGTGTGCAAGATGTTCTGCGTGCGTGTTGGCACACGGGGGGCCTCGGTTTATAGTCTCGTCTGAAGGACTTTTGTTTTACCCAGTTAGACCCAGGTAACGTCAGTGCAGACTCCAATCTCTCTCCCCTAAAGTCCTTCGGATGAGGCTATAAACCGAGGTTGCGAACGCACGCAGAACATCTTGCGCACACGTTAAATCCTGTTCCGCTTTTTTGGAATAGGCCATTCTGTGCAGGTGGGAACGGATGACAAAATTGACAAAACTGCATACACACGGGGAATGGATGGGAAAAAAGCACATGAGTGCATATTCCATTATCCTCAAAATAAAAGAATAAAATAAATCAATCAATCAATAAACGAATGCTGCAGCTGAGCAGTTAAGATTGTTCAACTTCAACCTAACGGGTCTATGGAGCTGTGTGTTCGAATCTTGGCAGCATCTGGTGAATGAAGGGTGGGTAGTTGTTATGATCTCCCAGGTCATTTTCATGTGCAGACCTGCCAGTGCCTTAACTCCATGTATATATATATATGAATATACATACACGAGATGAAATACGAACATTAGAGATCCCGTAATTCATGTCAGCGTTCGGTGGGTTACGGAAACACAAACATACCCAGCATACATCCCTGAAGTCAGAATGCAGCTACCTTCATGGTGGGCTAAAAAACGGTTGCATTTGCAAAATCTCACTGTTGGTAAACATCAGAGCTCTCTGGCCAAGGAATAAAAAAAACAAACAAACAAAAAAACAGTATAAAACACACGCGCAACACACACACAGACATAGACACACAGACACACTGTACACTAACTTGTTGGTATAAGTAGATCCACACAGAAAGCAGTATAAAATACACACACATACATACACACACAGTACACTAACTTGTTGGTATAAGTAGATCCACACAGAAAGCAGTATAAAATACACACACACACACATACACCCACACAGTACACTAACTTGTTGGTATAAGTAGATCCACACAGAAAGCAGTATATCACACAAGACAAGACAACACAACACAAGACACACACACTGTACACTGTACACTAACTTGTTGGTATAAGTAGATCCACACAGAAAGCAGTATAAAATACACACACAGACATACACTGTACACTAACTTGTTGGTATAAGTAGATCCACACAGAAAGCAGTATATCACACAACACACACACACACACAAACACACACACACACCTGACACACACAGTACACTAACTTGTTGGTATAAGTAGATCCACACAGAAAGCAGTATAAAACACACACACATAGACACACACACACACACACACTGTACACAGTACACTAACTTGTTGGTATAAGTAGATCCACACAGAAAGCAGTATAAAATACACACACACACACACACTGTACACAGTACACTGACTTGTTGGTATAAGTAAATCCACACAGAAAGCAGTATATCACACAAGACACACAACACACAGTACACTGACTTGTTGGTATAAGTAGATCCACACAGAAAGCAGTATATCACACAAGACACACCACAAGACACACACACCCAGACACAGACACACACAGAGTACACTAACTTGTTGGTATAAGTAGATCCACACAGAAAGCAGTATATCACACAACACACACACACAGTACACTAACTTGTTGGTATAAGTAGATCCACACAGAAAGCAGTATAAAATACACACACACACACACACTGTACACTGACTTGTTGGTATAAGTAGATCCACACAGAAAGCAGTATAAAATACACACACACACCCACACTGTACACTAACTTGTTGGTATAAGTAGATCCACACAGAAAGCAGTATATCACACAAGACACACACACACACACACCAGACACACACAGTACACTAACTTGTTGGTATAAGTAGATCCACACAGAAAGCAGTATATCACACAAGACACACACACACACACACACACACATACACACTGTACACTGACTTGTTGGTATAAGTAGATCCACACAGAAAGCAGTATATCACACAAACACACACACACACACAACAAACACACACACAAACACAGTACACAGTACACTGACTTGTTGGTATAAGTAGATCCACACAGAAAGCAGTATATCACACAACACACACACATACACACAATACACACTGTACACTGACTTGTTGGTATACGTAGATCCACACAGAAAGCAGTATATCACACAAGACACACACACACACACACACATACACACTGTACACTGACTTGTTGGTATAAGTAGATCCACACAGAAAGCAGTATATCACACAATACACACACACACAGTACACAGTACACTGACTTGTTGGTATAAGTAGATCCACACAGAAAGCAGTATATCACACAATACACACACACACACACACAGTACACTGACTTGTTGGTATACGTAGATCCACACAGACTGCCGTTCAGACTGGCGGAGGCGATGGCACGGTTGGAGGAGGAGTCGCGGTCGCTGTCGGCGTCACGGAGAATTCCCACGCGCTCCATGTGGCTGCCGCTGGCGCTCAGGCTGTTGGTCATTCCCAGCGAGGCGTCGCCAATGCTGGGGGCGATGCTGGGGTTGGCCACTGCCGGCATCGTCTCGCTCTGGTTGTCTCCTGCACAGCACACACACGCCTCAAATGATAAGTCTATTCCCTGAAGTCAGAATGCGGCTACCTTCATGGTTCAAGGGGTGGGGATGTGGAGGGGTGGGTGGGGATGTGGAGGGGTGGGGGTGGGGATGTGGAGGGGGGGTGGGGATGTGGAGGAGGGGTGGGGATGTGGAGGGGGGGTGGGGATGTGGAGGGGGGGTGGGGATGTGGAGGAGGGGTGGGGATGTGGAGGGGGGGTGGGGATGTGGAGGGGGGGTGGGGATGTGGAGGAGGGTGGGGATGTGGAGGGGGGGGGGATGTGGAGGAGGGGTGGGATGTGGGGGTGGGGATGTGGAGGTGTGGGGGGTGGGGATGTGGAGGGGGGTGGGATGGGAGGGGGGTGGGGATGTGGAGAGGGGGGTGGGGATGTGGAGGGGGGTGGGGATGTGGAGGGGGGGTGGGGATGTGGAGGGGGGGTGGGGATGTGGAGGGGGGGTGGGGATGTGGAGGAGGGGTGGGGATGTGGAGGGGGGGTGGGGATGGGAGGGGGGTGGGGGATGTGGAGGGGGGGTGGGGATGTGGAGGGGGGGTGGGGATGTGGAGGGGGGGTGGGGATGTGGAGGGGGGGGGGGGGAGTGGAGGGGGGGGGGGGTGTGGAGGGGGGGGTGGGGATTTTGGGGGGGGGGGGTGGGGAGTGGAGGGGGGGGGGGGGATGTGGGGGGGGGGGGTGGGGAGTGGGGGGGGGTGGGGATGTGGAGGGGGGGTGGGGATGTGGGGGGGGGGGGGTGGGGGGGTGGGATGTGGAGGGGGGGGGGGGGATGTGGAGGGGGGTGGGGATGTGGAGGGGGGGTGGGGATGTGGGGGGGTGGGGTGTGGAGGGGGGGTGGGGGGGGGGGGGGGTGGGGATGGGGAAAGGGGGGGTGGGGATGTGGAGGAGGGGTGGGGATGTGGAGGGGGGGTGGTTGGATGGGGGGGGGGGGGGGGAGTGGATGGAGGGTGGGGGGAGGGGGGGGGGGATGGTGGGGGGGGGTGGGATGTGGAGGGGGGGGTGGGAGGGGGGGTGGGATGTGGAGGGGGGGTGGGGATGTGGAGGGGGGGGGGGATGGGGGGGGGGGGGGTGGGGATGTGGAGGGGGGTGGGGGTTGGAGGGGGGTGGGATGTGGGGGGGGGGGTGGGATGTGAGGGGGGGGGGATGAGGGGGGTGGGGATGTGGAGGGGGGGGTGGGGATGTGGAGGGGGGGGTGGGGATGTGGAGGGTGGGGGGTGGGGGATGTGGAGGGGGGTGGGGATGTGGAGGGGGGGTGGGGATGTGGAGGGGTGGTGGGGATGGGGGGGGGGGTGGGGATGTGGAGGGGGGGGGTGGGGAGTGGAGGGGGGGGATGTGGGGTGGAGGGGTGGGGGTGGGGATGTGGAGGGGGGGGTGGGGATGTGGAGGGGGGGGTGGGGATGTGGAGGGGTGGGGATGTGGAGGGGGGTGGGGATGTGGAGGGGGGGTGGGGATGTGGAGGGGGGGGTGGGGAGTGTGAGGGGTGGGGGTGTGGGGATGTGGAGGGATGGGGTGGGGATGTGGAGGGGTTGGGTGGGGGGGATGTGGAGGGGGGTGTGGTGGGATGTGGGGTGGGGGGGTGGGGATGTGGAGGGGTGGGGGTGGAGGGGGTGGGTGGAGGGGGTGGGGTGGGATGTGGGGGGTGGGGTGGGGATGTGGAGGGGTGGGGATGTGGAGGGGGGGTGTGGATGTGAGGGTTGGGGGGTGGGATTGTGGGGGGGGGGGTGGGGATGTGGAGGGGGGGGTGGGGATGTTAGGTGGGTGGGGATGTGGAGGGGGGAGGTGGGGATGTGGAGGGGTGGGGTGTATGGAGGGTGTGGGTGGTGGGATTGGAGGGCGTGGTGTGGGGATGTTGGAGGGTTGGGGTGGTGGATTGATGGAGGTGAGGGGTTTGTGGGTGATGTCGTGGTGTGGAGTGATTGATTGGATGGGGGTTTGTTGGGGATTAGTGGGTGGTGGGGTGTGGATGTGGGTGATTGTGTATGGGTCTAGTTTGTATTTGGGCTGTTTTTTGATGGGTGATTTTAGGTGGGGTGGGGATTTATTTGTTCAGGTATGTGGGGATGTGTGAGGGTGATTAGTGTTTTGACATTTTTTCTTTTGGTTGAGTCTGGGTTTAGGGTTTGGTAGGAATTATCACTTCAATCCTCTTTGCTACTGTGGCTTTCAACCAACACCCCCCCCCCCCCCCCCCCCCCCTGTTCTTATAACACATCTGTCCAACCTTTCCCCATCGCACATGTTGTCACAGAACTATTCGCACAAATGTTTCTCGAATCGAAGACTTCAGTCACAGCATTTTAAAGATAATATATAAACTGCATTTACATAAGGCTTTTTAAAATATCTCAAAATCCACCCCCACCCCCCCCCCCCCCCCCCACAATCTTAGCTATAACCTACTGGATGACAATATATTCTCAAATTTTACAAGTGTTGATAAAGAATTTCACACACACACAGGCATGCACACACACCCACACACATACACACAAAGAAATCTAAATTCATCATCATAAATCCTGTGGCATGTTTGTGTCGGTCAGTCGTATCTTTCACACCACTGGTCATTTAACCAACAGACTACAAACTGCTGAATAACATAAGCTGCTGAATAACATAAGCTGCACCCTTGACTTTTGAATATGATTTTAAAAAAAATCAAGTCACATAATAAGCAGCGTGGGTGAATAATCCATACTGATGCATCAGCCAATGTGAAACAACATCAACCCTAACTTCTGTTCAATCTTTTTTAATCTTCTGCTTCCTTCTCTTTTCCCAAAATGAAGAACAGAGCTTTAGAAACATTTTCTTTCTTCTATGCATTTCAGTAACTTCCAGAGTACAACATTGACCAAAATCTCAGCAAAGGCATGCATCAAATGAAAACCACCACACTGGGAAAACATTACATGGCGGATCGAATCAAAAGCTTCAGCTCAAGCTTAGGCCTTCAGTACACAATCTCTTAGTCGTGAATCGAAGCAAAATCAAAATACACCAACAAGAAAGAATAAAAAATCATTGAAAAATTTTCCTCTGGGATTACACGCAAGGCTTAGAGGTTAAGTTAATTTCATTTTCAGCGACGCAACAGCCACCCACGGCACAGATTAAGCCACAGAGACCAATTTCAAAGTAAAGGTAGATCCCAGAGTCAGAATGCAGCTACCTTCATAGCAGGGGTCGGGGTGGGGGGAACGGTCACATGTATACACAAAGGAAGGAAGGTGGCAGGATGGTTAAGACGTTTGCCTGCCAACAAGTAAACTGTGAGGTTCTGGGTTCGATTCCCAGCCTCGCCCTTTCTTCCCAGTTTGACAAAAAAATCGAAATGAATATCAAAGTCCTTCGGATGAGACTATAAACCGAGGCCCCGTGCGCGAACGCATGCAGAACATCTTGCCGCACACGTTAAATGCTGTTCCGCTTTTCGAAAGGGTAGGCCATTGTGTGCCGGTGGGAACAGATGACAACATTTACAAAACCGCATTATCCTCGATATAAAATAATCAATAAATTTAAAATATAAAAAAAATCATGTCATCTGAGCGCTATGATTTGTTGCTTTACAAGATTCAGCGCTATATAAATTCCATACATTAATTCCATACATTATGAAAATCTCACCATAAGTGAACCTCAGAGCTCTAGCTAAAGCACAAAGAAACCCCAAAAATTCCCCCAAAACAGCAACAACAACAAAAAGTTCAGGTAACACCACCAGGCAAAGCCCATGAGTTAACATCATCCACTCCTTCTCCTCTTCCTTTCACATCCACCAACTCACTCACCAGAGAAGTTCCCTTGGGCGTTGCCTTCATGCTCCTCGTCGAACTCGAAGCGCACGCCGCCGGTGTTGGTGGTGGTGACACCGCATCCCCCGCTGCGGCAGAGGGAGATGGGCACCACGCCGTACACGTAGGCCAGCAGGATGGGCACCCCGATACCTGCCGGCACCACAAGCAGTTTGGTGTGAGGCAACACGGCCCTTGTTGTTGTCACAGAGCCTCGGGCATGCCCTCACATGCACTCTCTCCCAACACCCTGGCCCTTATATACACACACACTTCACATTTTCACGCACATTCACTTACACACACGCACTTTTCACTCACACGCACACTTCACTCACACATACTCACAAACTTCAAATCGAACACACAAACACACACACACATTTCACTCATGCATACACACTTCACACAAACTTTGAATCGAACACACACACACAAACACTTCACTCATGCATATGCACTTCACACACGCACACTAACTTTGAATCAAACACACACACAAAACACTTCACTCACGCATACACACTTCACACACGCACACAAAATTTGAATCAAACACACACGCACACAAACACTTCACTCACGCATACACACTTCACACACGCACACAAACTTTAAATCGAACACACACACACAAACACTTCACTCCCGCATACACCTTACACATGCACACAAGCTTCGAATCGAACACACACAGGCCATTGTGTGCCGGTGGGAACAGATGACAGAATTTACAAAACCGCATACACACGGGGTCTGGATGTAAAAAAGCATGCAAGTGCTTATTCCATTATCCTCGATATAAAAGAATAGAAAAAACATAAATAAAATAAACACACACACACACACTCATACACACACACTCACACACATGTAACACACACCAACAACCACACACACATTTGTACACAACAAACAACAACCACACAAACATAACAAAAACCCTTAACACACACACACACACTTGTACCCCACAACCCACACACACGTTTCACACACCTGTATACACACACAAACACACTCACACAACACACTTAACCCCACATCTCAACACAAACACTCATAACACACACCCCACCACAAAACACACTTCCACACTTAACACACACACACACTTTTAACACACACACACTACACACACTTAACACACACACACACTTAACACACACACATCACTTAACACACACACATCACACAAACATTAACACACACTTACACACAACAAAACACTAACACACACACTAAAACACACACACACACTTAACACACACGACACACAACACACACTTAACAACACACACACACAACACTTAACACACACACACTTCACACACACACACACACTCACACACACTAAACATTATAACACACACACTTACACACTCACACAAACTCGCACACAACACTCACACTCACACCACACACTCAACACACCAACCACTCGACACTTCACACACACACACTTACACACACAAACCCCAACACTTGAACACACACACCAGCCCCAATCACTTGAACACCACACTCTTAACACACACAATTGTACACACACAAACAAACACACACTTAACACACACACACACAAAACTTAACACACACACACACTTAACAACCACACAACACTACACACACTCGTACACTTAACACACACACCCACACTCACACCCCAACCACTCAACACCACACCACACACCCCTTAACACACACACACACTTAACACACACTTAACACACACAGAGTCACTACTGACCCACAGCCAGCCCAGCCACAATGGGGGAAGCGATGATGGAGGCAGCCACACCTCCTGTCACCGCCAGGTTGCGTCTGTGTTTGGACGAAAGTCGGTACCGGGCATGAATCTGAAGGGACAACACACAAAAAACAAAAACAAACCCAGTCAAACTTTGTCACAAGAGGAAGGCTCTGTACACATACGCAAGACACCAGTACTCTCTCAATAGTTAGGGCACAATGTGCAAATCCAGCACAACTCAGTCCAGGGTTCAGGTCCCAGTGCTAAAATTAGCCCCTTCCTTTTACCAAGTCCAAGTGTGGTCAGTTTCTGCTGTAATCAGCACCAGCTGGGATGGGATGGATAGCAGCTGAGAGGAGCTGAAAGTGGGGGAATCTGACAGCTATGAGGGGTCCTTTTGGACTTCAGTGAGGCAGAAAATGGTGAACCCTTGTTGCTTATTCTTTTATTTCGAGGATAATGCAATACACATTCGTGTGCTTTTTAAAAAAAAAAATCCAGACCCTGAGTGTATGCAGTTTTGTCAATTTTGTCATCCGTTTCCCACCGGCACACAGTGGTCTACTCTTCCGAAAAGCGGCAAAGGTTTTTAACATGTGCGCAAGATGTTCTGCGTGCGTTCACATACGGGGCCTCGGTTTATAGTCTCATCTGAAGGACTTTTGGGGAGAGTGGAGTCAGAAATGATGTTAACTCCAGAGGAAAAATCCTCTTGAATGAGATTTAAACCCGGGTCAGCAAATCACAAATACATCACTCTAACCACCAGACTATCCCGTCCCCTTATTAGTGAGCCATGGTACAGTATAAGTAAACATGAAAAATATTGTCAACAATTCTGACAAAGGTTTTTTAAAAATCTAGATTTTTTTTTTTTCTACTGCACTCTAAGCCTTGCTCTTATTCCACTGGTAACATAAAAATCTAAGAAAAAAATGAAATAAACTTGCAAAAATATTTTACCCCACTTGTTGTTTGCAATAACTATGCAGTAATATTGAGATGCTTATGAAATATGCAATGGTGGACCGTTGGTCAGGTATAATATGTCAATTTGTTTCTTTTCTCAGTATTTACAGAATGCATGTCCAAAAAATATCCATCACATTACCTGAAGTCGGAATGCGGCTACCTTCATGAACATACGCATATGCAAAATCTCTCCATAGTGGGCCTTGAAGCCCTTGTGATAGATTGAAAACAAATCTCCCCATAAAAACGGGGATGATTTCATCAAAATGAAAATGTTGTACAAAACACTGCAATAGTGCCTCTTTCTACCCCTCACCCACCCCCCCCCTCCCCCCCCACTTAAAAAAAAAAATTCTATTACTCTGTTGTTTTTCAGTCAAAACTCCTGCCCAACAAAAACCATTCTTCCTTGTCCCCAATACTATTCTTACCTATATTCTACCTAATGTTCTTGTCACATTAATTGTGCGGTTCCTCCTTTTCAACTCTTGATTTCACTTGCACTTTACGATATTTGTGTTATTCCTTATTAACTCTCTGATTTTATATAGCTTTTATTCAGTAAGGAACAAAACACTGAAAACACTGCATCGATTGTAATATTTGCTAAGTAAAATGAAAATGACATTAAGAAAAAAAAAATCTCTTTAAGAATGTACACAATTACTTGATCTTACATTGCTCCGCAACTATGACAACTCTTACTTACCTGCATAAAAATGACAACAAAAATTTTTAAAAAAACCTTTTGCTTTCACATCACCATCTCTTTTTCCATCTCCCCAACCAGACGCACAGAGAAACTCACCTTACTCCCCCAACCAGTCAGGGATGCCGATGATCATGGCGGGCACGGGCGATGACCACCGCCCCAGGCGTGATGCCCAACAGGGGCGTCCACCAGAGTGCACAGCTGCCAAAGGATCTTCTTCTTGCGGCTCCAGGGCTTGCGCCCAGAACGTGCACCCCGAGGGGCTGAATACTGCCAATAATCAATCACTCTGAAAGACTTGACCGTCTGTGGGAAACCATGGAAGAATGAAACACACTTAAAAAGGTAATGGTAAGGTGTACCATAACCTATAAGGTCGTAGGGAGAGCGAGGCTGTCAGAGATCCTTCACTTCTTTGGGACAGCTTATTGAGGGCGGGGCCCATCTCCTCTCCCCTCGTGCTTTACCTTCCTGACCTAAAGAGGGCGTTACCCATTTACAGTGGGTGTACTGGGGGAAACTGTATGAAGCCAAGGGCGACAAACGCGTCACCATCCAAGTGGTAACCACGCTCGACGCTGCTTAACTTGGCTGGGGGAAAGACAGTGCTCAAAACACTAAATTATTATAACTTGTATACTGTGTTTACACTCCTTCACAGTTCCATCGCTCTGCCTGCAGATACCTTGCGCCTACGAACACCTTAGTTCAACCAATCCATGTTGGCCGCCGCTCTTTTCTATTTCGGGGTCCATCGACCTGAATGAGCTACTCTCTCTTTCGCCCAAATTACCTAGCTTTGACTCTTGTTTATATGACTGCCTCATATATTTATTTCAACCTTATGTTTTTACCCCTCTGTTTCATATCTGACTATCCCCTTATCCTGTTTTTTTCATACCAGTGTCCTATCACCCTGCTAAAGTATACGTCCTGTGTGATGTGTGTGTGTGTGCTTTTGAAAATCTATTGAAATTTTATTTTATGATTTTTGTCTGCAGGCACCATGTTTGTAAATATCTGTTTAAACTATTGATTATTTATCATTGATTGCATGACTGTGTAAGATTAGGTTGAATGCATGCACTTTGATTTGTCTTTGCAAGATATAGCGCTATATAAGTTCCATTTATTATTATTATACCACTTTCACAGCTGTCACAGTTTCCCCTACTCTCAGCTGCCACCCATTCCATTCCAGCCCAGATGGTTCTGATTTTAGGAGGAACTGACCACACTTGGACTTGGTAAAAGGAAGGGGCGTGCTAATTTCAGCACTGGGCCCTTGACTGAGTTAGGCTGGATTTGTGTGATGTGCTTTCAGTCCAGACAGATTTCTCTACAAGTGTGGAATTTGGGCTGCTCTACTCTGTGTGTGTAGGTGTGTCAATACATATATAGGTCATTCTCAGGAAACATGTGAGGTCATGATAGTAACCTACTTCACTCAATCTACCATTTTGACTGAATTGTTTGTATCTGTAGTGAATGCTGTTACTGGTTATGTTTGAATTAAAGAAATTATTTTTAAAGGTGTAATGTGTACTTGTGCTGTTTTTAAAAATAGTGAATTTTCTTTTACAAATGTGCTCTTTCCAACTGGCGGATGTGTGACATGATGGTGTGCCATTCGTTAGTCTGATTGTTATTCTGACTTCAAAGACGCTATTTGGAAACACAATTTGTATTAATTAATGCCCAGGATGTTGTTCCAAAACTCCCAAGCAGTAACATCTTCCTTTTTTACATGAACATTAAATGTGGGTGGATTAAATACCGTTGTGGTCGTGACGCTTAGTTTCCAAAGAAGGCCCCTTTAAAATTCACCTCACAATGAACTTAGATATCATCAACCTCATTATAGCTTCCACTGATAATGTAAACAGTTTTTAAAAAAACGAAGTTTTTGTTCTGCAAGCACTTACTACCCTTGTTAATGGCTTGAAACTCCAGATTTTCACTGTTTATCATTATAACGTCACAACGACCGACGTTAATTTGGTGCAAAACTCGGCACTTTCTTAACTGACCGAGAATTTTTATCGATGGAACCTCACCTTGACTATATTATCTCTGGCACGTACTTTTTCCTGCCAAGGAACGTCGCGATTGCTTATTAGTGTGATGGGTCTTTGAATTCTTCCTATGATTTATCATGTCACGACCGACGCTTAAGCACGGCTAGCATTTGATCAAGATGCCTTTTACTCGTTCTGTCGCATTTTTTATCGAAGGAGAAGGAAATATTTTCTGTTCATAGTATTTTACTTTTGCCATACCATGGTGTAATAATCGTTTAAATCGTGTTGAAATTACGGGAAATTGCGTGTTTTGTCAGGTTATCTTTTATTGTCACAGCTTGGCTTGTTAGCTGCTGTGGGGTACATTTACGTTCGTTTGATTTGATGACCGCTTATTCTTACTCAGAAAGAAATAAAAAGCCTGCTACTGTAATTTGTGGGAATTGATTGTTTGTTTGCAAGAAATAAATTTTGCACAAAATATATATAGATCCAGTGTTTTTGTTGTGCGGGTTACGGTATAGGACATGAAAACGAAAATAGTTCGGTGTCTTACAACCGCACATTTTGTTGAAGTTTTCTTTATCTTTTCTTTTATAGATGTTTTTCGTGTTTTTATTTAGAAACAATTAGCGACAGAAGTGATTATTTTCAGTGTTTGAATGTATTTCTATGTGGAAATATTTTGTTGATCTGTAAACTCTTGTATTAACCACGTTGGTTTTGGTGACACGAAACCAAGATGATAGCTTTGTTCTGTCTCGGCGTTAGATCTAGAAGCTTACGTAAAAGTAGTCTCGCGTTTTCCTCATTCAGTTATTGATCTTTATATGGATGCTCTGGTTATGTTGTTGAAATATAAACCTGCAGCATTTTTGTTTGTGGTTATCTTCGCACGTTGATGAAATTTGGCCGTAAAACGTTTAGTTGTGTTAGTCGTGACAGGAAATGGTTTATGGTTTTGTTGTCACGGACTCTGATCTACTGTAATAAATGTCCCTTTTCAACGGATACAGATTTCTTGTGTTGATTTCAGGGAAGTGATTTGATCTACACAATATCGTTGTTTATCGTAAGGGTAGTCAACCGTAAATGCTCGCGAAACGTCATCGCGTGTGAGTTAATAGTTTGCTACAAACTGAGCGATGACTGAGCTCGGCGTTCTGGTCACGACCAAACACGTCACTCATTTTCTACACTTATGTTCATTAGGCTTCTAATTGTAATAATAACAGTGAAGTTTCTTCCGATTAAAGTATGTTCATTTGGAGATAGGATACATTGCTGGGAAGTCTCCTAAGCTTAACATTTTTCAAACTCCTAAAACTTTACAAGTCCTGATCAGTTATGATGAAAACACTTCTGGTGGTGGGCTTTTTTGTTTTGTTTTTTCTGTTCTTACGTTTTCCTTCGTCAATCATTTGGAACCAATTTCATCTTTTAAATGTGCACGACATGCGTTGATAACAAAACAAATAAAAACAACAACTGATCACACATTCACACATTGAATAAAAGCCAAGAAACACTACAGTGAAATTGGTTCTGACAAGTATTCAGCAGAATAAGCAAGCACTTGCTTAAAAATTTATTTGTGGTGTACACACACTCACACACACACACTCAACACGTCCGCTTCCACTTTCACGCACTCCTTACATACACACACCACTCTCTCTCTCTCTTGGGCTTGTACCACACAAACACTCACAAACACACTCACATCTCACACACACAAACACTATACATTAATATAATTATTGGCTCTCTCTCTCTCTCTCTCTCTCTATTTACACACACACACACACAAAATTATGTGTTATAAAGGAGAAGTCTAATGTGGGGGGTTACAAGTTACAAAGAAGAGCAGTTGTCTATAAAAAGTAGATTTTTCCAGGTGGGATGTCTTTTTTGATTGAGAATTAAAGGGGGGCAGGGGTGCCCACTATACATTTGGATGCATGTGATCTTTGACCAAACAATTTTTTTTAACTGTTACTATTTTAAAATCATATCATGTGTGTGTGTTTGTGGTGTGTGTGTGTGTGTGTGTTGTGTGTGTGTGTGTGTGTTGTGGAGGAGAGATGAGAGAGAGAGAGTGAGAGGGATATGATGAAGATCGAGGAGAGAGAGAGTGAGAGAATGAGAGAGAGAGAAAAATTAAAAGTCCTAAATCAGTTGAAATTATGTTAGATATGTTTAGAATTGTGGGACAAAAAAAGCAGCGCATGTGAGGGAAAAAAAAAAGCACCAGCAAATGATGAGAGTGCTGGAAATTCTATTTGACCATAAAATTATAAAGATTAATTTGCCTGTTAAAAACAAGAAATGAAGAAGAAATACCTTAGATATTCTGGTATTCAAGTGTTGTTAATAATAAGGAAAAACCCAAACAACTTAGCAAAGTTGATGATTTGTAATCAATTGACAATCTAACAAAGTTTGATCGACCATTAAGTTTTGGTTTTTACTATAAAATATGCAGATTTTTGTATATGATTTCATTTTGTTTTTTTTTGTCGTTTTTTATAAACATGCATTTGGTACTTGATAAAAAAGCTCTATGAACTCATGAGCTCATATTTTATCATTAAATTATGAATTGGTACTTTTGCGCTAGGTCAGATTGTGAGAAACTGGACTTTAGCTGTGTTGATTGATATTATTTCACTTCCAGAATGATAAATCAAATGTAGATATGTTTATTGATATTTTTTCATGTCACTCTAAGTCTTAAATAATTTATCAATGTAAATAAAGTTACAAGAATGCATTGTTTAACAATTTGAGATGATGTTGTTTTTTCAAATTTGATCTGTAATTGCTACACTTTCATGTTTTGTTGCTTTTGAGGGGTGTGGGTTTCCATTCAAAACCAAACGGTCTCGATGGCAAACCTATAATATCTTAATATATAATGATACAATCAGTATGAATAATGTTTCGAAGAAGTATGCAGTGTTTCCAATTTATGTTGGTGTGTTTTGTTTTAAATGTATGTTTAAATTGCTTACACTTCACATGATTTGTTATTTGAGGGTGTTGTTTCCAATGTACAACCAAACGGTTTCCATGGTCACAACCGCAACATTTTTAATTTTATAAGGTATTAATTTGAAATAGCTTCCATTTTGTGTAAAGAAAATTGTTTGTTTTATTTATATGATTCTGTGGATAATGTTTAGGCTAATTTGTGATGCTTCTGTGGGCAATAGCACAAAAAAACAAAACTTTAAATCTGAGCGTTACAAACTGTCTTAGAGAGGCATTAGAAAAAGGGCAAAATATGCTTTGGTCAGTGATTGTATACTTTCAAATGTTAGATTTGTTTTATAATTGAAAACAAACTGCATTTTGGAGTGTTTTTTGTTTGATTTTCGAGTACAAAGAATTTATTTAAGACACTTTTTTGGTTTCCATGTCAATACAGCTACACGGCTAAAAAATTAGTACTTTTAATTCCTCAAATTCTTGGTTTCACAATTAATATTCATAATTTTTTCAATAGAATGCAGAAATTATGAAAGAGTACTATTATAATATATACAAAAAGCCATTAACTTCGATTGACATTTATGTTTCTGGTACCTATGTTACAATAAAAATCATCACTTGTTTCTGAGAATATCCATATTATCAAATATTTTGTCACAGCAGTGCATGTGTGCAAAAAATGATTTCTCCCCTTCTAGACCTGCCATGGAGGTGTTACAATTTTTGTACAAAATGTAATCTGCTTTATTTTAGTATACCAACCCTTCTCCAATAAAACCTCAAACCCCCCCCCCTCACCCCCAAAAAATAACCAACAAACAAACAAAAAAAAAACCACTTTTTTAAATTTTTATTAGTTTTTAAATAATGCACAATCTAAAGTTGTTCTTGAATGCAATTTATACGATCTACTGTACTCTGAAGCATAACGTTCCGTCACTGGGAAGCTTTCCATCTGAACGGTAGTGCATTCCTCCCCCTCCTCACTTTTGGAGAGTTAACATTTTTTATATTCTAAACTCCTACTCCCTGATAGACCTTCAGTTGAGACTACATCAAACACACACATGCCCCATGTACAAACAAAGCCATTACTGATTATGCATATCCCTCTTTACAGATATAACCCCCCACCTTACCCCCCATAGGGTTGCCAAGGATCGGTCAGAGTTAAACAGCACCCCCCCCCCTAAAAACCTTCTGGAAATTCTTGTGCTAGGAATTTCCTCTTTTTATATCTCTATGGTTCTGCCTTGTGCCTTTTACTTTTCTGTCTCCTCCTTGTCTATTTTCTGCCTTCTTGAGTCCTTTTCATGCTTTTTACTCAATAAAGGTTTAAAAAAAAAACACTTCTCTCCAAAGCCAGTTAGATGTCTAAGCCTGTATGGTTGGGGGCTTAGCGGCAGTGCACGCTATTGTAGCTCATTGTCACACTAAAATGTCGCTGTACGGAGTGTATGTTGAATGTTATTTAGTTATTTATTCTTTTAGATTAAGGATAATGGAATAAGCAATCATGTGCTTTTACATCAGTCCCCGTGTGTATGCGGTTTTGTTAAATTTTGTCATCTGTTCCCACGGCACACAATGGCTGTGACTAGGCCTGCTACGGATGGGTGCGTATGGATAATGCAAACATGCCACAGCATGCAACTCTTTGTCGTGTAGACAGATGAACTTGCCTGGTTCTGCTTGCCTGGAAGGAGCCAATCTGCCTGGTAACTTCAGTACAGTCTCTAAAATCTATCAGGGATAAAGAAGTCCTCTTCCTCCTCACTATCATCAAAGGGCGCGAACATAGTACCAACCTCGGATAGTGAAGGTCCGGATCTCCTTCATGCACAGCCAGCAGAACTTTGCGGAGCAGACGGCCGCATGCTGTTGATGGCGGATCCGTCGGTTGGATCTTGACGATGAAGGCACCACATAGTGGACCGGATTGATCTCATCTGCACAAAAGACAACAAAAAAAAACATAACATCAAGTTCTTGCGTCTTGTCATGAAGTTTTGTGGGTATTATACACGTAGTATGATTGAAAAAATGTCTGTGGTCTTGTCAGTGAATTTTTTTTGGGGATTTTTAAACAGTATGTATGTTTTGGTAAAAGTGTCTGTGCTGGCTTGTCATGAATGTGTTTGTGGATATTATAACTATGTATTATGTGTAAAAAAGAGAAAATAAAAAACACAACCCCAAGTGCTTGCAGAGAAAATTTTTGGGTTTTTTTTAAAACCTTTTTCGGAAAAAGTTGGCCAAACCATTTGTATGTATGTAGTTGCATGTATTATGTATATGGACTTTTGTGTGTTAGAAAGCTTTGCCCAGGCGAAAACTTTGTCCCTTTTTTTATAAAACCTGTAAAACCAAGGCTTCTTAAAATTTATGACTAATATGTCATATTAAGTTATCTTCCCATACAACCCCTTTGCAATCTCCCCACTCTCCTGGGAAAAAAAATCCCCGACTCAAAGTATGGTGCCTTGTGGTGAGGTACTGAAAAAAAATCAACACGCAAACTTTTCATCCGCGTACTTTCAGTTCCTGTGATGATTCCCCGGGGACGGATGAATGAGCCAGACTGCATGTTTTTTGACCCCCCGCGCTTTAAATGGACTGCAGCGACCACCTCCAAACCCAAAATTAACAAGGTAAAGAAGGGTAAAGGTGTTTAAAAAAACCATGCGGTTGTTAGGGGTGAGGGGACAGAGACCCCACTTCTCTAGGGGGGCCCGAATATTTAGGGGGGCCCCCCTCCCCTCCCTCCCTTTACCCTTTCCCCGACCCTAAGAGGGCAGGGACCCATTTTCGCTGGGTAAGGAGGGGGTACTGAAGCCATGCACCAAACGGTCCCCATCCACTTGGGAACCCCGCTCAATGTGCTTTACCCCAGAAAGTCCTTGGGATGAGACTAAAACCAGCCCCGAGTTTGACCTGAGACATTTTTCCCGAAAACAGTTAAATCCTTTCCGCTTTCGAAGAGTAGGCCATTGTGTGTGGGGAAAAATAAAAAATTGACAAAACCCAGAACTATAAACCGGGGCCCGGGTTTCGAAGCATGCAGAACATTTTGGCAAAAACCTTTAAATCCTTTTCCGTTTTTGGGAAGAGTAGTTTGTGTCCCGGGTGGAAACGATACAACATTGAAAAAAAACCGCAACAACGGGGACTGGTGAAAAAAAAAAAAAGCACACGGGCTTATCCATTACCCGGGAATAAAAGAAAAAAAAAAAATAACAAAACGAGTGCTCCGACCACAACAAAAAAAACCCAACCCAAACCCAAAAAGGGTGAGGGAGGCGGGCTACTAGAAGCGGCTGGCTGACTCCTCTGTTTTTGGGACTCGTGGCTGTAGCTGAAAAGGGGGAGCGGATTTTGGGCGACTTGGGCAGGGGGCGGCATCGCGGGTCGGGTTGGGGGGTCCCGTCTGCTTGCAGGGGTCAGAAGTACTGTCGAGCCTTCGGCTCAAACCCTTTAGCTTGGGGCAGCCCGACACCCGCCGCTATCAAGCGAATGCAACACCACAGGGGTTTCCTTCACCCCATGTACCCAACAAATTTTTTAACGAAAAAACTGTTGGATGCTTGGAAGTAAAACCCAACTTAACTGGGGGTATTGTTGGGGTTTTCCTGTTCCGAACAAACCAGATATAAAAAAAAAATAATAATATATGGAATTTTTAAAGCCTTATCTTGCAATTCAAATCAAGCGCTTCCTTTTAAACCCTCCCCAACCCCAACCCCAACTGATTAACAATATTCAAAAATTTAATGTAACACACACACAGGTTGTACATTTCAGCAGGGTGATGGAATTTTGGCTTTCAAAGGCAGGGACAGACATGAGATGAAACAAGAGGGAAAAATCTTAGGTTTGAAATAGGTATGTTTTCAGGCTGGATTTAAAGCTGTCGTAAGTAGGCTTTTCACGAAGGGAGAGAGGGAGGTAAACTGATAAACTGAGCAATTCAATATTCAGCTTCATTTTTAGAAAAGACTCCCTATGTCAGAGTCAGGACTTTTACACGCTGGTAAGTCTAATAGACTTGCAACACCTGGCAAGACAAGACACTCCACTGCATACTCTAGTAGAAGCATCTCAAACAGACTGCAACTCTCCACAAAGGAAACCCTCTTGACCAAAAAATTGCTGACATGTGGTATATAAAACTGTGATAACGTTCTGCAGACCTCTCTTGAAATCAACTCGATCATTTGTGAACGTATAAAGGTAGAAGGTGGCAGGACAGTTAAGTTGTGGGTTCGATTCCCAGCCTTGCCCCATCTTCCCAGTTTGATGAGAAAATCGAGCTGAATGAGTGAACGTCAAAAGTCCTTTGGATAAGACTGTAAAATCATAAAATGAGGCCCTGAGCGCAAATGCATGCAGAACATCTTGCAAACATGTTAACACTTGTTCCACCCTTTGGAAGAGTATGCCATTCGGTGCTGGTAGGAACGAATGACAAAATTTTTTAAAAATCACACATACACACAGGTGTCATGTTTAGACACCATTCCTAAAGTCAGAATGCAGCTACCTAAATGGTAGGTGGATGGGTGGGTGGGTGGCTTAAACGGTTGCAGGAAAAAAATGTCACTACAGGTAAACCTTGGAGCTCTAGCCGAAGAACAACCATCCCACCCCCAAGTAATAGAATAAAAAATTATGAGGTATGTTAAGAAATACTTAAAACGTTTTAAGTATGAGTTGGGATTCTCTCTCTATTGTACTCCATACTGATAATAATGAGTCAATACTCATAATACTGGTTTGATTAATCAACCGGTTTGTTTTACTTTAGAAAGTTAATAATTATGATCATGGTTTGGGGAAATGGCTGAAGCAAATTTGGGCAGAAAAGTTTTTGAAGGTTATAGAAAAACAACAAAACACAATGGATACAGTTTAAAATTTTTGTTGTTTCTTTATTTTATCTTTGTTACTGGCTTAAAAAAATGAGTGAGTTGTAGTGTGTGTGTGAGTGTGTGTGTGAGTGTGTGAGTGTGAGTGTGTGTGTGTGTGTGTGTGTGTGTTGTGTGTGTATTGTGTGTGTGTGCTGTGTGTGTGTGTGTGTGTTCTGTGTGTGTGTGTGTCACTGTGTGTGTGTGTGTATGTGCTGTGTGCGGGTGTCAGAGAGAGAGACAGACAGAGAGATAGAGAGAAAACCACCATCATGTTCTGCCATACTGTAGTGAAAACGAGCACTGTCAAAGGTCATGCCACATGCACATTAACTCAACAGCGTAGAAAAAAACAACAACTCCCCCCACACACACACACACCTCAACAGCGTAGCAGACAACTTTTTTCCAATTTTCAAACCTTTTGGTTAACAAAAATAACTTTCTGACATATACAAAAACTGCATTTCCCCATTTTCGCCTGCAACAAATACACTTCTTAAGAATACAGAGGATCCATAGGTCTGAGTCTAAAATCGGATTTTGATAAACGAAATTCTACCCCCCCCCCCCCCCCCCCCCCCCCCCTGAAATAACTACTGAAGAATACAGTGGAAGGTCCACAGGTGTGTGAGTATTCATGAAATAATAATAATAATGTATGGAATTTATATAGCACTGAATCTTGTAAAGCAACAAATCAAAGCGCTCAGATGAATTTTTTATTTTTATATCGAGGATAATGGACTAAGCACTCACATGCTTTTTTTTACATCCAGTCCCTGTGTGTATGCGGTTTAGTAGATTTTGTCATCAGTTCACACCGGCACACAATGGCCTACTCTTCGAAAAGCGGAACAGCATTGAACGTGTGCGGCAAGATGTTCCGCATGTGTTCGCACACGACGAGGCCTTGAGTTTATAGTCTCATCCGAAGTACTTAAGACATTCAGTTTGAATTTTTTGGGGGGTCAAACTGGGAAAAAGAAAGGGCGAGCGAGGAGGCTGGGGAATCGAACCCAGAACCTCACGGTTTAAAAAAAAAAAAAAAAAATGTATGGAATTTATATATAGCGCTGAATCTTGTAAAGCAACAAATCAAAGCGCTCGGTTGACTTGTGGTGGGGGGGGGAACGAACGTCTTAACCCTCCCGCCACCTTCTCCTTCCACAAGTCCTGACAGTATGTTAGTCCGTCGTTTTCGACGATGACCTCCAAAACAGCAGAGGAGGCAGCTGCTGTTTCGGAAACTGGACAGAAGTTTGATTATAGTGGAGATGCCTTGCCCACAGTACATGCCCACTCTCTCGGCCAAGTGGGCATAAGGACAGTCAGCGTTGGAGATGTTCTCCAAAGGCCAACCAGCCCCCAGGGCTGCAGCACATAAGGACTGTGCAAGTCAAGCCTTCTAGTCAGAGAGTCATAGTCGATCACTAAAGACTAAGCTGTAAAGTGGAATTCCATGAGTGGGAAAGAAAGCCACTGGTCATACAGCCTCTCACTTTTTGCGGTTGCCCCCAGCGTCAATGGTTTAATCAAGAACTGTGATAAAGCCCGAGACAGACAGACTCACTGACAGACTCACCCACAGTCCGGCGCGGGGCACCAGCGCGTGTCGGGGTCCATGGCCAGCACGCGGCGCAGCATGAAGTCCTCGTACTTGCCCATCAGCACCCCGTCCTCCAGAATGGCGCGCATGTCGTTGGGGTGGAAGCGCGCGTTGCACTCGGGGCAGGCGATGTTGACCCGCGACTCGCTGATCTCCAGCGCCAGGTAGTGGCGCAGGCACTGCAGGCAGGTGCGGTGGTGGCACGTCTGGATGGGCGGGAAGGCGTCCCGCGCCTGCTCCACCATGCACACCGGGCATTCCCGCACAGTCCCCCCGCCACTGTTACCACCACCACCACCGTTAATGCCGCTACCACCACCACCGCTACCACCGCCACCCACACTGCTTTCTGACGGGGCTGGGGACGGGGACGGGAGCACCAGAGAAGAGCTGGGAAGACTGCTGGGAGCGGTAGAGGCAGAGGCAGAGGCAGTAGAGGCGGTAGTGCCAGCAGCAGCGGCAGCGTTAGCAGCAGAGGCCAGCCCGGCAACGTTGGTGTTGTGCGTGCGCGTGAGGGGCGTCATGGCCACGCCCGTGTTGTGGAAGGCGGGCAGAGAGGTGCTGGTGACGTTGTGCGACACCACCAGGCTCGACTCCGACTTCACCGAGTGCGAGTCCCCCGAGTCCAGGCTCATGCGCGACTTGGAGTGGTGGTGGTGGCGCCGCCGGCTGCGCGAGGGCAGGAAGCGGCTGAGGGAGAAGGGGGAGCCACTCCCGCTGGCGCTGGCGGCCCCCCCTCCTCCTCCTCCTCCGCCACTGCCGGCGTTGCCGCTGCTGCGGTGGTGGTGGTCTCCCCCTTTGCCTGCCCCCCATGCCATGGAGGTGAACTCGCCTCGATCTCGCTTCTTCATTGCTGACCAGTCCTGGTCACCTGGCTTACCAACCTGCAAGAAGCCAATACGACAAATGTTGCTAGAATTGCGTACATGTGTATGTGTGTGTATACATCCTTTTTTTTTGGGGGGGGCGTTCTTCCTTCCAACAAACAAACACACAGACTGATTTAATGATAATAATAATAATGTATACTAGACGTGTTGGCCTCAGGATCAGTCAAGAGAAGACCAAGCTACTGCGTACCAACAACCAGCAAGAGGCTCCTGTCACCATCTCTGGGAAAGCAGTAGAGGATGTCAGTGAATTTGTGTACCTGGGCAGTAAGATCAGCCAGACAGGAGGCACAGACGAAGACATCAAGGCAAGAATAAAGAAAGCACACCAAGCATTTGCCATCTTGAAACCCGTATGGAGAACAAATGCGATCTCCACAACCACCAAGCTCAGGATCTTCAACTCCAACGTGAAGTCTGTGCTTCTCTACGGGTCAGAAACTTGGCGGGTCATCAACACCAGCTCCTCCAAGATCCAGACCTTCATCAACGGATGTCTCCAGCAGATCCTTCATCTCAGATGGTTCGACAGAGTGCCAAGTACCGACCTGTGGATGAGGGCGAACCAACAGCCTATGGATGTCCAAGTAAGGCAGCAAAAGTGGCGTTGGGTCGGCCACACCCTACGGAAGGAGCCTTGCAACATCACCAGACAAGCGCTCGAGTGGAACCCGCAGGGGAAAAGGAAGAGAGGGCGCCCCAAACAGACCTGGAGGAGAAGCCTGCATAGTGAGCTGAGAGACTCCAGCCTGACATGGGAAGAGGCCAAGACCCTTGCCAGAGACAGGAGAAGGTGGAGGGACGCTGTTGAGGCCCTATGCTCCGCTAGGAGCTTTAAGGACTAAGAGAAGAAGAATGTATGGAATTTATATAGCTCTGAATCTTGTAAAGCAACAAATCAAAGCGCTCAGATGACAATTTGTTTTCTTTTCTCGAGGATAATGGAATAAGCACTCATGTGTGTTTTTTTTACATCCAGTCCCCATGTGTATGCGGTTTTGTAAATTTTGTCATCTGTTCCCACCGGCACACAATGGCCTACTCTTTCAAAAGCGGAACAGGATTTAACGTGTGCACAAGATGTTCTGCATGCGTTCGCACACGGGGCCTCGGTTTATAGTCTCATCCAAAGGATTTAGAAGCACACATATTGGTAGACAAAGACAGAACCACTTCAAAAAGATCTCAGCATGTTCTTTCACTATTTTTCTCTCTGTAGCGTTTTTCTTCTTCTCTCAACATCCACAGGATTCCAGTTTAAATTAAAGCATGTTCAAAGATGTTGTGCCATGTTGTTTTGGGCCTTTGTTTTGGGTGTATCATATCAAATCCATGTAAATTCTTAAAGTGCTCACTCATTGTTGTCTATCATATGAATGAAAATACAATGTGCTACCATTAAGCACCTGACAAGTCAGGCCCAGTGCATCCAACATCAGAGTGGGAGAGATTTGTTATCTCTGAAGCCTTTCTGGGGGGGAAAAAAAGGGGGGGGCAGGAGAATGGACCAAGAAGGCAGAAAATAGATGAGGAGGTGGTGACAGATAAGGAAAAAATAGGAACAAGGCAGAAACAAAGAGAGGGATAGAAAAGATGGAATTCCTAGCACAGAATTGACAGGGATGCTATTTATAACGACAGGCCCCTGGCATCCCCAAAGGGGTAAACCCACGTAAATTATTTTAAGTGTAAGCCTCAAGACAGTAACACACAAAGCTTTTTTGATGATATGACTAGTGACTACCCCTTCGAAACCTAGTGTTTCCTCATGCCTGTAAGTGTGAAATGAACAAACTGCCACAAGAAATGTTTTAGAGGTATAGGCCTCCTTTCACAGGCATTGCAACAGAGACAACACACACACACACAACTGTATATATAAAGGTAGAGGTGTCCCATTATAACCTATAAGGTTGTAGGGGAGCGAGATGTCAGAGACCTCACTTCTCCAGGGGCAAGCATATTGAGGGTGGCGCTCATCTCCTCTCCCTCGCTGCTTTACCTTCCCTGACCCTAAAGAGAGCAGGTACCCATTTACAGCTGGGTGAACTGGGGGACTGTACTGAAGCCAAGGCGCGCAAACGGTTACCCATCCAACTGGTAACCACGCTTGATGCTGCTTAACTTGGCTGGGGGAAAGCGAGTGCTCCGACCACTGAGCTATCCCGTTCCCCTTGTATATATACAAGGACACAAACACTTACTTAGCATCACTGCAGCTATTACACTCATGTTCGACTCCAAATCTAACAGTAACACACAATAAAAAGAGCAAGTTAAAAATATAAAAAAACGCCGCCACCACCACCATAACAACAACGACGATGCCCCCTTGAATTTGTAACAAAAAAAAGGAAGCTGGGAAATGCAATGGTATCGAGTTTTTACAATTCTCAATTCTGTTATCAGCAAGGCTTGTCACCAGAGTCAATCATACCACACACAACCCCCCCCCCCCCCCTCCAAACAAACAAACAAAATCCCCCCCCACCCCCATAACCACACCTACCCAAAAGAAACCTTAACAGAAATCTGACATATCTATTATTACTAATATTATTAGCAATAAAAGCATCAAATCCATAATAATGATCAATACAGACACAAGAACTGTGACACTGCTTAGTACTGCATGAATAGTGTCAGTCTTGTTGTTTACGAAGCAACAAAAGCCAGAGATGTGACACATGCAAACATAAATCATTTATTCTAAAGCTTGCCAGTTTACCGGTGCATTTCCCCCTGTGTCATAGCAGTAATAGTATACTGTCATTTGATTACCAGAAATTCAAAACCTTTTTCACTGGTGCCTGAGCTGTTAACATGCATTTCGGAGATCGTGTTACTTAAAAGTTGCACACTTGACATTTTTGTGCACGTCAGATGGATGCACTGTTAGGCGACACAAATGATGCAACTGCATTGAATGCAACCTGTGCATTCTTGATCGTGTATACTGTAAAATTTTGTACTAAGGTTACACGGTGTTAAAAAAAACATCCTAAATCAAAGGTATGCACACACACATATATCATTATATGTATATATTATATTTTATTATATATATATATATATATATATATATATATATATATATAGAGAGAGAGAGAGAGAGAGAGAGAGAGAGAGAGAGAGAGAGAGAGAGAGAGAGAGAGAGAGAGAGATTTTTATAGTAAAATTATACCCCCTCCCCAAAAATCAAAATGTGAACTATATTAATCTAACTTTTGTAATAACAAATTTGCATTCATAATGAATGCCTCATCACACAAATTAGTGATGTCAAGTGTGTCAACTTTAAGTAACACGAGGACATTAGAAATAAGCATTTTTCTTATTTTGGAATGTCATTTTGTGTGTGTGTGTTTGTGTGACAGAGAGAGAGAGAGAGAGAGAGAGAGAGAGAGAGAGAGAGAGAGAGAGAGAGAGAGAGAGAGAGAGAGAGAGAAGAGAGAGAGAGAGAGAGAGAGAGAGAGAGAGAGAGAGAGAGAGAGAGAGAGAGAGAGAGAGAGAGAGAGAGAGAGAGAGCATCATCAAAGATGAGATTTGATTTGTCACTGCGACTTTCTCAAACTTAGAATCAAGTCTGTACATGATTTTAAAATATTTGAAATTTTTTAAAAGTTACTATACAACAGGAAAGTGGTTTTTCACTTTACACAAATTTTACATAAATGATCAGTAAATTGCATACTCACATTTCCACAGTCAGAGCAAACAAGCTTTCAACTGCAATATCAGTTGCTATTTTCCAGAACTATTTTAAAACGTTAATGCTTATCACAAGCCAAACACACTCAGTTTTCTTTTTGTAATTCACATAAGTTTACTTCCTGGTGAAGTTAGACAGCTTGCCAATGACAACAACATGTGTTGATCAACACTACAGGCCATAATCTCAAACCTGGGACAGTGAAGTGTTCTGCGCATCATCTCATTACAAATAAACGTGCCTTCCAAGCTGTTACCTACGCTGTTTCACGACCAGACAGCAGACACGACTAGGCTAGGCATGCACGCAATTATGCATGCATGTATGCATACTAGTGGACAGGCAGCCAAACTGATGTGTAAACTGAAATTTGCTGTACTATGACAAAATGAAATTTAACTTGGCTGTTCTGTGTGTGTGTGTGTGTGTGTGTGCGTGTGCGTATCTGTGTGTGTGTGTGTGTGTTGTTGTTGTTGTTATTGTTTATTACTATTTCGAGGATAATGGAATAAGCACTCAAGTGCTTTTTTTCATCTGGTCCCCGATTATATGCACTTTTGTAAATTGTGTGTGTGTGTGTGCATGTGTGCATGCATGTGTGTGTGCTTATTTATGATTTTATTTCGAGGATAATGGAATAAGCTCTTATGGGCTTTTTTACATCCAGTCCCCGTGTGTATGCAGTTTTATCAATTTTGACATCTGTTCCCACCAGCACACAATGGCCTACTCTTCTGAAAAGCGGAACGGGTTTTAACATGTGTGCAAGATGTTCTGCATGCATTCGCATACGGGACCTCGGTTTATAGTCTCAACCGGACTTTTGGGGAGAGTGGAGTCGGCACTGTATGTGTGTGCGTGCGCATACTTGTGCATGCATGTCCATATACTATAGAAACATACCGACATCATCATGCAGCCACTTGTGTCTTGTTACACACTCAAAACTGGCTGTCAGACCCTGTTATACTGCCAACTGCATAATGTGGTTTTTGCAAATTGTGTGTGTGTGTGTGTGTGAAGAGAGAGAGAGAGAGAGAGAGAGAGAGAGAGAGAGAGTGAGAGAGAGAGAGATGAGAGAGAGAGAGAGAGAGAGAGAGAGAGCGAGAGAGAGAGAGAGAGCGAGCGAGAGAGTGTGTGTCACTATGTGTGTGTGAGGGTGTGTGTGTGGTGTGTGTGTGTGTGTGTGTGTGTGGAGAGAGAGAGAGAGAGAGGAGAGAGAGAGAGAGAGAGTGTGTGTGTGTGTGTGGTGTGTGAGAGAGTGTGTGTGTGGTAGTGTGTGTGTGTGTTAGTGCGCGCGCATGTGTATGTTTGTGCATGTGCATGGTGTGTGTGTGTGTGTGTGTGTGCACACGTACATGTGAGCCTTATTATCATCACAAAAGAGGAAGGGGTGCAAAATTATATAATTCGTACTCCGCGAGTGCCTTAAAAGTATAGGGGAACACATGTGCATGCAGACAGGAGAATACTACCAAAAAAACAACAACAAAATAATAATGGGTGGCATGCTCTTGTGGTGACATGCTCTTCCCAGGGAGAGCAGCCTGAATTTCAATAAGAGACACCTGCCGTGACTTAAGTTAAAGTGGTATACAAAGAGTAACATACAAAATTGGAAATAGAAAATTTTGTTTACTGATCAATACTATTGCATTTGCAGGATTCTGATTGGTTGTGAGTAAACCAACTTCACCATCATCCACGTTGGCAAGGTCATTATCTCACTTCAGCCTTCTATTCTTTCCTTTCCTTACAACGATGTTGATTTAAATTAATTAAGCAATGCTTTCTTGTCCAGTTTTAAACATAGTGCTCAGCATTCAGATCCCTTTATTATACATTTTGTGATGTGACAGCACAAAACACCACATTAATTTAAGTGGGAGATAAATTGTTCTTGAGAGTTCAATATAAACTAATGTAGAATACCTAAACAGATGAGAAGCATTCGATATTACATCAAATATAAATGGTGGTAGTTAACTAACATTGCTACTAGGTAGATCAATGACTTTTACTATAAATAGTGATGGGTGACATTGCCGGATCAACGATAATTTGTCATCGCCTGTAAGCTCTGAGTATCGTGAATTTTCTTTCAAAAATTTCACCTGGCGCTGCAAAAATGCTGTAGACTAGTGTTGGCAATACCGTTAAGCACCTGGCAAGTCAGGCCCAGCACATCCAACTTCAGCATGGGAGAGACCTTATCTTTTTAAGTATTTCTTGAAAAAAGGCAAGAGAATGGTCCAAAATAGCAGAAATAGACAAGAAGGTGGTGACAGGAAGAAAAGGAACAAGGCAGAGAAAAAGAGAATTCCTAGCCCAGAATTTCCAGTTTGTTGCTACTTAAGTTACATTGACTGGTCCCCGACATCCCCATGAAGGAACCATGGACTTCTGAAATGGAATCATTTCTCATCAGTCTTACTCTTAATGGTAAAAACGGTTGCATACGCAAAATCTCACCATCGATGTACATACCTTCTTAGAGCTCTAGCCAAGGAACGAAAAAAAACACACAGAGTCCTAAACTCGAAAGCACTAATAGCGAAAAGGAAGGATAGGTATTTGGGGTATGGAGTTCGTTGGAAAGGGTGATAATTCCACTCCCCACCCTTCTCCAAGAAAGAAAGAAACAAAACAAAAAAATCAAGCGCAGACTATACTTGACAAACTGAATTCTCTCCACTTGGCAAGCTTCACACCCTAGTCAGGCTAGTTCCCACAAACAAGCTGGCAAAATTCCCCAAGGCAAACAACACTACAGTATACCACAAAGACTTTCAGTTTCACGTACAGTACACCTTTGACTAAACTATACAAAGTATTCTGAAACATAATGAACTCTTTAGATTGCATCTTTCAGATCTATTCATTCAGTGAAAATACCAGAATAATTTTTTTTAACTGAATCAGTGAATGTAAAATCAACCCCACAGCAGGCTATAAAGTTCTATATATAATATGTTATTTTAGTCTATTCATTGATTGTCTGGCATCAAAAGTTATATATAGTATAACTTTGATGCCAGACAATCAATGAATACTTCAATAGACAACAAAAAATACTGTCAACAAAGTTTGCTTCATTTTGGATTAAATTTAAAAAATTTCTTTTAACACCATGGAAAGTCTATTTTAACATACAATGTATTTCTGACATACAACCATTAACTAAGAAAAGTTCAGTTTAGTACATCACACATCCATGAGAAATATGAAACACTAAAACAACCCCAGAAGAAGAACATGGAAATGGCATAATCAATTTTCAAGTGCTAGTAACTGAATACTTAATTTTAACTTTAAGTGTAGGCAAAATCAATACACATGTATTGTAGGATGTATATGTGGTTCATTACTTGTCAGAGTACAGTCAAGATATACAGAAACTGGCAGCATCATAGTTTTAAACATTTGTCATCACTGGCAAAAATGGTTTTTCTGTGACCTTTCCCCCCCATCAAACTAAGATTTAAAATATAATTAAATAACACTAAAATAAATTACACAAGCCTCTTCATTCATTCATTCAAAACTTGGAAAGCATGATAGCCTAATCTGGTAATCGTTAGAACATTGTGCCCGTGCTCTGACGGCTTGGGTCTGACTCTGAGCCATTAGACGTTACTCAGGCTCTCGTTCAAAGGGATTTGTCCCCTTGAGTTGTCAGTACTGACTGAATGACTCTACTTCCCCAAATGTCCTGATGAGACTTAAATGAACAGAAGTCCCATGAGCAAAGGCGTACAGAACATCTTGCACACACATTAAACCCGTTGTGCCTTTCGGAAGAATAGGCCACTGCATGCCAGTAGGAAAAGAAGACAAACTTTAAAAATCAGCACACTGGTGATGGGTTTGACTAGTCTAAAGACATCATCTCTGAAGTCAGAATGCAGCTAGCTCTATCTGACGTAAATGGTAGGAATGGTGAACAGCAGAGCTCCAGCTAAGGAATGGGAAAACACAAAAATACATGTATGCAAAACAACACTCCACCTATCATCTCTGTTTATGAACACAGCCACACACCTGCTATACTTTTTAAAAAGAGTAGCAGAGTTGTTGTTTCATGAATAAACCCCTGTCTACTCAACTAGATCAGAATAAATATGCTGATTTTTTTTAGTTAGCACATGATCAATGCCATAGGGAATGGAACAGCTCAGAGGTTACAGCAGCAGTTACCACAATAACAGAACACAAGCTCATTCATGTTGCAGACCATGTGTTCCACTTTCAGTCTCAAGCAACCCAGTTTCCTTGTTTGTTTGTTTAAATAATAAAAGTGAAAAAAATTAACAAAGCCCCCTAACAACACAACTCTAACACACACACACACACACACACCACTGAGTGTATACACAGTGACACACACACTCGTCTAATAATAAAGTAATATCACTTAGAGTGAACAGACGTTAAATTGAGGACAACAACCACCACACACACACACACAAACTTGGCAGCGACTCTACTTGTTTGTACAGGTCTTCAAGTCGACTGGAAAAAAGTACAATCCAAAGTCCTATGTAGAAACTCAATGCCGGCAATGGTATCTAATCTGGCAGAATGGGATTTATTGATTATGTGGGCATAACATCACTATCAGTATTACTGTATTAGGAATTTAGATCAGCAAAATGTTACTTAACACATGTCAAACTCAAAACTACCTTTTGTGAAAGTGTCCACTAACACTGTAAATGTAACACTAACAGTAACATAACAGTAGCACAGACATAATGGGTACCCGAGTCTGGAACGATCAGTGGTAGGTCTATGGGGCTAGGACTATAATACTGAACCAGTGGATAGGTTCCAGAGCAGTAACTCAGCATGCACTGCAGTCTGAACCTCGAGAACACTCCACATAAGGACATAAAGCGCTGGGGCAGCATTACACACCCCATTAAGATGGAAGAAGGAAGTTGACAGAAATATAGACAGCATTACTGTAGAAAAAAAAATTACCAACACAACAGGCGACACAGCCAGCCCAGCTTTGGCAAAGTTAACAGTCACGAGCCTTATGTCAGTCGCAACAAATTTCAGTCGTTAAACACGAAAGTGTCGTCCAATTTATATATAATCGAAAGCCGATCACATCATTCCAACATTCCCCGACAAAAGACGAAAAGGGCGTTTTTTCCGGGTCGAAACATCACCCAGCAAACACCGAATGAGTCAGTCACGAAACCAAAACAGTCTTTTCATTCGTCACATCAGATCAAAGAGTACTCCTATATCCTGATATACTTCACCTGTTCACAACTTACAAATAAATATTTCTGAAAACTGTGGCAGATTTAAAGCTGGACAGGATAACATTTTCATGCCATGAGTTTGGTTTCTTTTCATGAAGAATAATCACCAGCCTCGAAATATGGCCGACATAGTTCTTACCGGATCTGATGTCACGTAAACATAAATGCAGACAGACCAATAGCAAAATGGGAGTGAGAGGCCACGCTCTATATTTAGACTAAAGGTTTAGTGCTGCTCAATTAAAAACAGATTATGCAGCGTTTTTCCCCCAGAAAATTGTGTGTCTATTCAAAATTATTCAAAGACAGAGAAAATAAATGCATCCTTGCTTTGGGAATTTGGAGAATTGTGTCAATCGATATCAAGATGGAAAAGATCATGACTTGTAGACTGCTTTTGTCGGTATGCTTTGGCCCATAAGCTTGCAGTTATGTTAGCAGACCACGAAAATCAACAGTTTCATTTATAAATTTTGCATCAATATAAACAAACATCAGTTATCAAGGAGTTCTCTTAAATTGGATTTATAATGAGTCCTGGGCTGATTATTCACAGAAGCTTTTCTTTCAAATTATCATTTTCAATGTGCCGAAGGCAGGCTTGAATTAATAGGAGTATAATAACAATATTTCGATAAAGCCTAATGGGAAGTGCAGCCAATCGGGAAACCCTTATCACATATATATCAGTATCCGGGATGATCACAAAACAAGGAAGTAAAATTCGAAAGTTAAAAAAGAAAAAAAAAGAAGAAGAATATACAGAGAGAGAAACCTTCACACCCCCCTCACCCCCCCCCCCCCCTTCCCTCTCTCTTTCTCTCTGTTTTGGTTGGGGGATTTTTTTTTTTTTTTTTTTTGGGGGGGGGGGGGGGGGGGGGGGGGGGGGGGGGGGGGGGGGGGGGGGGGGGGGTCTTTTATTTGTTTGTTGTTGTTGTTGTTGGTTTGTTTTTTTTGGGGGGTGTTGTTTTCTGTAAAAAAAAGATTATTTCCCTTTGTTTCTACTGTGTGAGAGTATAAGTATTGGATTATTATTAAGATGTATCCCTACGGGCGGGGACTGGATGTTAAAAAGCACATGAGTGCTTATCCTCGAAATAAAAGAATTTGTCATTGTCATTGTCATTGTCTCTCTCTCTCTCAGCTCACAAAGGAACTAGAAGGAGCATGTTATCTTAGAGATTTCTTAAAAGAACATAAATATTATGAGGAGTCAAAACAAAACAAAAAATGACATAAACTCACAAAAACAGCGAGAAAAAAGGAAATACTTTCAAGATCTACTATCATCCAAACAAAATTCAAAGACTGTATGGAAGGCAATCAATCAAATAACAAATAATCAATTGTCTTCCAAATCTAATGTAATCAAAGACATTTCTGCTGAAAAACTTAACAATCACTTCATTAAAATTTCTTCTAACATAATTAACATTGATAACACAAAGTCCAATGATCTCAATGAACTAAAACAGTTCTGCCAAGAAAAGCGTATTCCATCAAAACTCCACATACCATTCATATCTGTTTCTGAGGTCTATAATTATCTGACTCACCTCAAACAATCAAATACGCGTGGTCTTGATGGAACAGATGGCAGAATACTGAAACTCTCAGCTCCAGTTATTACAGACACTCTGACACATACCTATAACCTTTGTCTTGATAAGAACTATTTCCCCAACCCCTTCAAAACTGCTAAGGTGATTCCGATCCACAAGTCTGGAGACACTTCCGATCCCTCAAACTATAGGCCAATCTTTATTATATCTTACCTTTCAAAACCCTTGGAAAAACATATAAATAAACACCTAGTACATCATATAGATATTAACAACTTACTTCACCCAAATCAGTCTGGATTTAGAAAAAAATCACTCGTGTGATACGGCATTGACTAGTCTTGTAGACAATTGACTGTCAAACATTAATGACCATAAATTTTGAGGAGAATTAATTGTAGATTTCAAAAAAGCATTTGATACAATTGACCGCAGACTTCTCATATAAAAGCTAGACCTATATAATCTCTCTACAAATACTTTAGAACTTCTTGCTTCTTATCTTACAAACAGGAAACAATGTGTCTCAATAGCTACGTCCTCATCCACACTAAAACCCATTCATTATGGAATACCACCGGGATCCATCTTAGGACCAATTCTC
>CM054168.1:18078462-18105962 GCA_028751875.1 Rapana venosa | reverse complement strand
GGAACCCCCGGGGAAAACCAAAAAAGGGGAAAGGGCCCAAGAAACCCCGGGTGCGGCGGCCTTTTCCCGGGGGGAAGTGAGGGGCCTAATTTAAGTGATAAGTAAAAAAATTATAGTTTTAAAAATTGTCATTTTTTAAAAAATTTAGAAACCTGTTGAATGCTCTTTTTTTTTCCAGTTTTTAAATATTCAGTTTTATTGCGAAAGGGTTGGGACTGTTTTTGAGATTTAGTTGATTTTTTAATTTTGAATCTTTTTTTTTTTTTTTTTTTTTTTGATGTACCAATAACTAAAGCAAATGCCCCAATGTGCAAAAATTTTTTTTTTAAAGCCCTATACATGAAATTCAAAAACAGATTTAAATTTTGGCTTTAGCATGGTGTGCGGTGCGTTGGCGTGCGTGCTTGGGGTTTTTGGCGTGTGCGTGTGTGTTGTTTTGAACATGTGCAGGGGGAAGAAAATTTGCTTTGTGCATAACCGGGTAAGTCTTTTTTATACAAAAATTTTTTTTGGGTGTAGTTTACAAATTGCGGGTTTTTTCCCCAATTAAAAGCACAATGAATTTGTTGACTTTTTCTTTCGTTACCAAAATGATACAAATTATTGGTTTGTTCTCCTTTATTTTAAAGGAGATTTTGCTTGTTTGGTTCTTTTTTGGTTTTGGTTTGGGCTTTTTTTTTGGGGGGGGTTTAAATTCATTGTCCCCCCCCCCCCTTTGTTGTTTTTTTGAAAGCTTTTTTTTTGCTCTTATTTCTTTGCTATTTTTTCGGGGTTTTTTCTGGGGTTTTCGTTTTTTCTTTCTTTCTTACTTGTTGTTACTCCCCCTTTTTTAGGGCCCTCCCCCCCTCTCCCTTTTTCCCCCCCCCCCTTCTCTCTCTCTCTCCCCTCTCCCCCAATCCCCCCTCCCCCCCCCCCCCCCCCCCCCCCCCACACACACACACACCCCCCCAAAAAACAAACAAAACCACACAAAAAAAACCCCGCGCCCCGCGCGCGCTCAAACAAAACACACACACATCTCATTTCACTAAACCCACCCATTTTCCCTCTCCCTAAACACTGTATAGTTTTTAAAATTTTTTCTTTTTGGTTTTTTTTTCTTTTTTTAAATTTTTTTGGGGGGGATGTATGGGAAAATTAAAAATTTATTTAAAATTCCATGACAAAAATTTAAAACCCCGAAATAATCTAAAATGAGGGGTTTGAGGGGAAACCATCCCTTTTTGGTTTTTAAAAATTTGGATATTATCTCTAAAAAATACACACACACACACCCCTCTTTTCTCTCCTTCCCCTTTTCCTCTCCCCTTTTTTAAAAACGCCCCTGTTTAATAGTCATAGTTTTAATCCGGATAAAGGGAAATTCATTTTTTTATATTTCAATACTTTTTTTGGGGACTTGCCCGTACTTAATTTTTAATGAGTGCCCTATTTCAATATTTTTAAAAAAAAAAATGGAAACCCAATATGTTCCCTTTTAAACAATGTGTAGAGTTTATTTTTAAAAAAAACTTTTTAAAGTTTGGCTGTTTTATTTTTTCTTTGGCTTTGTTTTTTGCTCTTTTTTTTGTTTTTTTTGTTTTGGGTTTGTTTTTTCCCTCTTTTTTACCCATCTTTTGGTTTTTTTTTGGGGATTTTCCTTCTTTTTTGTTTTTTTTTTGTTTTGGTTGGGGTTTTTTGGGGGGAGGGGGGGGTAGGGGGGGGGTTTTCCCTTAGATTTTTTTTTAAAATTGTTGTTTTGGGGGGGGGGGGGGGGGGGGTTGTTGGGGGAAGCTGTTTTAAAAAGGGTTTAAATTTTCCCCCTTTGTTTTTTTTTGCGAGATTTGTATAATTTTGGGTTTTTAATTTTAAAAAATTTATCCCAAAACGGGGGGGGGGACTGGATTTTAAAAAAAAAGCAAAATGTTTTGCTTTTTCTTTAAATTCCTGGGAAAAAAAGAATTTTAAATTGAAAATTGCCCTCTCCTCTCCATCTCCTCTCCTTCTCCCCTCCCTCCTTTTTTTCTTTCTTTTTTTAATTTTTTTAAATTGCTTTTTTTGGGGAAAATTTTTTGGGGGAATTATTTTTTTTTTTTCAAATACTGGGTGGGAAAGTTAAAAAAAAAGGGGTCATTAATTTTAAAAAAATTTTATTTCATTTAATTATTTTTTTCTCCCAATTTCCCTTTAAAAAGTAACCCCCAAATTTAATTTAAATTATCCTCAAATTTTAAAAGAAATTTGGGGCGGGTCTTCAACCATTTAAAAAATTTCTCCCAAAACTATCCACCCCTTCCCGCCCAAAACCTCCTCCTCAACCCATTAAATCCTCCTCTCAACCCCAAAAAACTCCTTCCCCCACCTTTCCAACCCAACCCCCCTTTTGAAAAACCCCCGCCCCCCAAAATCCTTCCGTCCTCTAATCTTCTCCCCCCCCCCTTCTCCTCAATCTAAACACCCCCCCTCCCCCTTACACTCACCCTCCCCTTCTTTTCTCCTCCCCCTCTGATTGTTGTATACTTGTAAAGTTAGTTTATGAATGTTGTTTTTTTGTGTTTTTCCAGGCTATTGTTACTCCTCCCTCCCTCTCTCTCTCCTCCCCCGGGTACTTTACCCTCCCCCTAAAAACCCCCCAAAAAAAATCTCCCCCTCTCCCGAAATCTCTCTCCCCTAAACCCTCCTCTCTCTCTCTAAATTTTTTGTATACTGTGAGTGTTTATGAATTTTTGTTTTTTTTGGGTTTTTAAAGGGCCCTATTAAAACTTTAACAATTAAAAGAAATGTTTTTAAACATAGCTACATAAGTTTTTGATCTGTCCGAATATAAATCAAAAAAAAATGGTTTAAATGGTATTGTGGTTTTGAGAACTTTTTTCAGTTTTAATCGGTTAAAAACCCAAAAAACAAAACAGTGTTCTCTCTCTCCCTCCCCCTTTTCCTCAAACTCCCCCAATTCTTTTTATCCCCCCACCCCCTTTCCTTCTCTTAAAAAAAAATCCCCTCTTTCCCCCTTCCCCCTTTTAATTTTCTTCCTTTAAATTTCCCTTTCTTTTCCTCTTATTCACCCTTTTTTTATAATTTTTTTGGTTAAATTTAAAAAATTTTTTTTAAAGTGTGTTTCCCTATAACTTACCTTTTTTGAAAATAAAAAATTTTGGTATTTTTACTTTTTAATTTTTGGGGTTTAAAGAAGTTTTTTTAAAAATTTAAATTTTTTGATTTAAAAAAACAAAGATATTTTACTTAAAAAGGAATTTAAAATTTTTAAAAATTTTTTCTTATCAAAAAATCGGGTGCCCCTTGTAAGCATTTTTGAATTTCCTTCGAAAATATTTCAAAATTTTCCATCTCCTCTCTTCTAAAACCTCCTCCCCCAAACCCCCCTTCCCTCACCCCCTTTCCTCTCTTATCCCCAATCCCCCTCCCCCTCCTTCCCCTCCCTCTCCCCTCCCCTCTTCCATAAAAACCACACTAAAAGGGCCAAAAAATTATGGAGTCCCCACAAGGACCATACTAGGCCCAATTCTCTTCCTCACAAATACATAAAAAAACCTCCCCCCCTCCACACCCAAAACCCAAAAATGCGAACTTTTTGGCTGATGACACAACTTTTCTTTAACGAGCCCAAAAACCCCCATCTCTCTAGCAAAAAGCATTAAAAAAAAAGTTTACCCGCTTTTTAAAAGGGGGTTTCGAACTAAACCATATGTCTAAACACCCCACAAAAAAAAAAATGCATGCTTATTTCCACTAGACAAAACGCAAAACTTTAAACCCCAAACTTAAACCCCCCATCAAAAAATTTAAAAAGGAAAATAATTGAACAAACCCAACACCACAAGGGTTTTTGGGTAAAAAATTGGGTGAAAAAATCAAAAATCAGGGTTTTTGGGTTTGAAACCCAAATCTCAACTAAGCAAAAAACAGTCCCAAAGAAATATACAAAACTTTTTAAAATCAAGCACCTTTTTCTTTACTTTCATTCAAGGAAAAATATTCTTCCAATCTTATATACAATCCCAAAAAATTTTGAAATAAAAAGCTTCTTCTACCCCCGTGGATTCCGGGAAATGCAAAAACAAAGAAACCGTTACTGAGGCTGTACCAAACGGTCTCAAAAGGGGCCTTTTAAAAAAGACAAAAACCCTTTTTGAAAACTGGGAAACTAAAAAAAACAAAAATAAAAAAAATAATCTCCCCTTACAAAAACCCCAAAAAAAAAAAAAACAAAGGAGGAAAAGTTAAAGAACAATTGGGAACAGGAACCGTTCCTCCCAATTAAAAGTTAAAAAACAAACCCCCTAAAAAATCCAGAAAAATTTTTAAAAAGGCCCCGGTCTCCCTTTAAAAAAAATTTTTCCCAAAATCCCCCCTTTCTTTAAAACCCCGGCCCCTTGGAAAAACTTTTAAACTTTTCCCCCCTTTTTCCCCCAGATTCAGTTAAAAAAACATCCCAAAAAAAAAAACAATCTACAAAACACCAAAAAAACCAAAATCACTTGAAACAACAACAATAAACAAAAAAAAACAGTCCATAGCCTTAAAAACCAAAATTTTCATATCCTCCCTTACCTATCTTCCCTTTCCCTCTTACCTAAACTTGCCCAATTACCCCTTTCCCTTTACCTGCGAAAGTCAGACTGTTTTCCTCCTCTCTTCCCCCACCCCCTCAAATCCTATTTTAAAACATCCTCCTCCCTCTCCCCCACTCTCTTTTTCCACCCGTTAAAAAATTTACACTCCCCCTCTCCATTTTCACTTTCCCCCTCCCTCCACCACCCCCCTCCTTCTCCCCCCTCCCCTCTCCCCCTCTTTTCGCCAAATTTTCATTCTCCATTCCCTCCCCTCTCCTCCAACTCTCCAATTCCAAAACCCTTTCGAAACTTTCCCCTCTTCCCAAAAAAACCACTCCCTCCCCTTCCCCTCTCTCTCTCCTCTCTCCCCCCCTTTCAAATTTTTTAAAAATTTTTTTTTTTCATTTAAAATTAAATTTTCCTTTTTTCCCCAAAAATATTTTAAAAAATAAATTTTTTCAAAACAACAATAGTTTTTAAACTTTCGATTAAAAAAATGAAAAAGAGGTTTACAGTGAGATGTCTGTTTTGAAATGATATTCAGGGGATTTTTTTTTCTATGTCCTTTTTGTTTTTTTGTTTACAAACAAAAAGGGATTAAAATTTTTTAACACAAAACAAAAAAACACAAAACCCAGATAAAAAATTTAAAAACACACAAAACTCCCCCCCAAAGCCCTCCCCCCCCTCTTTTCTCTCCCCCCCCCCCCCTTCCCCCCCCCCCCCCCTTTCCCCCCCCCCCCCCTCCTCCTCCCCCCCCCCCCCCCCCCCCCCCCCCCCCCCCACCCCCCCCCCCCCCTCTCTCCTCTTACTCACAATGTATAGTTTCATTTTTTTGACTTTAAATGATTTTTTTTTTTCCTTATTTTAAAAAGTGTATTTTATATTTGGGGTTATTTTTTTTTCATGGATGGGGTTCAATTTTTTAAAGAGCATAAATTTGAAAAGAATATTTTTGGGGGGTCCTGTGCGTCCCTTTAAAATTATAATTTAGTATTATCCTTTAAAAACACACAACAAACCCCGTTCTCAATTTTTTGACTATAAAATCCCCTCTCCTCTCCTCACCCTCTTCCCCAAAACCTCCCTCCCAATCTTTTCATCTCTCTTTTCCCCCTTTTCCCCCCCTTCCCCTCTCTCCCTTCTCTCCCCCCTCCTCTCCTCCTCTCTTTTTGTTTTATTTCTGTAGTTTTTTACTTTGTTTTTTTGTTTTTATTGGGTTTTAGGTTTTTTTTGTTTGTTTTGGGTAAAGTATGTGTGTGGGGAGGGGGGAACCCGGGGTTGGGTTTAAAATTTTTTTTTTTTCCTTCTCAATTTTTTTTTCTTTGTTGTTGTTTTTTTTTTTTTGTTTTTTTTTTTTTCTGTTTGGGAGGGTGCTTTTGGTCTGTTTTTTGGGTTTTTGGTTTTTGTTGTTTTTAAAAAATTTTTTTTTTGGTTTTTTTTTCTGTTTTTTTTTTTTGTTTTTTTTTGGGGTGTTTTTTTTTTTTTTTTTGGGGGGGGGGGGGGGGGGGGAGGGGGGGGGGGGGGGGCGTTTTTTGGGGTTTTTTTTTGGTTTGTTGCTCGTCCGGGGGGTTTTTTTTGTTTTTTTTGTTTGTTTTTTTATTTTTCTCTTTCCCCCTTTTTTTTTTTTAAAAAAAAAATTTTTTCCCCCTTGCCCTTTTACTGTTTTTAAAATATGAGTACTGAGTGCCTTTTTTCCAAAAAGTGACCCCCACCCCCCCGGGGGGAAACCCGGGGTAAAAAAAAACACATGAGTACTTATTTTTTTTTATCCGGGAAAAAAAAAAAATTTGTTTCTATTACCTTTCAAAAGTTAGAAAGTTCTTTTTAAAGAAATTTTTTTTGGCTTTTTTTTTTTTCCCCCTCTTTTATTATGTGAGGGGGTATGGGGGGTTTTCACTTTAATTTTTTTACATGACATTCAATTTGATTAAATATAAAAAATTAAAAAGTGTTTTGTGTTTATCGGTGCCAATGTGAGTATTACAAAATTTAGTAAAATCCCCGAATTCCCCCCCCCCCCCCCCCCCCCCCACCCCAAAAAATAAACCCAAACCCCCCCCCCCCCCCCCCCCCCAACCCCAAAACCCCCCCCCCCCGACACACACAAAAAAAAACACACCCCAAAAAACCAAAACACAAAAAAACAAAACAAACATAAAAAAAAACAACTTCACCATCACCCCCACTCACTCATATTCTCTCCCTCAATGACTGTATAGGTTTTAAATTTTTTCTTTGTTTTGTTTTTTTGTTTTTTAAATTTTGGGGGATGTAGGGGATTAAAATTTTTTTCCATTTTCCAAAGACAATTTTTTTTTAAACGAATATAATCTAAAATGATTTTTGAAGGGATTGCATACTGTTTTGGGAAATTTTATATTGGATAATTTTCTCGAAATACACAACACAAACCCTCTCCGTCTCTTTTTCCCTTTTTAAAACCCTTTTTTTCGTCTCGCTTTTTAGTTTAAGTGAAACCGATAAAAAATTCCAAAATTTTTTATCTTTTTAATACTTTATTGGGGCTTGCCCTGTACATAAAATTTTAATGATGCCCTATTTTAATATCTTTATATTTTTTTAACAAGTAATGTACCCTTTTAAAATTGTGGAAAAATGTTTTATCTTTTTGACTTTTTAAGTTTGGTTGTGGGTTTTTTTTCTTGGGCTCTGTTGTTTTTTCTTTGTTGTTGTTGTTTTTCTGTTTTTTTCTCTTTTTTTAAACTTTTTTCTGTTTTGGTTTTGGTTTTTTCTTTTTCTTTTGTTTTTTTTGTTTCGTTTTTTGGTTTGGGTTTTTTGGGGGGAGGGGGGGGGGGGGGGTGGGGATTTTAAAGGGTTTTTTTTTAATTTTCTTTTCTTTGGGGGGGGGGGGGGGGGGGGTTTTTGGGGGGGGGGGCTGTTTTAAAAAGGGGTTTTTTCCCCCTTGTTTTTTTGTGTGCTGATAAGCTTTGGGTTATTTTTATTAAGATCTGCCCCTAACGGGCGGGACTGGAGAAAAAAGCACATATGTTTATTCTTTTTTACCCGAAATAAAAGATTTGTAAATGTCTTTGTTCTCTCTCTCCTTTTTGGTCTTTTTTGGGGGGGCGGGGGGGGGGGGGGGGGGGGGGAGGGTTTTTTTGTGTGTGGGTCTTTTTGTTGGTTTTTTATTTTTTCTTTTGATTGTTTTTTTGTTTGTTTGTTGTAATTGGGTTGGTTTTGGTTGTTGTTGTGTTGTTGTTGGTGTTGGGTTTTTTTTGGGGGGAGGGGTTTGGGGTTTTTTTTATTTGTTTGGTGGGTATTTTTTTTGGAAAGGGTTATTTTCCTTTGTTTCTACTGTGTGGGAGTATGAGTGTTGGGTTATTATTAAGATGTATCCCTACGGGCGGGGACTGGATGTAAAAAAAGCACATGAGTGCTTATTAAATATCCTCGAAATAAAAGAATTTGTCATTGTCATTGTCATTCCCCTCTCTCTCTCTCTCTCCTCTCTCCTTTTCATCTCTCTTATCTCTCTCTCCCCCCTCCTAAACTTTTTTTTCTTTCCCATTACCTTCTTTTACTCGATATATCCTTCTTTTCTCCTGTTTTGATATTTTTGCTTTTATTAGTTTTGCTTTTGCTTGGACGGGATAGCAAAGTGGTCGGAGCACTCGCTTTCCCCCAGCCAAGTTAAGCAGCGTCGAGCGTAGTTACCAAGTTGGACGGGTGACCGTTTGTACGCCTTGGCTTCAGTACAGTTCCCCCAGTTCACCCAGCTGTAAATGGGTACCTGTCCTCTTTAGGGTCAGGGAAGGTAAAGCAGCGAGGGAGAGGAGATGGGCGCCGCCCTCAATATGCTGGCCCCTAGAGAAGTGAGGTCTCTGACGCCTCGCTCCCCTACGACCTTACAGGTTATGGGACACCTTTACCTTTACCTTTATTACGGGTGGTTTTGTTTGCTTGTTATTATTGGGATTTTTTTTGGTTGGGGGGGGGGGGGGGGGGTAGGGTTAATTAATCATTTTGTTTGCTTGATTGCTTTCCTTATTTGCTCCTGTGCTCCTAAGGAAAGCATTGTCACATGTCAATTGATTTGATGGATAAAGGAGTTTATCTTTTCTTCTCTTACAAACACTGTTATAATTATATTTGTTTTTATTCTGTTCTTCTTTACTTTTGATGAAACATTTCTTTTCCATTCTTTAGTTTTACCTGTTTTAATTGTGAATGCATGTCAGTTAGTGTGACACCTCTCTCCTCCTCTCTCTCTCTGTCTCTCTCTCCCTCTCTCTCCCCTTCTCCACTCCACTCTCCCCAAAAGTCCTTGGATGAGACTATAAACGGAGGCCCCGTTTGCCAAAGCACCCAGAACATCTTGCGCACACGTTAAATCCTGTTCCGCTTTTCGTAAGAGTAGGCCATCGTGTGCCGCTGGGAACACATGACAGAATTTACAAAACTGCATACACACAGGGACTGGATGTAAAAAAGGCACATAAGTGCTTATTCCATTATCCTCGATATAAAAGAATAAAATATAAATATCTCTCTCTCTCTTGCATAATCACCTAATGTCTGCTTATATAACATTAGTTTTTGTGTAGTTTACCATTGCTGTTGCTCTTCCAATTAAAAAAAAAGAAGTACAATTAATTTGTTGAGGTTTATGGTTTATTCTCCTTTATATTGTGTTGTTGTTGTTGTTGTTGTTGTTTTTTTTTTGGGGGTAGGGAGGAGGGCCCTTTCCCCACTCCCAACCCCCTCATTGTTTTTATCCTGTTTTTGGTTTCTTTTGCTGTTTGTTTTTTGTCTTTTGTGTCTGTTTTGGTTTGATGTTTTGTTTTGTTTTGCTTGTTGTTGTTTTTTTCCTTTTTTTCGATTTTTTTTTATGTTTTTTTTCCCTTTGTGCGGGTTTTGTTGTTGTTGTTTTCTTTCTTTACTGTGTGGGTGTATGGGTATTGGGTTTACTTTCTGATCACATGATGTATTACTTTGGGCGGGAACTGGATGTAAAAAAAGAACACGAGTGCTTATTTATTTTTCCTCGAAATAAAAAAAAAGAATCTGTGTGTGTGTGTGTGTGTGTGTTGTGTGTGTGTGCGTATGTGGTTGTGTATGTGTGTGTGTGTGTATTTGTGTGTGCGTGCGTGTGTGTGTGGTGTGTGTTTTTGTGTGTGTGTGTGTGTGTGTGTGCGTGTGTATGTGTATTTGTGTGTGCGGTGTGTGTGTGTGTGTGTGTTTGTGTGTGTGTGTGTGCGTGCGTGCGTGTGTGTTGTGTGTGTGTGCGTGCGTGCGTGTGTGTGTGTGTGTGTATTTTTGTGTGCGTGCGTGCGTGCGTGCGTGTGTGTGTGTGTGTTTAATAGCGTTTCTTATGAAGAAGGAGGCAGAAAATCAGCCGATGCCACAGTGGAAAGAGATGGGATGTAGTTCTTGATAATGCATTAGCTTACTATTTAATGATGATAATGATGATGATGATAACAACAACAACAAAATAATAATAATAATAATAATAAAAAAATAATAATAATGATGATAAAAATTGGAATTTATATATATATATTATATATATATAGCGCTATATCTTGCAAAAAAACAAATCAAAGCGCTTTCATTCGTCCTACTCATTCACATGGAGCCAGTTACATTATTTTAATAAGTGGTTTTTGTTGTTGTTGTTTTTTTTTAAAAAATTCAAAGGTACACACACACACACACACACCAAAACACCCCACAACCCCACACACACACACACACACACACACACAACACACACACTCACGAACACACATAGAGGTTGTACACTCCGGCAGGGTGATGGGGTTTTGGCTGTTGAGAGCAGGGACAAAAATGAAATGGAGCAAGATGGGAGAATCTTAGGTTTGAAATAAATGTGTCTTGAGGCCCGATTTAAAAGCGTCATAAGAAGGCTTTTGGCGAAGGGAGAGAGGGAGGTCATTCCAGATCGATGGACCAGAAACAGAGAAAGAGCGACGGCCAACGGTGGATTGGTTGAATCTACGTATTCTTAAGCACAAGGTATCTGCAACAGAGCGGGAGGGAACAAGGAGTGTACAGGTGAAGACATTCCCAGAGGTAGGAAGGTGCTGTTTTATGGAGGTATTTGTAACAGAGAGTACTGATCTTATAGTTTACTCTCTGTGGTACAGGCAACCAGTGGAGAGATCGCAAGAGAGGAGTAATGTGCTCAGATTTTTTCTTTCTGAGGACTAGGCAGCTGCAGAGTTTTGTATACATTGAAGGGAGTAGATAGATGATGCTTGCAGACCAGCCAGGAGAGAATTGCAGTAGTCCAGATGTGAGAGAATGAGAGACGTGACTAGAGTTTGGATGTTGCATCGGTGGACAGGTACTTTCGAACTGCACTGATGCCCCGCAATTCATAGTAGCACAACTGGCAGGTTTGGGTGATTAATTTTTGCATGGAGAGGGTGTTGTCTATAACGACCCCTAGATATTTCACAGCAGTAGACAGAGGGACAGACGTATTGCCGAATTCTATTGAAGCTGTTGTGATGGAAGGGAGTTTGTGTTTGGTCCCTACAAGCATGGCTTCGGTTTTATCTGCATTTAGCTGTAACTTGTTCTGTATCATCCAATTTTGGATATCTTGAAGTCAATAGGACATGTTAATCAAGAGAGAAGGCAGATATTCAGGAGTATCACTGCTAAGAATTTGAGAGTCATCTGCATAAAAATGATGGTTGATCTGCTGGCGATTTATTATGTGTGAAAGAGGAGCAGTATAGAGAGTGAAAAGAACAGGGCCGAGAACTGATCCATGTGGGACTCCACATTCCAGTTTGGCAGGTGTTGATTGAATCTTGTTTACTGCAACTGTGTGGAATCGATCTGTAAGGTATGAACTGAACCAGGTGAGGGCTGTGCCTTTAATACCAACAGATTTTTGGAGATGGGAGAGAAGAATTGAGTGGTCTATAGTATCGAAGGCTGTAGATAAGTCGAGAAGAGTGAGAAGGGAGATTTTTCCTGAGTCAGACGCATGTAGAAGAGTGTTTAAGGTGTGGACAAGGGTGGTTTTGGTGCTGTGTTTGGTGCGATAGGCAGACTGAAAAGGTGGAAGGAGACTGTTTGAATGAAGTTGGCTGTTGAGTTGTATCAGAACAACTTTTTCAAGGACTTTAGGGATGAACGGTAGGTTGGATACAGGTCTATAATTCTTCAATGTTATGATCGAGGTCGTGCTTTTTTAGTAGAGGTGTAACTATTGCAGTTTTGAGAGCTGTTGGAAACATTATTGAAAGAAGTGATGAGTTTACTATTTTTGTGATAGTGGGTATAAGCTGTGAAAGGCACTGTGTGAAAAGAGAAGCATGTATAGGATCAAGATCACATGATTTTTAGTCATTTCTTTCAGAATTGTTGCGATTTCTTCCTCGCTTGCTGGATGAAAGAAAAGGAGAGGAGTGCCGGAAAATTGGGGGTCAGAAATTGCAGGCTGAAAAAAGTCTGATCCAGTTTGGAGCGAATGTTGCGGACTTTGTCAAAAAGAATGCAGAAAATATAGAAGCAAGAACATTAATCTAACATTTCTTACAGAAACCTGGTAAAAACCCACACGGTCATGAATCGAAAATAAAACAACTGACACCACCTGGTTATAAAACTCTTTCTCTTCCCCGACCCTCCCGTGGAGGTGGCATTGCCATCGTTTATAAAGATACACTTGAACCTGCTCTTTCTTTCTGTCACTCCCTTCCTTTCTCACCTGAATCTTTCGAAGTCTGTAAACTCAACTTCAACACACCTGGCCACTCTATTACTTTCTGCTGTCTTTACCGTCCACCTCCAAGCCCTAGGAATAATCTGACATCTTCCATTTTCCATCAAGAGTTTCAGTCACTCCTGGATCACTACAGCCTCTCTCCCAGAAAGCTCATCATTCTGGTGACTTTAACTTCCATTTTCATAACCAGTCTTCTTCTGATGTCAAACGTCTTGCTCTTTCTTTGTCAAACCACTCTCTTTCTCAGCTTGTAAACGAAGCAACGCACAGATCAGGACATATTTTAGACTGGCTAATTACCGATTTTTCCCAAGATCTTATCACATCTGTATCTATCACTGATGAACTACTTTCTGATCATTCCGCAGTTCTTTTCTCTCTAAACATTGCAAAGCCTATCAGAAAGAAAAAGTATGTCACCCATCGCAACCTCGAGGCCATAAATATTCAAACTTTCTCTTCACAAGCTGCTGAACGCCTATCACAAACCTCTGACAACAATAACCCCTCTAAACACTACAATGATGTTCTCAGCCAACTGCTTGATGAACATGCACCTCCCACTGACCGTCTCCTGCCTGATAGGCCATGTGCGCCATGGTAGACCCATGACATCCTGGTCGCAAAGCGCAAACGCAGGCAACTAGAGCGGCAGTAGCGAAAATAAAAAACGAAAATTAATAAGCAGCTCTTTCGAAAACAAGTAAACAAAGTCAAATCTTTAATTCTTTCAGAAAAAAACAAAGTATTACTCTTCTCAAGTTCTTGATGCCACGTCTATGAAATCTCTCTTTTCCCTCACATCTACTCTTCTTGGATCTGTGAAGGCAAGCCCTCTGCCTTCCATCCCCAACCACTCTGAACTTCCTTCTATAATTATTTTCTGCATTCTTTTCTGAAAAAGTCCATAACATTTGCTCCAAACTGGATCAGACTCCTTTCCAGCCTGTACTTCCTAATCCCCAATTCTCTGGCACTCCTCTCCTTTTCTTTCATCCGACAAGTGAGAAAGAAATCATGACAATTCTGAAAGAAATGAGAATAAAATCATGTGATCTTGATCCCATACCTGCTTCTCTTTTCACACAGTGCCTACCACAACTTATACCCAATATCACGAAAATAGTGAACTCATCTCTTGTTTCAGGAAATGTTCCATCAGCTCTCAAAACTGCTATAGTTACACCTCTACTCAAAAAGCATGACCTTGACCCTAACATTCTGAAGAATTATAGACCTGTTTCCAACCTACCTTTTATTTCTAAAGTCCTTGAAAAAGTAGTTCTCAAACAGCCCAACAACCACCTTCTCTCCAACAATCTTCTTCCTGAATTTCAGTCTGCCACAGCACTGAAACCACCCTAGTACACACTTTAAACACGCTTCTGCTCGCTTCTGACTCAGGGAAAATCTCCTTTCTCACTCTACTCGACTTATCAGCAGCCTTCGATACTATAGACCACTCAATTCTTCTCTCCCGTCTTCAGAAAACGTTTGGTGTTACTGGCACAGCCCTCACCTGGTTTAATTCATACCTTACTGACCGATTCCAGACAGTTGCAGTAAACAAGACTCAATCAATACCTGCCAAACTGGAATGCGGAATCCCACAGGGATCAGTTCTAGGCCCTGTTCTTTTCACTCTTTACACTGCCCAACTGTCACATAGTTATAATAAACCGTCATCAAATCAACCATCACTTTTACGCAGATGACTCTCAGATTCAAAGCAGTGTTACTCCTGAAAATCTGCCTTCTCTCCTGACAAATATGGCCCACTGCTTTGAAGATATTCAAAACTGGATGACACAGAACAAATTACAGCTAAATGCAGATAAAACCGAAGCCATGCTCGTAGGGACCAAACACAAACTCTCTTCCATTACAACAGCTTCAATGGAACTCGGCAATACATCAGTCCCTCTATCTACTGCTGTGAAGTATCTAGGTGTGGTTATCGACAACACACTCTCTATGCAAAAATTCATCACCCAGACCTGTCAGTCGTGCTACTATTAATTACCGCGTATTAGTGCAATTAAAAAGTACCTGTCCACCCATGCAACAGGATGAAATTGATGATGATGATGATGATGATGATGATGATGAGGAGGAGGAGGAGGAGGAGGAGGAGGAGAAGAAGACGTTAAAACCCGTTCCGCTTTTCGGAAGAGTAGGCCATTGTGTGCCGGTGGGAACGGATGACGAAATTGAAAAAACTGCATACAAACGGGGACTGGATGAAAAAGAAATCACATGAGTGCTTATTCCAATATCCTCGAAATAAAAGAATAAAGGGGGGAAAAAGGCCATACAAAATATGTTTGAATCACAACGATTAAAACCTTGAAAGGGAACTGAAAATGTTTCTGGGAACTACTGATGATGAAAATGATGATGATGATGATGAAGACGATGATGATGATGATGACGACAACAACGACGAAGACGATGATGATTATAATGACGACGACGACGATAATAATAATTATTTATTTTATTTAATATTTTATTTCGAGGATAATGGAATAAGCTATCGTGTGTTTATTTAAATCCAGTGCCCGTGTGTATGCAGTTTGTAAATTTTGTAATCCGTTCCCACCGGCACACAATGGCCTACTCTTCCGAAAAGCGGAACGGGTTTTAACGTCTTCTTCTTCTCCTCCTCCTCATCATCACCACTTTTTTTCTTGAGATAATATTTTCTGGTGGGTTTTCCATTGTACAAAGATGATAATGATCATCATCAATTTCATCATCATCATCATGACCATCATCTTCACTGTCATCTTCCCGTTGCAGTTGTGGCCACCGTCTTCATCCTTCTCCTCCTCCTCCTCCATCGTCGTCGTCATCCGGGGTGGTTAGACTGATGCGCTCGTGATCTGCCGACCCGGGTTCGAATCTCGTTCAAGAGGATTTTTTCTACTGGAGTTAACATCAGTGCCGACTCCACTCTCCCCAAAAAGTCCTTCGGATGAGACTATAAACCGAGGTCCCGTGTGCGAACGCACGCAGAACATCTTGCGCACACGTTAAATTCTGTTCCGCTTTTCGTAAGAGTAGGCCATTGTGCGCCGGTGGGAACAGATGACAGAATTTACAAAACCACACAGCCTACACAGGGGGGCATGGATGTAAAAAAGTACATGAGTGCTTATTCCATTATCCTCGATATAAATAAATAAATAAATAAAATAAAAACTCTCTCTCACACAGACACAGACAGACAGACACAGACAGACAGACACACACAGTGTGAGTGATGTTAGTCTTGTTTTTGCTGGAGAGAGGTGGAAAGGAAACCTTCCCAACTCACCGTCCCAGAATATTGCATTCCTCCATCGAAAGCAGAAACTTTTTTCCTAGATGGAGCCGTCTTAATTATTATGATTTTTTTTTTTACATCTACATACAAAACTTTGTGTTATTCTAATTCGTAAGTTATGCAAACACAAAACTATTCATAAACTAATGACTCATGGTGTGTGTGTGTGTGTGTGTGTGTGTGTGTGTGTGTGTGTGTGTGTGTGTGTGTGTGTGTGTGTGTGTTGGTGTGTGGGGGAGGGGAGGGGGAGAGGGGGGGGGGGGGGGGTAAGGGGCCAGACTTACCTGAAATTTTAGAAAAGTCGTTTTTCTGAGAACCTTTTTTTTTTTTTACATCTGTGTGTGTGTGTGGTGTGTGTGTGGTGTGTGTGTGTGTGTGTGTGTGTGTGTGTGTGTGTGTGTGTGTGGACGGGATAGCTCAGTGGTCGAGCACTCGCTTTCCCCCAGCCAAGTTAAGCAGCGTGGCCAGTTGCATGGGTGACCGTTTGCGCGCCTTGGCTCCAGTAGTTCCCCCATTTCACCCAGCTGTAAATGGGTACCTGCCCTCTTTAGGGTCAGGGAAGGTAAAGCAGCGAGGGAGAGGAGATGGGCGCCGCCCTCATATATCCATGCTTATTTTAATCCACAGTTCGAATTATAATTTAATTCAGCACTGTAGTGGAGATATTGGGTCTCAATGTAAGTGGGTGCGAACTCTCAGATTTATAGTCGAACTTTGACTATTTTGGTTCCTTAAAATTGTATAGAGAAAACGAATCGCAACCGTCAAATTTTGTACCTAAAACAAGTTTTGCCTGAGTAACTTCCCTTGTGCAAATGCCTAAGCCCATGCTGTGGCTGTTTCCTGTGGTAGTTTTCATTCAAAATGATTTTCCTTCCATTTTAAACAGAATTCCGTATCGGCGATTTTTGGATTAAAGATTTGTTTTTTTTAGAAAAAGAAATATTATACTCAAGACTTCTTAAGACGCTTTTAAATCCGGCCTCAAGACGCATTTATTTCAAAGCTATGGTTTTCCTCTCTTGTTCCATTTCATTTTTGTCCCTGCCCTCAACAGCCCAAACCATCACCCTGCCGGAGAGTACAACCTTTATGTGTGTGTGTGGGTGTGGGTGTGCTTGCGTGCGAGCGTGTGTGTATGCATTTGAACTTGTAAAAAAAAACCCAACCTATTAATTGTAATTGGCTGCATTTGAATGAGTAGGATGAATGAAAGCGCTTTGATTTGTTTTGTTGCAAGATATAGCGCTATATGAATTCCATGTATTGTTATTATTATTTAAAGCCTGTTCAAAATAAGAACCTGCGACAAACACCCCCAGGAATATCAAGGCTTGTCTATTGAAAGTATTCTCTTTAGTTATGAAAACAAACTAAAGATTCATTTTTGTGCGAACAAATAGGCGATAAAAGTTCAAGTGCGTGGAGGAAACAGACTGTAAAGTAGGATGACTTATATTTTCTGTACGCGGATTTTCCCCGAAAACCTTAAGCTGTGGTCTCATTTTACACCGTATTCTCTTTAATTTCTAAGCTAGAGCCTTGAAATTTTGCATAGAGATATCTTTTACTAATCCCTGGACCATGTAGTGAAATATAATGAAAGGTATTAGACAAATAAGAGTACATCGCCAACTTTTAATTTTGTTAAATTTTAAAGAAAAAAATTGTACACATTTATACGAATTGCAGATGTACACCAGACACAGTGTAATCTTTTCTTTAGTACAAGTTTAGAAAAAATAATGGTTTTTTAATATCTCTAAACCAAACGAAATCATCCCAAAATTATTTTTTAATGTAAAAGATATAGTGACCACATGTAGTCAGTAAAAAGATATAATGACTACATGTAGTCAGAATATTTACCCAAATATTTCGCCGTTATTTAATTAATCATTTTTTCTCAAACTATATAGCAAAATGTGTGACTTGAAATACATTTTTCCTTCAACGATTATTTGGTTGTCAAGGTTATCACCAAATTTGATCACAGTTCATGGAACAGTTTCCGAGAGACAGAAAGAAACCTAAAATGGGCCTCCGTCAGGTCAGGTCCCTGTGGCCCCTTAGCCTAGTGGTTAGAGCGTTTCGCTCAGGATTTGACAGTCCAGGATCGACCCCAGGGTCGAGTCACCACTGAGACACCAGTTCCAAGGAATTTGTTCCCCTGGAGTTAGCATCAATATTGACGCCAGCCACTTCCTCGAAAGTCCTGCAGATGAAAACTATAAACCAATTTATTTATTTATTCTTTTATATCGAGGATAATGGAATAAGAACTTATGTGCTTTTTTACACCCAGTCCACGTGTGTATGCGGTTTGTAAATTCTGTCCTCTGTTCCCAAGGCCCCGTGTGCAAACACACGCGGAACATCTTGCGTTAATGCTAAAACTCATTCTGCCTTTCGGAAGAGTAGGCCATTCGTGCCAGGAAGAAAGTGACCACAAGACACATATTTTTTAATAAAAACAAACCCACCAAGAAACGCATGCACTTTGGTGTCCAGTTTTGACGTTACCCCCCCCCCAAGTTGTAATGTCGCAATCTTAATGGTGGGTAAAAATGGTCGCAGGCGCTAAAATATCACCCTTGGCCAACCTCAGAGCTCTAGCCGAGGAACAGAAACAACAAACAAACAAGCAAACAAACAAGCAACACTTATCCCCTCCGCCCACCTTTTGGCTCCAGACAACTTCATTATCTTATGAAGAATATAAATCATAGTACACGCACTCACATCATGGAGACACGAAACACTCAAATATCATTTTTAAACAACTGTAGTTATATTTTATTTTACACACACACACACACACACACACACACACACACACACACAACACACCAAAAACCAAAAACACAACCAATCGATGTACCTAGATGAGATATGATTAGTTAAGTCCAAAATATAATTATGAAAAATAATCACGTTTATATTTCAAGATCAGTCATTTATTGCACATAAATTACATTTGACTATTTTTTTAAAAATCCAACTATAATATCAAAGTAGACATTGCAAATCAGTACCATGACATTTTTCAATATCATTGTTGTACACATTGTTGTCTTTGTTGTTTTTACATTTGAATATTGTGTGATGGGAGAGGTATAGCAAGGCAGTGAATGTAAAAATCAATCTTTAAAGCTGTAGTTTTGACATTCATTCCCTGACGGACCACTACAGCCCAGTGGTGAATTAAGGCCGTTTGACTTCAATCCTGCGGGTTCCTGAAGTCATGAGGTTCGAATCTCGCTGACAGCGTTGGGTACATTAACGGTGGAAAGTTTGACCCTCTTCCAAGTCTGCCTCAAAGACAGACCTGCCAGTGCCTTGATTCCCTTCGTGTATGTATGCACATAATAATATATATATATATATATATATATGCTGAGGGACATCATCACTGACAAACTTGAGTTAGCCCATTACATTGAATAAATAATAATAATAATAATAATAATAAATGGAACTTATATCGCGCTATATCTTGCAAAGAAGACAAATCAAAGCGCATGCATTCAACCTAATCTTACACAATCATGCTATCAATGATAAATAATCAATAGTTTAAACAGATATTTACAAACATGGTGCGCTGCAGACAAAATCTATGAAATAAAATTTCAATAGTCAAATCTTTTTCAAAAGCACACACACACACAGGACGTATACTTTAGCAGGGTGATAGGATATGGGTTAGTGAAGGGTGGGATAGTTCTGATATGAAACAGGAGGGGGAAATCTTAGGTTTGAAATACATGTCTTGAGGCTGGATTTAAAAGTGTCATAACTAGGTTTCTGGCGAAGAGAGAGAGAGAGAGAGAGAGAGAGAGAGAGAGAGAGAGAGAGAGAGAGAGAGAGAGAGAGAGAGAGAGAGAGAGAGAGAGAGAGAGAGAGACCCTCTCTCATTCCAGGTCGATGGACCCGAAATAGAGACAGACAAATCAAATAACCTGTACATTAAAGATCCCGTGATTCATGTTAGCGTTAAGGTGAGTTACCGAAACCTAAACGCGTCCGTCCTGCATCCTGTACAATGGAATAAGCTGCTCTGAAGTCGGAACGTGTCGGCTGAGGCCAGTAGTGCGCAGACCTCCTGCATACAGAGTGACAAGCACAGGAGAAGACCAGGCACGACAGTACACATTCCTTTATGTTTGTCTGTCGTGTTCGACGATGACCTCCAAAACAGCAGAGGAGGCAGCTGCTGTTTCGGAAATTGGGCAGAAATTTGATGATAGTGGAGATACCCTGCCCACAGTACATCCCCACTCTCTCGGCCAAGTGGGCATAAGGACAGTCAGCGTTGGAGATGTTCTTCAAAGGCCAACTAGCCTCCAGGGCTGCAGCACATTAAGGACTGTGCGAGTCAAGCCTCCTAGTCAGAGAGTCATAGTCGATCACTAAAGACTACGCTGTAAAGTGGAATTCCATGAGTGGGAAAGAAAGCCACTGGTCATACAGCCTCTCACTTTGCTGTTGCCCCCAGTGCCAATGGTTTAATCAAGAACTGTGATAAAGCCCAGGCCACATTCCACCACTTAATTAAGGGAAAGCAGAGAAGTGAACAGACAAATCCTTCCCACAGAAAGCACTCTGGGCAGTAATCACTTTTACAGACAAGTGCAAAACAAAGCAGTATTGTTATCGTATTTTATTTCATTTCCATTTCTGTTTACTACTTTAAGTCACGCAGATTTCTCTTCGCGAAATTTAGGCTGCTCTCCCCCCGGAGAAGAGCGCGTCGTCGCCACAAGAGCAGCGCCACCCATTTTCCCCCTTTTTTTCCTGCCTGCAACTGTATTTGTTTCCCTATCAGAGTGGGTTTGTGGCTTTTTTATACAGAATGTTGTCAGGGACAACTTCTCTTGTTGCTGTGGGTTCTTTTACGAGCGCTAAATAATTATGTGTAACACACGGGACTTCGGTTTATCGTCTCATCCGAAAGACTAGCGCCCAGACCACCACTCATGGTCTAATGGGTGGGGGGAAAGTTTCGGGTCCGAAAAGGATTCGAACCACCGCACACTTCCGACCCGGACTTTTCGCTTTCTAGGCAGGCGCGTTACCTCTAGACCACCGATCCACTTATATTTCTTTACTGCCGAAGTTTACACCATTAATACAGTCATGACCGTAAGGTGTGCATTCAGACCAACCTCCCCATTTCCAAAAACAAACAAACACCAACCAATGTACATTTTCACTATACAAGAAAGCAAGCAAGCGCGCACGCACACACGCACGTGCGCGCGCGCACACACACACACACACACACACACACACACACACACACACACACAGAGCCCTAGCCCCAGCCCAAATCCAAAGAAATCAATCAATTAATCAATTAGTCAATCAGAGAGACAATCCATAGTCTGATCACAATTTCTCCTTGTACATGTCTCAACTCAAATCAGGTCTTGCTGCTATCAGTGATGCTAAAATACATCGCCAGTATGACCCTCTCTGTTCCCAATCGTCATTCCTTTTGTACGCACAATACACACACGCGTACGTGCTCATGCGTACGCTCGCATGGAGTTAACATCAGTGCCGACTTCACTCTCCCCAAAAGTCCTTCGGATGAGACTATAAACCGAGGCCCCCGTGTGCCAACGCACGCAGAACATCTTATGCACACGTTCCGCTTTTCGAAAGAGTAGGCCATTGTGTGCCGGTGGGAACGGATGACAAAATTTGCAAAACTGCATACACACGGGGACTGGATGAAAAAAAGCATTTGAGCGCTTATTCCATTATTCTCGAAATAAAAGAATAAAATAAAAGAATAAAAAAAAAAAAAAAAAATGCGTGTACAAACACAGCTTTGTAAACACACACACACACACACACACACACACACACACACACACACACACACACACACACACACACTTCCTTGTTTAAAAACAACAACAACAACAAAAAACGTTCACAAGTTTTCAATTTGACTGGTATAGAAGGGATTTGGGGGGTGGGGGTGGGAGGGGGTTCTTGGTTCCTATTTTGAAGACCTGTATGGCTGTCCTAACGTTACGAGTGCATGGTAAATTGCAGACAAAACCCTGGCGATCGTCATTCACTCACTAATTTGCCAGACTTTGTGCAACACTTGTATTTTGAACAGCTTCTGTTGCCTTGTTTGCAGCAGTCCTACAGTTTTACAACACTTTCCCCACATTAGTTTGCACTCTCGCCCTTGTTTTAACATCACTTAGCACTCTTACACATCCAGACTCCCATACCAGTAATGATGGTTGAAACCGGGAGCAAGGGTGGAACACTGTTACAGTGGTACTAAGTTTGTAAACTATTTGAGTCAAGCAGAATATTTTTTGATTGACATTTAAAAAAAATGTATGTGGCTTGAATATTCATCAAAAGTTGGGTGACTACTATCTCTGCCAGTGCCTACATCTTCGTTGTTATCTAGGGTTTTTTTTCACAGTTTCCTTGTCAGTGACATGGATACGTTCAGGGAAGGGATTTTGTTGATATATCGTTAACGTTTTTCTTTGTCTTTACATTAAGGTAAAGATAATTGTAGTTGCACCAACAATGGAATCTCATTTCTGCATTGAGATAATCACAGTGGCAGTTTGATAGATCATCAGATTGTTTAGTTACAGGGTTTTTTGGGGGTCAGATCCCCCACAATCATCTGTGTATAGTATAAAGAAATCATCTGCGTATAGTATACAGAAATCATCTGTGTATAGTATAGAGAAATCATCTGTGTATAGTATAGAGAAATCATCTGTGTATAGTGTAAAGAAATCATCTGTGTATAGTATACAGAAATCATCTGTGTATATTGTAAAGAGAACAGGAGACAGCACTCTACCCTGTAGTGCTCTAGTAGAGGTAGAGCACTCCAAAGATATTGGTGATAGCGACACAGACAGAGTGACTTCTGTTGACTAAAAAGTTTGATGTTATAAAGGATAAGTTTAGGTTCTACGTTTTCATCAAACAGTTTCATTGCCAAGAAGTAAGGTTGTATCCTATTATATTGAAAGCTGGGTGAAAATCGACGAAAAGAATCCGAACGAAAAGAGTTTGTGCAATCCAAATGAACAAAAAAGCATTATGGAGAAGAGTTATTAGAACAGCAAAGTCTCTGCTTGTTTGTGGTTTGTATGCCAACTGAAGAAAACCAAGCTGTGGGTAAGTACACGGTAGAAGAGATGGAAGAACAAGTTTACCAAAGCATTCGATGACTATTGGAGTCAAAGCAATAAGATGGCAGTCATCAAGAGAGGTACAGGGTTTTTTTTAGGTTTTTTTTTATTGGGAGCAGGACACATTGTAGAGGTGTTCCAAACTGTTGGAAACATGGCACTCTGCAAGAGACCCGTGAAACATTTTACAATCACAGTTTCATTCATATGGTGGTACACCATGGTGTGTACCCTGTAACAGAAAGGCAACAAAGATACAGACAGATCATTACTGACAGAGATGCATCCACAGTTATGCATCATCAACAGACAGGCAGCAACAGACAAGCATCAAGAGACAGGCATCAACTGACAACATGCAACATCAACAGACAGCATCAGCACACAGGCACCACAAACAGACAGGCAACAACAGTTGAGCATCAACAGATCTGCGTCCTACAGTGAGCATCAAAAGACCAGCATCAACAGAACGTCCTCAATAAAGATGTCTCCACAATCAAAGCATCATCAACAGACAACATGAACAGACAAGCGTCAGCAAAATACTATACATACATATATAAAGGACAGGCATTAACAGACAGACATCTGCCTACATGCAACAAGAGAGTTCTTTATTCAGAGAAGCGGTGGCAGTACATTTTTCTTGGAGCCCAACAGCCTCCATGTGCTATCAAGCCACCATGACAACTGCTCATGACTGTGCTCGTCTTCTACAAAAAAAGAAAGCAAAAAATGCGGAGAACTGCATTGCCACGATTTCCCGGAGTTTTCTGTTAGCAACCAGATAAATCAGGGGATGGATGGCATTTTGAACATATGCGAATTTAATGGTAAAATGAACAACTCCAAGGTAAACAAAATCTGTGGAATTCATTGCATCGAATGCCACGAGTGCCACCAATGGAAAGGAACAGAGAACGAACGTGAAAGAAATGGCAAACACAGATAGCGATGCGTTGTCCATGAACCGAAACTTCCTTTTGATCTTTCTCCAGCATCCATAGTGTCCAACTGCCTGAGATAAAGCACTTTCATTGAAAGCGAATGGGTAGCTTACGGCAGATAACTTTATATTCCAACGACTATGTTTCCCTTGAACACAACTGGCTTTTTTACCGTAGACAGTGTCAAGGTCACTGCCAACAGGAGGAGTGTTGAGCGCAGAATCAAAATCCCTACCAACGGTCTGAGTGCTGGTGACACATGTGATGATGTCGTTGTCAACCGTTTTGGTAGGCCTAGTGGCCAGGTTCTTGGTGTGAATGTCTGTAGTCTTCCTACCGACAGCACTCTTAATCTCTGCCTCGATAGTCTTAGCACCGACTATCCTCTTCGGGTCAAGAGTAGATGCCATACTGGCAGTGTTATAATCTGATCTTTCAGTTAAGGCTACACTGTCAAAAGGCTTAAGAGAGGCTACATATTTACTCTCATTGTCAATAGTACAGATGCTGGCTACATTCGTAGTCTCCCTGCCAATGGTCTCCCCACTGACACCACCAGTTTCACCACTGTCTGCTTTTCTATGGGTTATACTCCCATTGCTTTTGTCAGTAGTATGAACACTGGCGACATTGTCCATCATTTTGTCAAAAGCCTTCATATCAGAAAGGTTCTTTGTCATGTTGCCAACAGTCTTTGCATCGGATGTTGTCTTCATTGTTTGGTCAACCGCTTGTGCACAGGACTCTGTCTTGGTCATTTTGTCGGCTGATTTTGTTCTGGACGCTGTTTTAGACGTTTTTTTGGTAGCAGTTTTTGTCCTGGACATTGTATTAGACAATTTTTTGTGAGCACTTTTTGAGCAGGGCTCTTTATTAGTAATTGTGTCACCAGCTTTTGTGCTGGATGCCGCCTTGGTGTTTTTGCCAGCAACTTCTGGCTTAGATTCTGGTTTAGCCATTCTATTAACACTCACACTGGGTACATACTTAGTCTTACTCGCTACACGCTTGGAGTCAACCACATTCTTCTCTTCATAACGCATCTCACCTTTCTCACCAGTGCCTGTGTAAGGCTGTTGTATATTGCAGTGATCATCAACAGGATCTGAGTGAAGGCAAGAAGGAGATGTGCTGATTGATACCTGAGACGAATGAGGCAAGTCGACACAACTTTCCACAGACACAACGACGGGTTTCCCTGGAGGCATCGAGACATCTTGGTACATGTCTGTTGTCATACTCATGGTAGAGAACTGATCCGTCCCCTGAGTCAAAATTTGCGTACTACTGATCACATGTTGAATCCAATGTTGAAGTCCCGTGTTCCAATGCAAATCAAGGACTGTGTCTGATTTTGAAGGGGCTCTGACGTTAGGGTCATGGGAAGAGCCTGTGTGAGTGTTGGAAGGGTTCACCCTATCCTGGGCAGAATCACTTTGTAAAACACAGCTTTCCTGGACTAGTGAAGTATCTGCAGTACTCTCTGAGCAGGTGAAATTTCTGATCCCACTGGTCTTTCGATAGGTTGAGACTTCATCCAATGGTAAAGAGTCTGCACTATGCGCCACTTTTTCATACTTACATGAGCGTAAACTGCGATGGGAAACCCTGTCTTTCTGCTTCAGTTTAGGGACAACGAAGGTTCGAAACAAAGACTTAAACCAGGTGTTACCTGATGTACCATGAGGTGACTTGGACACAAGGTTGGACTTACTAGCTGAGCAAGAACCTGAATGTGACTTTGATCTTTTCTGGGTTTTATTGGATGAAGAGGACTGTGAACCTGACTGAAACTTTAATTTGCGAGTTGAAGAAGGCAACTGTAAACTTGGAGACACCACGATGTCGGCGTTTTGGTCAAGGACTCTCTGAATGATGGGAGAGTCCTTTCTATCTAGGCCTAAATTTCTGTCGACATCAGAGCTTTCTCGGGGGGCCAACAAATCACGGGAAATCTTTGGGCATGGAAAGTCTCTGTCCTCCTGATCATTTTGATGGCTAGGACTGGCTTCCAGTGGAGGTGGAGCAGGTTGGGTCGATTCATTGATGCCGCACGTCCCTGAAGGGGGGTAACTGGTAGAGCTTTCTTTCTGACTGGCACTGTCCGCTTTCAAAGTGTTGAAATCAGGATGATCCAGGATGATTTTCGGAGACACTTTTCTCCCTCCTGCAGTTCCAGAATCCTGCTTCTCGTTGAGCGCAGTCTCTCCATCTGTCGGCAGCTTTATAGGCTCGTTTGAGGAGGTCGGAGAAGGTTTTCTTTTGTCAGACCTCTTTGGGCCAGCTGAGGCTGCCAAAGACATGCTGGGGGAGTTTTCTGACGGGGCGAGCGTTTGGGATTTTCCAGCTTCAGCAAAAGCTAAGCTGTCAAATTGAAGATCCAGAGACGGTATCACTGATAAACTCATTGAGGGTGAGCTGCAGGAAACAGAAGAAACCAAACCATGGTGAACAGAGTCTATGGTGCATATACATGTATTAATATTTTTTAAACAACTACCAAAATGAAAACTAAGTAAAAACAAGTAGGTTTAAAAGCATGCATGGGAAGCACATTCATTGGCATTTCGGTTGTGAAGTGGTTAATACAGATGATGGTCCTACAGAAAATGTGGTAGATGTACAGGAGTTGTAAATGCTTCTATAATCCATGATGACTCACTTGTTTAATATACAGCCAGTTTATGTTCTCATTTTGATTCCCCCCCCCCCCCTCTCTCCATGTGTATGTGTGTGTGTGTGTCTGTGCGCGTGCGTGCGTGCGTGCCGTTGTTATTATTATTAGTTTTATGCCAAATCACTACAAGGTGATTTGGACAATTACACTGTTGCCTTATGAAAGGGGGTGATGAGGGGGGGAGGTTGAAGGGTGAAGAATGAAATGGGCGCTAATAAGTCTAAAGGACTGAATGTACCCTAACTTATCTAAGGTTTACTGGCAAATAGTTTCCACCACTACGATTAGGACATGCAATTAAAAATCATACAGAATACTTTGAACATTTCCACATATCTCACATAAGTCTATTCCTTTTCGTTAAAGCAACACCAGAGGACAGGGCAATCAAACAATACCATGGACTGAAAGAATAGGAGAACAAGTGCAGATAGCATTTTTGGATTATTTAGTTTTCCAAGCGTTCAGGCGTAGTTTACAAATTATAATTTCTATATACCATGGGCAACACAGATAATCAAAATGAATTCCGAAAAAAGTGTGCACACAGAGTTGGCAAAAATGGAAAAAAAATTCATCTAATGATTAACTTAGGCATACATTACTAATCATCACGTCACTAGTGCATTCTGAGGCACCTTGAGGAATCTGTCACCTCATTCTATTAAAACCACAATGTGAGGGACGGGATAGCTCAGTGGTCGGAGCACTCGCTTTCCCCCAGCCAAGTTAAGCAGCATCAAGCGTGGTTACCACTTGGATGGGTGACCGTTTGCGCGCCTTGGCTTCAGTACAGTTTCTCCAGTTCCCCCAGCTGTCAATGGGTACCTGCCCTCTTTAGGGTCAGGGAAGGTAAAGCAGCGAGGGAGAGGAGATGGGTGCCGCCCTCAATATGCTGGCCCCTAAAGAAGTGAGGTCTCTGACGCCTCGCTCTCCAACGACCTTATAGGTTATGGGACACCTTTACCTTACCTTTAGATGCAAGACAAAGCACAAGAAACTTGATTAAAGAATACCGTCGTTTCTCATTTTAGTGTGCCAACCCTTCAAAGCAAATAAAATAGATT
>CM054168.1:18065962-18073462 GCA_028751875.1 Rapana venosa | reverse complement strand
AGAAGATGAGAGAGACGAGAGAAGAGATAGATGAGAAAGAGAGATAGATTGACAAATTCTTTATATTTCGAGGATAATAAATAAAGCACCCATGTGCTTTTTTACATCCAGTCCCCGCCTTAGGATATATATGATAATAAAATAAAATAAAGCCTATAGCAATACACTACACAGTGTACGGGGATAAAAATCTACACACAAAAATCCACAAAAAACGAACAAGAAAAGAAAGAAAAAAAAACAACAAAGTAAAAGCAACAAAACAAGAAAACACAGAATACACCCCAAAAAAACAACAAGAAACCAAGACAAAGTAAAAACGCAACAACAAAGGAGGAACTCCATATCAATCAAAGGAAACAAACCAACCAAAAAGCATCAATAACACAAAGCCAAAACAACCAAACAAACAATCTCCATAACACAGAGAGAGAACAAACAAAATTCTTTATTTCAATAACAAATAGCCATTAGCATGTAAAACATCCCACTCCTAAGGAAACAATGAAAATCTTCAAATAAAATAAGCCCATGGCTTACATCATCCAGCTTAGGAAATATTAAAAAAAAATAACCCAGCATACATAAAGCTTACGGGAAAATACTAAAAAATCCCAAAAAGAGAGAGAGAGAGAGAGAGAGAGAGAGAGAGAGAGAGAGAGAGAGAGAAGAGAGAGAGAGAGAGAGAGAGAGAGAGAGAGAGAGAGAGAGAGAAAAGAAAAAAAAAGTAGCAACAAGTAAGAAAGAAAGCAGAGCAGAAAACACAGAAACAACTGAAAAAATAGCAAGAACCAAGAGCAAAACAAAAACGGCAACAACAAGGGGAGAGGGAACAACCAAAAAGTCCTCCCCTCAAAAAAGCAACAACCCCAAACCCAAACCAAAACAGAACCAAACAAAGCAAAACCATTATAAAATAAAGGAGAACAAACCACGTAAATAGTTTCATTTTGGCTAACAGAAAGAAACGGCAAAAGTTCTTTGTGCTTTTATTTTTTTAGAGAGAGAGAGAGAGAGAGAGAGAGAGAGAGAGAGAGAGAGAGAGAGAGAGAGAGAGAGAGAGAGACAGACAGACAGACAGAAAGAGAGATGACAATGACTGACAATGACAAATTTGCTTTTTCACAAATGTGCTTTTCACATCCACTCCCCACCCTTAGGGATACATTATAAGTTATGATAATAGAATAAGTCTAATACCCATACTTTCATACAGTAAAGAAGAGAAGAAGAAGAAGAAGAAGAAGAAGAAGAAGAAGAAGAAGAAGTAAAAGAAGAGAGAGAGAGAGAGAGAGAGAGAGAGAGAGAGAGAGAGAGAGAGAGAGAGAGAGAGAGAGAGAGGGAGAGAGAGAGAGAGAGAGAGAGAGAGAGAGAGAGAGAGAGAGAGAGAGAGAGGAGAGAGAGAGAGAGATGAAATGAAATGCAAACGTTTTATTGAACGTTAACCTTTGGCCACAGTTAAAAGAAAAGTGGGACGAGGGGGATGGAATCTCTCTCTCTCTCTCTCTCTCTCTCTCTCTCTCTCTCTCTCTCTCTCTCTATATATATATATATATATATATATATATATATATATATATATATCATCATCATCATCATCATCAGACCCGTGACCTTGGCGGTCGTGGGGGAGACATGAAAGACGATGCCGTGGTAAGCCTCCTCCATCCATCTCGGTCCTCGGCTCTGCGCAGTAGTGCCGAGTCATTCATCCTGGTCCATTCTCTGATGTTGTCCATCCATGACTTGTTCTGTCTTCCCCTCCTTCTGCCACCTTCGAGTGTTCCCTGCAGTACTGTTTTGGGCAGAGTGTTGTGGCGGGTGACGTGGCCGAACCATGTCAGCTTTTTCTTCTTGACGATGGTGAGAAGGGGTTCCTGTGGACCTGCCAGCCGTGTTATTTGACTCTTGACAAATTCGTTGGTCTTTCGTTCTCTCCAGGATATGCCCAGTAGTTTTCTATGGCATTTTGTTTCGAATGACTGGATTCGCTTTGCTGTTTCAGCAGTCAATGTCCAGGTTTCACTTCCGTACAGCAGGATCGACTGAATTAGGGCTTTGTAGAGCTTTAGTTTGATTGGGAAACTGATCTCTTTACTTTTCCATATGGTGGTGAGTTTTGTCATGGAAGATGTTGCCATGGCTATTCTGACTTTGATTTCTGTCGTCGATCGCCCGTCCTTTGTGAGTGTAGCGCCGAGGTATTTACAAGCATCTACCTCCTCCAGTTGTTGGCCGTTCATGTAAATTTTAGCGGTGGCATTGCTCGTGCTGTTCACAAGTACTTTACTTTTCTCCGAGCTCACCACCATCCCATATGCTCCAGCTCTGTTCTCAAGTCTGGTCGTAAGATCTTGCAGCTCTGTGTTACTTCCGCCCATGAGGTCGATGTCATCGGCAAACCGTAAGTTGTTGAGGGGTCTGCCGCCAATGAAGATGGTAGGGTGGAAGTCATGGAGGGTCTCTCTCAGGATGTTTTCCAAGAACAGATTGAACAGGACTGGAGATAACAGGCATCCTTGTCGGACCCCAACTGTGGTTTTGAAGTAGTCTCCGACCTGATTGTTCAGAAGGACTGCACTGCTTGCAGTGTTGTATAGTGCTTGAATGGTTTGCACTAGTCCTTCTTCAATGCGAATCATTCTGAGGACCTGCCACAGGCCTTCGTGCCATACTCTGTCAAAAGCCTTCTTGGAGTCGATGAAGTTGTGGAACAGGTCTCTCTGATGTTGAAGATGTTTTCCATCATCTCTCTCTCTCTCTCTCTCTCTCTCTCTCTCTCTCTCTCTCTCTCCTCTCTCATATATATTATATATATATATATATATATATATATATATATATATAATGAATATAACATATTTGCACAAAATTTCACCTAAAACAGAGAGACAGAGCTCTAGAGGGATAGACAGAGACAGAGAGAGGCAGACAGACAGAGTTAGAGAGAGATACAAAGAGGGAATGAATGAATGAATGAATGAATAATCTTTATTTTTCAAGAGCTACAGATAAGCTTTTATTCACTTTTTCTGAAAGAGAGAGAGAGAGAGAGAGAGAAGAGAGAGAGAGAGAGAGAGAAGAGAGAGAGAGGAGAGAGAGAGAGAGGACGGGAGGAGAGCGGGATAGAGAGACAGAGACAGAGAGAGAATGAATAAAGCAGTACTATTTATTTATTTATTTAGAGAGAGAGAGAGAGAGAGAGAGAGAGAGAGAGAGAGAGAGAGAGAGTGAATAATCTTCATTGTTCAAGGCTTCAGATAAGCATTCACATGCTTTTTTTTCAGAGAGACAATGACAATGACAAATTATTTTATTTCGAGGATAATTAAGAAGCACTCATGTGCTTTTTTACATCCAGTCCCCGCCCGTAGGGATACATCTTAATAATAACCCAATACTTATACTCTCACACAGTAGAAACAAAGGGAAATAACCCTTTTCACTTCCCCCCCAAAAAAAACCACAGCAAAAAAACAAACAAACAAATAAAAGAAAACCCTAAAAACACCCCCCCCAAAAAAAAAAACCCAACCAAAAAAACACAAAACAAACAAACAAAAGAAAAAGAAAAAACAAACCAACAAAAAGAAAAAAAAGAAGAAAAAAAGAGAAAAACAAACAACAGCAACAACAACAAAATCAGAAAAATAACAACAACCAAACTTATAAAGACATAAAGATAAACATCTACACATTGTTAAATGGTACACATAGTTGTTATATATGACAATAATATATTGAAATAAGGCATTAAAACTTAAGTACAGCCGACAAGCCCAATGAAATATTGAAAATATAAAGTATGAATCCTTCACCAGGATACACAACAACTTTAACTATAAGCAAAACAACGAGAGAGAGAGAGAGAGAGAGAGAGAGAGGAGAGAGAGAGAGAGGAGAGAGAGAGAGAGAGAGAGAGAGAGAGAGAGAGAGAGAGAGAGAGAGAGAGAGAGGACGGAGAGACAGAGAGACAGAGAGAGTGTGTGTGTGTATTTCAGACAGACAGACAGGTGAAGGGAAAGGGCAGATAGGTAAAGGAGGATATGCAACTTTGTTTTTAAGGCTATGGACTGTGGTTTGTTATTGTTGAGATATCAAGTGAGTTGATAATGGAGTGTTGTAGATTGTTATTGATTGATGTTGTTTATCTGAATCAGGAAGGGACACTAGGCTTTTCTGGATTGGTTTAGGGGGAATTTGTCTTTTAAGTATGATGGAGCAGTTCCTGTCATAATCTTGAACATAATGACTCCTTTGTTATATTTTAATCTTTGGTGTAAGGGGAGAATATTTAACTGAGTATAGTCAGCTTCTAATAAGCTTGTCTTTTTTAAAAGGAACAGTTTGAGAGCACGTTTATACAGACTCAGAAACGGTTTCATAGTGTTTGCACTAGCACAGGGTAGAAGCATAGTCTATGGAGGATTGTATATAGGATTGGAAGAATAGTTTCCTTGAATGAAAGTCGAGAAAGTGCTTGATTTTAGAAAGATGGTATACTCTTTGGGACATGTATTTGCATAGTTGAGATATGTGGTAGAATCAACTGAGATTTTCATCAATTGTTACCCCTAGAACTTTGTGGTGATAGGTTTGTTCAATTACCTCCTTTTAAATTTTGATTGGAGTAAGTTTATGGGTTAAGTTTTGACGCTTTTGTCTGGTGGTGATAAGCATGCATTTTGTTTTTTGGGGTGTATAGACATATGGTTTAGTTCGGTCCCTTCAATAGGCTGATCAACGCTTTTTGTAATGCGTTTGCTAGGGAGTTACGGTTATTGTGGCTCGTATGAATAGTTGTGTCATCAGCAAATAGTTCACATTTGGATTTGATGTGGCGAGGGAGGTCGTTTATGTTTAATGAGAAGAGAATAGGTCCTAATATTGATCCTTGTGATACTCCATAATTGATGGCTTGTAGTTTGGATGAAGTTGTTCCTATTGAGACACACTGTAGCCTGTTTTCTAGATAGGAAGCAACTAGTTCTAAGGTATTGGTAGAGAAATGGTATAGGTCTAGTTTTATGAGAAAAGTGTGGTCAACTGTGTCAAAAGCTTTTTTGAGATCTACAAATAGTACTCCACAAAATGTATTGTCATTGATGTTTGATAGCCAGTTGTCTACGAGACTAATCAGTACAGTGTGACATGAGTGATTTTGTCTAAATCCAGACTGATTAGGGTGAATTAAGTTGGTAGTATCTAAATGACAGACTAAGTGTTCGTTTATATGTTGTTCCAAGGGTTTTAATTTTTTTTTTTTATTCTTTTATATCGAGGATAATGGAATAAGCACTTATGTGCTTTTTACATCCAGTCCCCGTGTGTATGCGGTTTTGTAAATTTTGTCATCTGTTCCCACCGGCACACAATGGCTTACGCTTTCGTAAAGCGGAACAGGATTTAACGTGCGCAAGATGTTTTGCATGCGTTCGCACACGGGACCTCGGTTTATAGTCTCATTCGAAGGACTTTGACACTTTCGACAGGGTTTGGAAAGGATAGATATGATATAAACTGGTCTATAGTTTGAAGGGTCTGAAGTGTCACCAGACTTGTAGATGGGGATTACTTTAGCTGTTTTGAAGGCATTGGAGAAATGGTTTTTTACAAGAGAGAGAGAGAGAGAGAGAGAGAGAGAGAGAGAGAGAGAGAGAGAGAGAGAGAGAGAAGAGAGAGAGAGAGATTCGGATGTTTATCCGGATGTTTATTCATTAGGCCATAGCCCATAATGAAGGGGAAAGTGAACAAAAAACCAAATCATCAGAAACATTAAAAACAAACATACAATCAACAATATGATAATCATAATAATGAACTATGATGTTGCAATTTCTCTCAGCTTGAAGGCTTTGTGAAGGAAGTGAGACAAGTTCCAAATATCGTTATGTCTTGCAGAGGACATCAGCAAAGTTAATTTGAACGTGCAAGGCTGTCGAAAATATTTAGGTGGTAGAATGAGAGAGAGAAGAGAGAGAGAGAGAGAGAGAGAGAGAGAGAGAGAGAGAGAGAGAGAGAGAGAGAGAGAGAGAGAGAGAGAGAGAGAGAGAGAGAGAGAGAGAGAGAGAGAGTGTTTCACAGAGAGAGAGAATACTCTTTATATCCAAATAAGCATTCACGTACTTTTGTCCAGGAGAGAGAGAGAGAGAGAGGAGAGAGAGGAGAGAGAGAGATGAGAGAGAGAGAGAGAGAGAGAGAGAGAGAGAGAGAGAGAGAGATGAGAGAGAGAGAGAGAGAGTGTTTCACAGAGAGAGAGAATACTCTTTATATCCAAATAAGCATTCACGTACTTTTGTCCAGAGAGAGAGAGAGAGAGAGAGAGAGAGAGAGGGGGGGGGGGGTATTGAATTAACCCGTTCCTTACCTCGGAACTCCTCAGCCACATCACAGTTGTAGCCCACGATGTGGCTCCTAGGCGTGATTTTCAAACTGACCCCAAACAGGGTGGAGGCAAGGGGAATGTGAAAGATCAGAGTTCCTAGGAAGGTGGACCAGCACACTATCTGCAAACAGGGACCAGTACTTTATTTATTTATTTATTTATTTATTTATTCTTGTACATCGAGGATCATGGAATAAGCACTCATGTGCTTTTTTACATGCAGTCCCCCGTGTGTATGTAGTTTTGTAAAGCTGAACAGGATTTAACGTTTGCGTAAATGTTCTGCATGCGTTCGCACACGGGGCCTCGGTTTATAGTCTCATCCAAAGGACTTTGACATTCAGTTCGATTTTTTTGTCAATCTGGGAAGAAAGGGCGAGGCTGGGAATCGAACCCAGAACCTCACGGTTTACTTGTTGGCAGGCGAACGTCTTAACCATCCTGCCACCTTCCTTCCTCTAGCGGTAACTCACCTGCATAGAAAGTGGAAAAGTTCCGGGTGGGGGGATGGGGAGATGGGATCGGAAGTGTGCCCCAGCTCGATCCTTGTTTGGGCCCCTGACCCTTCTCCCGCTCCCCCCCCCCCCAGCCCCCCCCCCTCCCTTCTGCCCTCCATCCCCCCCCACCCTCCACCTCCAATCCATTTGATCATGAGTGGTGGTCTAGGTTCTAGTTTTTCAGATGAGATGATGAACTGAGGTCCCGTGTGTTACACATAATTATTTAGTTGAGTTTATTCTTTTATTTGGAAGATAGTGGAATAAGCACTCATGTGATTTTTAAAAAAATCCAGTCCCCGTGTGTCTGCAGATTTGTAAATTTTGTCATCCGTTCCCACCAGCACACAATGGCCTACTCTTCCAGAAAGCGGAACGGGTTTTAACATGTATGCAAGATGTTCTGCGTGCGTTTGGACACGGGACCTCGGTTTATAGTCTCATCCGAAGGACTTTTGGGGAGAGTGGAGTTTGCACTGATGTTAACTCCAGAGGAAAAATCCTCTCGAACGAGAATCGAACCTGGGTCAGCAGAGCACGAACACATCACTGTAACCACCAGGCTATCCGGCTCCTCATTATTTAGCGCACGTAAAAGAACCCAAGGCAATAAAAGAG
>CM054168.1:18018462-18063462 GCA_028751875.1 Rapana venosa | reverse complement strand
TGGCGCCCATCTCCTCTTCCTCGCTGCTTTAACTTCCCTGACCCTAAAGAGGGCAGGTACCCATTTACAGCTGGGGGAACTGGGGGAACTGTACTGAAGCCAAGGCGCGCAAACGGTCACCCATCCAGCTGGTAACCACGCTCGATGCTGCTTAACTTGGCTGGGGGAAAGCGAGTGCTCTGACCACTGAGCTATCCTGTCCCCTCCAATCCCTTTGGAGAAGACTATTTAATGTAAAATCTTCATCCGTACCCCCCACAGTGCACGGGGCTACAGGATGGGTGAAGGTGATATAAATCAGAGAGTTGCCAAAGTTCTATGTTTATAAATGTCGGATGGGTAAAACAAAACCTCATGTTGTTAATTTTCTGAATGACCTAAAATATAAATATGAAATGGAAAAGCTGGAGCATAGCAAACAAATGCAGTTGACTAGTTTTCAGAAAAAAAATGGTTCTAGTACATAAACTTAGTAGAAAGTTGAATACCATTTTAAAATATTAGTAAAATGATGTATGTAATCTATAAATCTTGTCTTGACAACGAAAATGGATCGATTCTTTGTGTATATTGTGTAGCTAGTAGTCTTGTACGCCTGTAAAATGGAAATGATGTGATGTTGTCTGGATGAAAAGTTAATTTTTTTTGTTTTTAACTGTATATGGGGGCAGGTTTCAAAGCTACTTCCAACCTGGACCACTAACTCACCTTGATGAAGCCTATCTTGATGCGGTAAAAGGGATGGCAGATCTTGACGTAGGTATGCGCGGCGATGCAGATGAGTATACACATGGACCCCACAATGGCTACCGTTTCTGCCAGTCGATACAGCCGACACACTCTTGCATCGGTGAACATGAAGAAGTGGTACAGGTGATGGAACGCAAGCGGGGCCACTATCGAACAGATGAGGAGGTCGTACAAGGCCAGGGTGATCACGAAATACCAGTGGGTACTTCGCTTGAAACTGTGGTAGTAGTTGTAGAGCAAAAGGCTGTTGCCGATGCTGCCTATGAAGAAGATGAGGGCAAGCAGCACGTAGGTAGGAATGAAGTAGTACGACAGGCGTTGGTTGACGTCATACAAGGTTTCGTTGACCATGGTCGCCTGTCCCTCACACGATGGCGACAACCTGAACAGGAAAACAACCCAGCCTGCATTCCACTTCAAGACGGGGCGCAGCCTGGTGGTCAGAGTGATGCGCTCCTGATCTGCTGACACGTGGTTCGAATCTCGTTCAAGAGGATTTTTTTTCCCCTGGAGTTAACATCAGTGCCGACTCCACTCCTCCCTAACAGTCTTTTGGATGAGACTACAAACCGAGGCCCTGTGTGCGAACGCACGCAGAATATCTTGCGCACACGTTAAAACCTCGTTCAGCTTTTCGGAAGAGTAGGTCATTGTGTGCCGGTTGGAACGGATGACAACATTTACAAAACTGCACACACACGGGGACTTGATGTTAAAAAGCACATGAGTGCTTATTCCATTATCCTCGAAATACAATCATAAAAAATATTTGAATAAAATAATGATTCAAGATTTAAGACCTAATTCTTTTCACCCCTTTTGGGACATGACGGATTACAAACAAATTCAACAGGAGAATAAACCTCACAGCAGTATACCCAAAAATATAATCAATACTAACAGGAACTGAAAATCAAGAGTTCTAGGAAAATAATAAACAAACAATATTAAAAGACTGGAGGCATTTTAAAAAAGTTTATCGATTTCTTTAAAAGATACAATCTACACTTGTGAAAGTGAACAAATGAAATTTCAAGAAATACCTGCAACTCTTATGAATTTTGAAAAAGACAGGAGATTTTTTCGAGATTTATATTTCATCAGCCTACACAATTTGAAACTGGACATGGGTTTTTATTTATTTATTCTTTTATATCGAGGATAATGGAATAAGCACCCATGTGCTTGTTTACATCCAGTCCCTGTGTGTATGCGGTTTTGTAAATTTTGTCATCTGTTCCCACCGGCACACAATGGCCTACTCTTTCGAAAAGCGGAACAGGATTTAACGTGTGCGCAAGATGTTCTGCATGCGTTCGCACGCGAGGCCTCGGTTTATAGTCTCATCCGATAGACTTAAGAAGACGAAAGACTTTTCTCATCCGAAAAACGGTTGAAAAAAGGCTGAGGAATAAAATCTTGTAAATGTTTCAAGTGAGGACATTCCATGATAAAATGAAACTCATCCCCTGAAACTGACACATTATATTTTGAACATACTTTCTTCCCCTTGTATATTATGAAAACGTTAAACCTCAATAGGAAGCTTGTGACAACTGCAACGAAATTTTATAAGAGCGTAAAGACGAACATCTGGTAGACAAGTTATATATGTTTCCTTACCAAAATCGATCTTATAGTCCAGCAGTACAGCTCATCTGCAAGGTAGCATTTTAGAATGTCAGTAATTGTTAGTTCTGGGATGGGGATAGCTCAGCGGTAAGAGCACTCTTTCTCCCCGAACTACGGTTAAGCAGCATTAAGCGTGGTTACCAAGTGGGTGGGTGACCGTTTGCACGCCTTGGCTTCAGTACACGTCCCCCTCCCCCAGTTCACCCAGCTGTTAATGGGTACCTTCCCTCATTCGGTGCAAGGGAGGTAAAGCAATGAGGGAGAGGAGATGGGTGGTTTTAAAATGGAAACAAAGTCGGCTGAAATTGAATGGGCCGATTCTCAACGGAAAAAAAAAACCTTTAAAAAAAATCAAAATAAGATGAAATAAGACAGCATGAATGACATGAAATAAATAAGATGGAATAAAGTAAGATGAAATAGATTTATTAAAAAAGTTAGATCTAGATGGAATGAAAGCAAAAGAAAAGGAAACAAACCAGTACAAATCCCTATTCCTACAGTTTCACTTTTCTCCTTCTTTGTCGCTGAGGAATGCTTAGACAGCAACCATTGTTGTCTGTCATATGAGCAAAAATGCATCGCCCTGCCATTAAGCGCCTGACAAGTCAGATGGGATGCAGTGGACTTTGGCGTGGGAGAAACATGTTTTCATTGAAGTCTTTCCAGGAAAGAAAAGGCAAGAGAATGGACAAAGAAGGCAGAAAATAGACAAGAAGGAGGTGACAGGGGGAAAAAAGGGAACAAGGCAGAGACCAAGAGAGGGATAGAAAAGAGGGAGTTCCTGGCGCAGAATTTCTGGATGGTGAGGATGCTATTATCCTGGCAGGCCCTCTGGCATCCCCAAGAGGGCAAGTTTTCCTCTGTGGGGCCATCATTGTCCAAGAAACGAGGACATTTGTCATATCACTCATCACCTTCCTAGAAACCCAATGACTTGACTAGCAAGCAAACGCCAATGCGCTGATGGAACTTTTGTGTGCATGCTGAATAGTGTTGTACCCCTATGCCTGACTACTGAAAGGAGAGATTACAGGATCCTTCCTGTGCGTAGTTTGTTGTCATTGTTGGGCGTTCCACAGCTTAAGAGGCACCTAGAATATCCACTGTCTCACTCACCACACCCGGAAATCACTGCAAGATGTGAGTTTCCACCAGATGTGAAGTTTGCCAGTTTGACCGTTTTCAAGCACTTTGAATAATCATAGCCATAATCACACTTCAGATAAATCTTTTTCCTCCTCGAAAGGGGACGGGATAGCACAGTGATCAGAGCACCCGCTTTCCCCCAGCCAAGGTTATAAGCAGCATCGAGCGTGGTTACCACTTGGATGGGTGACCCTTTGCGAGCTTTGGCTTCAGTACAGTTCCCCAGTTCACCCAGCTGTAAATGGGTACCTGCCCTCTTTAGGGTCAGGGAAGGTTAAGCAGTGAGGGAGAGGAGATGGGCGCCGCTCTCAATATGCTGGCCCCTTGAGAAGTTGAGGTTTCTGACGCCTCGCTCCCCTACGACCACATAGGTTATGGGACACCTTTACCTTCTTTATTACCTTGAAAGGACAGAGCAGGTTCTCGTGCTATAAGCTTGTCATGACTGAAGACAAGCTTAAACAAACACATTTTACAGCAGAACAACAACATTCTAAAGTAGCACTTAGCTTACATCAGTAACTGACAGAGCTTTTGGCCTAGGCCAGAGTGGCCATACTGTAGACCTAGGCTTTGGTACACCCCCGACATCAATGAAGAAGTCAGGCTAACAGCTGTTGTGTGTGGTGACCGATGGGGGTCTCAAGAAGAGTTGAAGGAAGTACAGGGTTTGCCTTCTGCATTTGTAGGTAAAAGTAAAGTGTCCCATGTCCTATGCAGTCGTTTGGGACCCAGGTGTCAGAGACCTCAGTTTCTCCTGGGGTCAGCATATTGAGGGCGGCGCCCATCTCCTCTCCCTCGCTGCTTTACCTTCCTGACCCTAAAGAGGGCAGGTACCCATGTACAGCTGGGTTAACTGGGGGGATGCACTGAAGCCAAGGCGCGCAAACGGTCACCCATTCACTTGGTAACCACGCTCAATGCTGCTTAACCTCAGCTTGGGAAAAGCGAGCGCTCTGACCACTGAGCTATCCCATCCCCATTCTGTAAGTGTATAGACACACACTGTATGAAGATATGAACATTATCAACTAAACTCACTTCAGCTTTATTCAACTCAGATAAGAGGAAATGGAATAAGGCTATAATGAAAGAAAGTGTTGAAATAAAATGACTAGGCTAAAACGCAATACAGTAAAACATAAAAATGAAATAAAATCAGAATAAACAATCGAAAAATCCCTGTTGTATATTTTTAATCCCTTTTCATTTTTGAATCAATTTGGGGATCGTAAAAATACGCCCACCCTGCTTCGTTGATCACTTACATATTTCTAGTCTATTTCGTTCTGTGGACGGGAAGCTCAGTGGTCGGAGCACTTGCTGTCCCCCAGCCAATGTTGAGCAGTGTCAAGCATGGTTACCAGTTGTATGAGTGACATATGCGGGCCTTGGCTTCACCACAGTCCCCCAGTTTACCCAGCTGTTAATGGGTACCTGCCTCTTTAAGGTCAGGGAGGGTAAAGCAGCAAGGGTGAGGAGATGGGCACCGCCCTCAATATGTTGTCCCTTGGAGAAGTTGAGGTCTCTGAGCCTCGCTCCACTACCACTTTATAGGTTATGGGACACCTTTACCTTACTGTGTTGCTGTCAGATCCTTGGCTCATACAAAAATCTTCAACAAAAAGGGTATTTTAAATCAAAAGCACACTTGCTGTTTCTTATTACCCAGGCTAGGTTAGCTTGCCTGTGTAGTGAGCTTGTTATACAGATCTAATGCTCCTCAGAATACAAAGCTATGACAGCCACACCCAATGTTGACATTGTCATATTCTTTACAAAGTATGGGCCTGTAAGACCCACGATGTAAATGGGGGTGAGGGTGGGGGGGAGTTAAGGGGGCATTTAATTTTCTTCTATACAAATCAGGTCTGTGAGACTGGTGAATCAAGAATAGGAATGGCTAAAAGCAACATCTACTTTTTTCAGTCATCCTATTACAAAAATAAATGAAAATGGGCAGAAAATTTAGACCTACTGAAGCTATCTCTGGAAACTACATACATTTCAAGCTATCTAACATGAACTAAAAATGGTAGGGTTTATCTATTCATTTATTTATTGGGCAGGGGAGGGGGGGGGATAAAAAAAATCTGTCAGGTCCACAAGGTAGGGTGTAAATCAGTTCCTTCTGACTGATGCCAAGATTCGAATCAGCAAACCCTGACTTTAAAAAATAGGGTCCATTGGATACAAAATATCCTGTGGCCTGATCCAATCCACTCTCGTTTCCCGCAAAGTACTAAAAAAATTATGCCCTCATGTCCCAATGAATATGTCACCAACAATTTTTCTCTACTTGGGCAAATGAACATTAAAACGAGACCAGATCTAGTCTATCTCTGTCAAAAGGAAGCATGAAATAACAAACAAACTAAGACATTACAGCAAGGACAACTGAGCAATGTACAACACTGTTTTTTCTTATATACTTACGCGTTTCATTAGGAACAGACTTCTCTACACTAGAAACACCCATTCACACAGACTCATGTATCCACCTTCGAAGTCAATGCATTATGACATAAAGAAATTGCTACGTCACATGTGACGTATGGATTTTATTTTTTACTCCTTAAGAACTTGTTCTTTTATTTACGATTTTTTTGTACCAAGTGGGTATAGTCCAGCTGCCAATGCAAGAATCTTGGTCAAACCCTGCAAATGAGAGTGACGGGCTGAATTTTGCCATACACATACTTTGGACCCTCCTCTACAATATTGGCATGGGAAACACCATGCTTGTCAATTGTTTTCCACTTATTTTGATGATCAAATATATATGGCCCACTTATCAAAGACTGCAAAAAACTGTAGCACATCTCTACTACTTTGTCTTCTTTTTTTTTGAGGCAGCTCTTAATTAATTGTACATAATTTCTTTGTGGCATCAAAAATGATTGCAAGAATACAAACAGCAATGATTAATACTAGATTTTTTCATAGTTTATCATACATAAGCAATTAAAAAGAAACCAATATCGCTTTGTTTATCTAATACAAAAGCACAGCTCCAGGATTTCACATTATGCTTTATAATGCATAGAGCTGATGCACACCTTCATTCACACACACACACACACACGCACACACATTCACACACGCATGAACACATGCACTGTGACAGTGTGATGATGAGGTTCACTGATTTGGTTGACCAGGATTTGAAGAAAGATAACAACACTTGACCAATACCAGTAGCAACAGCAGCAGTAACAGCAGCAACAACAACTACAGACACATGTACACACACGTACACGCACATATGTACACACACATGTACACACACGCGCGCGCGCGCGCGCGCGCGCACACACACACACACACACACACACCCCACACACAACACACCACACACACACACCACACACACATACACACACATTATCTTTAGTACGTTCTAGACTCATTTATGGTCAGGAAGCGTTTTTCAGTGCTCCTAAATATTTATTGCAAAAAATGAGAAGATTAGACTGTAAGGCTTTTCGAATAGCTCTAGGGGTACCTTTTCATGCATCATCAATGGGTACTTATAAAGAGATAGGTATTTTGCCATTAGACAACTATCGACAACTGGCTTTGGCTAAATACCTCTTACAATGTTCAAAGCAATAAACCAATGTGGACACCGAGATATGTACTAGATCTGATGTCAACTTTCCTAAAAGAGCACGTTCTATTCGTTCTCTTACCACTATTACAACCTATACTTCTGAATTGTTTGATAAGGCAGAGCTATGTCCTACAAAATTAACTAAATCAAATATTAATGTCTCCCCTTGTCCCCCATGGGAGCTTCAGAGAGCTAATTTTGATGTCAATTATTCTTCTCTAACCAAAAAAGGAAATGAAAATATTCTTAGTGCATCAGTAAAAGAATATATGCAAACTACATATCCAGAACATCTAAAAATCTACACTGACGGTTCACTTTTGAGCGACAATGAGGCGGGTGCAGCATTTGTCATCCCATCTCTGAAGATAGAGAGATCCTTTTCTATTGGAAAAAAATCGATCTATATTTACAGCTGAACTGTCTGCTATTTCGATGGCTTTGTATTATCTTCTAGATTTTCCAAAAGACATTTTTCAGATACTTTTCTGTGTTGATTCCAAGTCAGTGTTACTTGCATTAAAAAATTTCAGCTCAAAAGTGAGACAAGAGCTCATAACTGAGATATGTATCTGATTCATTTTTGATGTCACGGTGGTACTAATATAATTTTCTGCTGGATTCCTTCTCATTGTGGTATCCACTTTAACGAAAAAGTTGACAGATTGGCAAAATGCGGAGCAAAGCATGACAGTGGTTCTTACAGCATAGTGTTCCTTTATCTGCCTATGAGGGCTTTAGCATTTTGCAAAATGCATGCTGGAAACACTTTAAAAAGAAACTACAAGAAATTGGTTTTTCCTGGAATGATGATATAACTCATTTATTATCTTATGATGATATCAAATGCCATAATTCACAAGAATATAGAAACGTTGTATCACTTATCTACAGGTTTAAACTCAATGCTTTTAGATCTAAATTTTCAAAATCCGCAACTTGTATCTGTGGCGAAACTATTACCAACGCTCACGTTCTCTTACAATGTCCAGATCTAAAAACCTTTTTACCGTCTTCCCAGTCCTTGCTTAGAGCAAATACTTAAAGACACCCCTTTAATGAAAGATATTGTATTGTCATTAACTCATTGTCCTATTATCAGATACTATAGTAAAATTGTATTTTATTTAGTTGTAGAAATTGCAAAGTTAGTGTTCGAGCTGTTATTTCTATCTTTTCAAAGTTCTTTTTTACGCTTTATATTATTAATATTTGTTAATTGTCAATGATTAGCTATATGCATCCCCTTACACACACACTCACACACACACACACACACACACTTTCCCGTCTGATATCACTGTTTAGTGGAAGGACGTTAAACTGAAGAACTACTACTACTACCTACACACACACACATGGACACACACACACACACACACACACAGGGCTGCCATCTATGTGCATAAAGGAATAGAATATAATGTATGTACCTCGCCAGTTCCAAATAATGTACCAAATCTACACTCTTGTGCTGCATGCTTAAAACTCACCAAATCTATAGATCTAAACGTTGTTTCGGTATATTTGCCTAAAGGCCCCAATGACAGCAACACAGAATGGTTGTGTACATTGCCAGAATCTAAAACTAAAGGTTAATATGTGGGGATTTCAATGCGCACTCCCCCTTCTGGGATAAAGACTGTACATCAGTAGCCAGTAATTGGTTTATTGAAAACATTATCAATGCTTATCTTTTTCTACTTAATGATGGCAATGTTACAAGAATCCCAAATGTTTCGAATCAAAGATCTAGCGCTTTAGATCTATCTTTCATTTCTCCATCCCTTGTTCCCAGCTGTAACTGGAAAATAGAAGGTGATACTTTAGGAAGTGATCATTTTCCAATTGCTATCACTCTTAATTATGATTCTTCAGAATATGACGTAGAAAAAGATGTTATCCCAAAGTATAATTATGGTTATGCTGACTGGAATAAGTTTAAAGATATTTTGATACAGATAAATAGTGAAAGTATTAAAAGTAATGATATTAATATTTTCTATGCCAATTTAAAAAAGTTTGTACTGCAAGCAGCTGATAGCTCTATCCCTAAGTATTCACCCATGAAGTCGAAAAAGCATTCCGGAAATATATGGTGGAATCCTGCATGTCAAAAAGTTGTGAATGACAAAAAAGCTGCCTATAAAGTATATTTAAGAAATAAAACGTCAGAAAATCATTTTCTTATGAAAAAAGCAAAATTGCTTTGTAATAAAACTGTTGAACAAAGCAAACGTCAATTTTGGTCTTCCTTTTGCTTTCAAGAAGTTAACACTTATAATGATATGCAAAAGGTGTGGAGTAAATTTAAAGATATGAAAAGTGGGGTTAGGCTTCCTAATTGTCCCATTAAGATTAAAGACAAGGAACTTCCATCTAATTCAGAGAAAGCTGAATCGTTCATAGAAATGTTTACAGACACAATGAGCGATGAAAGTCTTTCAGAAAAATGCAAAGTATATAGAAATAAAGAAGCACAGAAAGACATGTATAAAGACCCTGTGGGAGATAATAATCATTACGTCAATGCACACCTAACATTGCAAGAGCTTAAAGATGCTCTCCTATCTCTTGGAACAAAAAGAACATGGGTTGGTGTAGATGCTATTTCAAATGAATTGTTAAAACAGCTGCCAGAAAATTGGATAATATTATTACTAGAATTATTTCAAAGCTGCTGGTCTCAAGGGGTTATTCCAAGCATATGGAAACATTCCATTTTAGTGCCAGTTCCAAAGCAGGGTAAACCTAAAAGTGATAAAAACAGTTACAGACCTATTGCGTTAACCTCTCACACAGGAAAACTTATGGAAAAAATAATTTTAAAGGGACTAATGCATTATTGCGATAAAAACAAAATAATCCCCATTAGCCAGGCAGGTTTTCGAAAAGGTAGATGCACAGCAGATCATCTGATTAAACTCATTACGCAAATTAAGCACCAATTTGCTAGTAGGAAAAAATGTGCTTGCCACCTTCTTTTATATAAAGAAAGCATATGATCAGGTCTGGCATAAACGATTTCTATATAAACTAAAAACTATTGGCCTATCTGGTAATATGTATCATTATTTTAAAGCATTTCTCTCAGAAAGATGTATGCAGGCCAAAGCTGGAAATTCCTATGCTACTTTACGATTTCCAACAATGGGTATTCCACAGGGATCAGTTATCGCTCCACATCTTTTCAATATTCTTCTTTATGATCTTCCTCAGTGCCTCTCCAGTAATGCCATACATGTCCAGTATGCTGATGACATTTGTATGTGGATGAATGTTACGATGAAAAAGAAAACACCAAAGAGGCATCTAAACTATGTAAAAAAAAATGTATCAGCTTGAGTTAAACAAACTTAATGACTACATTTTTGAGAATGGTCTTTCATTGTCTCCTGAAAAGACTAATCTCGTACTTTTCAATAATGGCACTAACCCACCAGTTCTACCTGTTTTCCAAATAGATGGGAAAGTTTTGGAATATAAAACTTTGGTGAAGTTTTTAGGAGTATATTTTATGTCTACACTAAGTTGGAATTATCACATTGACTATTTAAATACTAAGACTAGGAAAAGTCTTAATCTTCTGAAAGTTAATAGTAAACAAGTGTAGGCTTATGATGTATCTGTTTTAAACATTTGGCATTATCTTTAGTACGTTCCAGACTCATTTATGGCCAGGAAGCATTCTTCAGTGCTCCAAAATATTTATTACAGAAAATGACAAGACTAGACTGCAAGGCTTTTCGATTAGCTCTTGGGGTACCTTTTCATCCATCGTCCATGGGTACCTATAAGGAGAAAGGAATTTTGCCATTAGACAAATATGGACAACTGGCTGTGGCTAAATATCTCTAACGTTGTTCAACACAAGAAACCAATGTGGACAACAAAATTAGTATAAGATCTGATGTCAACTTCCAAAAAACAGCACATTCTATTCGCTTTGTCACCACAGCTAGAACCTATACTTCTCAATTATTTGATCAAGCAGATATACTTCCCACAAAAATAACTAAATCAAAGATTCATTCCTCGCCTTGTCATCCATGGGAACTTAAGAGAGCTAATTTTGAGGTAAATTATTCCTCTTTATCGAAAAAAGGTAATGAAAATATTCTTAGCGCATCAGTAAAAGAATATATACAAACTACATATCCAAATCATTTAAAAATCTACACAGATGGTTCCCTTTTGAACAATAATGAGGCGGGTGCAGCGTTTGTCATACCATCTTTGAAAATAGAGAGATCATTTTATATAGGAAAAAATCGATCTATTTTTACAGCTGAATTGTCTGCTATTTTGATGGCGTTATATTATCTTCTACATTTTCCTAAAGACATATTTCAAACGCTTTTCTGTGTTAATTCCAGGTCAGTCTTACTTGCCCTGAGAAACTTCAGTTCAAATGTGAGACAAGATCTCATAATTGAGATTAGTCATCTAATTCATTTTCTGATGATAGGAGGCACTGGTGTTACCTTTTGCTGGATACCCTCGCACTGTGGTATTTACTTTAATGAAAAAGTTGACAGAAAAGCAAAACGTGGAGCTGAGCATACCGATGGGTCTTGCAGCATAAGTGTTCCTCTATCCATCCATGAGGGCTATAGCATGTCACAAAATGCATGTTGGAAACGCTTTAAAAAGAAACTACAAAGTACTAGTTATTCCTGGAGTGATGATGTAACCCATGTATTATCTTTTGATAAGATCAAATGTCGTAATTTACATGAATATAGAAATGTTGTATCTCATATGTACAGGTTTAAGCTCAATGCTTTTAGAACTAAATTTTTTTTTAAAAGCAACATGTATCTGTGGTGAAAATCTTACCAATGATCACATTCTTTTACTATGCAGAGGTCTGAAAAACTTTTTACCTGCCTTCCCAGTCCGTAGCTTACAGCAAGTTCTAAAAGACATTCCATTAATGAAAGAAATTATATTTCATTAAGCCATTCTCCTATTTTCAGACTCCTCTAATATAAGGATAGCTTCAAGTTATATGAATTGGCAAGTTAGTATTTTTGCTGTTTGATTTTTATTTTTTGGTGGGGGGATGGGGGGGTGGTTGCTGTTGTTTTTTGGTGATTTTTTTTTTCAGAATTCTTGTTTATGCTTTTTCATAATAGATGTTTATTGCAATTGATTAGTTATGTGCATACCCTTCCCCCTTATACACACACACGCGCACGTGTGCGCGCACGCTCACACACACACACACACACACACACACACACACACACACCACACACACAACACACACACACCCCACACACATTCCCGTCTGATATCACTATTTAGTGAAGGACGTTAAACTGAAGAACTACTACTACTACTACTATACTATACTATACTACTACTATACTACTACACACCCCACACATAACACACACACACACACACACACACACACACACACAGACACACACACACCACACACACACACCCTTCCGTCTGATATCACTGTTTAGTGGAAGGACGTTTAAACTGAAGAACTACTACTACTACTACTACTACTACTACTACACACACACCACACACACACACACACACCACACACACACACACACACACACACACACACACACATACACACACACACACACACTTATACACACCCATGCACCACCACACAGTGTATCTATTATCTCTCTCTCTCTGTCTCTCTCTCTGTCTCTCTCTCTTTCATTCAGTCTCCTATTTTGGGCCGTCTGGTATCACCTTAAAGTGGAAAGACGTTAAAATTGAATACTTACTTACTTACTCACACACACACACACACACACACCACACACACACACACACACACACACACACACACAACACACACACACACACACACACACACACACACCACACACACACACACACCACACATCCACACACCTGGACTTTCAGAAAAGGGAAAGTACCGTAATGTACTCTGATCCCTACTGCAGTCATCACATCCACCCCATGCAGACAAGGCCATACACTGCAAACTGGCTTTGAAGCATTGACAGCATACGTTCTCCACAGGCAGCTTACAGCCACAGTGGATCAGTTCTTGATGGCTTCCTCTCCCTGTAACAGTGTAGTCCACACAGGTCTCCCTCCATCCATGATCCTGTTTTCTTTCTGCCAACACATAGTCCAGGGCAAGAGAGGTCTGGTGCTTCCACCAAACACTGTCCCCATAATGATGATAACTTTGGTAAACAGCTCATAGGGTATGCTGCTGAAGCACACTGAAAATAAATGGAATGTGCCCCAGCTGCCATCTTCCCTTTGTGCACATCCTTTTCCTGGTGCCATCCACACTTTGCAATCCACTGGTCCTGTCATACAACAGAACGTTGGAACCTCCATCATTGAGATAGATATGGGCAGGGTAGCTGGTTGTTCCATCATGAGCAGGAGGGCATCAGTCACTTGAGGCTATGCAGCCCATGTATTTCACGCCCTGGTCTTTCCTTTTCCAGAGAAGGACACACACTCACTCCCTGTCAATGCAGAGAAGGCTGGCAAGGCTTTAAACTAAGCTGAGTGGCAGTTGTGTGAGATGTTTGGAATTTAATTTAAAGTATTTTCCAACTCTAATCCATAACTGCAGTTAACTGGACACAGGCTCAACAAAAACATTCTGCAATTATATAAACTGTATGTTGTCTTGAATGTGGTTTGTGGATTGTAAACGTCAATGAAGAGAAATTTTGTAATTACATAAACTGTACATTGTTTAAAAAAAACTTTTTTCATTAGTTAAGAGGTCATAAAGTGTTACTGATGTAATGTGAAGTGAAGATGTCATACAGTAAGAAAACAACAACCCAACAACAAAACAAAACAAAAAACCAACAACAACAAACAAATAAAATTGGACACAGGCAACAGCAAGTGCAACTACGTCAATACCCATTATCCTAATGAAGACTTTCTGCAGGGCCTCTGTGATACAGTCATCCACATGTAGCGTTAGAAGAGTGTCTGCTTCCTCATGGCTACAAGGTTCTACTTTTCTGGTGTCTTTGCTGGATGAGCACAGGGTTTTCTTGGCGCTTGTACATATAAGAATCTTGTCATGGACTTGTGCTCTGTCCAAATGAGTCTCTGTGGGGAACCTGAACAGTTTATTTTTGTTCTCATTTACCAGCAGAAAATGTTGCCAGTTTCCTGGAACCTGTGCTGAAGCCATAACTTTTCTTCAAGCACCAGAACCTGGCTTTTTTCAATGTAGCAGACGTCAAGCTGTCAACCCTAATGGCTATAGACATCAAAAGCAAAGAAAACCCATGATACTGAATCAAGCTGGCACACAATGTATGGAAAGACAGATGACATCCACATATGTCTGAAAGGTAGTTGTCAGCTTTGGTGATGGCATTTAGATGAGAGCAGCACCATCAACAAGCTTGGCGTCCACTTGTGGAGCACTGTCAGGAATAAGGACAAGGACGATTTCATGAAGGATATTTTGTGCAAAGTCAGAAGGAGTCTTTAGCTAGAGAGTGCTAATTTCAGTGACACCATCCAGTACATCATCAGGAATGGATGTAAAGTTGTCAGCAACTGCAACAAAGTTGATAGCAGCTGCAGCAGGGATCTCATCAGAAAGTGAAGCTGAACAAATATTAGCAACCAATGTTTCTGGGCCTGAAGGCAAGAGGTCGGATCAGCATTGGCTCCTGATCTAAACTAAGTGCAGCTCAGGTCAAGTCAAGTCAAAAACACTTTAATCATCCCATGAAGGGCAATTACGATACTGACAGGCACATTGATACGAATCATAATCTCGAAAGACACAAGAAAGGTACATTTCATATTGGTATAAACATTCCAAACTGCAAACAAAAAATATCACAAACACATGCACGCACGCACGCACGCACGCAAGCATACCACACACACAACACAAAACACACACACACACACACACACACACACACCCTATAATATATATATATATATATATAAAAATATATATAATATATATATATAATATATATATATACAGAGTTCCCATTTAAGGGCTGAAAGATAGGTACAAAAGGAAAACACCATTTTTAGATTGACAAGATAGGTACAATATGAAACAGGGCAGTCTCTATCTCTCTCTCTTTCTCTCTCTCTCTCTCTCTCTCTCTCTCTCTCTCTCTCTCTCTCTCTCTCTCTCTCTCTCTCTCTGTTGTCTGTTTGTTTGTATGTTTGTTTGTTTTTTCTTCTTCTCTCTTTTTCTTTAAAAAAAAGTTTTTTCCCTTTGCTTCTTCTTCTTGAAAGTGTGAGTACTGAGTGCATTTTTAAATGTGACCCCATGGGCGGGGACTGGATGTAAAAAAGAACACGAATACTTATTCATTATCCTGGAAAAAAAAAGAATTTGTTTCTATTACTTACAATGTGTAGATGTTCTTTTTATGACTTTATTGGCTTTTTCCCCCTCTTTATTATGAGAGTGTATGGGTATTGCACTTATTTTATTACCATGACTTTCAATTTGCATGAGCATAATTAAAAAGTGTTTGTGTTGATCGTGTGCTATGTGAGTATTACATATTTAGTATTATCCCCGAAACACTCCCCCACCCCACCCCCACACACTCAAACACACACACACACACACACACGCACGCACACACACACACACACACACACACACACACACACACACCACACACACACACACACACACACACAACACACACACACACACAACACACACACGCTCAAACACACACACACACACACACACACACACACACACACACACACACACACACACACACACTCACTCACTCCACACCATATTCTCTCCCTAAACGACTGTATAGTTTTAAATTTCTTCTTGGTTTGTTTCTTGTTTTTATTGTGTGGATGTATGGGTATTAAATTTATTTCATTATCATGACATATAATTTGAAACGAGTATAATCTAAAATGAGTGTTGATGGGATCGCATACTGTTTTGTGATTTATATATTGGATATTATCTCTGAAATACACACACACACACTCTCTGTCTCTGTCTCTGTCTCTCTCTCACCTTTTATCGTCCTGCTTATAATCGTAGTATATCATGATGAAGGATTCATATTTTATATTTTCAATACTTTATTGGACTTGCCTCTGTACTTAAGTTTTAATGAGTGCCCTATTTCAATATCTTATAATTATGTGTAACAAGTATGTGTACCATTTGACAATGTGTAGATGTTTATCATTATGACTTATTAAGTTTGGTTGTGTTATTTTTCTTGGCTTTGTTGTTGCTCTTGTTCTTGTTGTTGTTGTTTGTCTGTTTTTCTCTTTTTTATCATCTTTTGTTGGTTTGGTTTTTCCTTCTCTTTTGTTTGTTTGTTTGTTTTGGTTAGGGTTTTTTGGGGGGTGGGGGTAGGGGTGGGGTATTCTTAGGATTTTCTTTTAATTGCTTGCTTTGGGGGGGGGGGAGGGGAGGGGGGTTGCTGGGTGGGGGGGGGGTGTTTTGAAAAGGGTTATTTCCCTTGTTTTTATTGTGAGACTGTATAAGTATTGGGTTATTATTATTAAGATGTATCCCTAACGGGCGGGGACTGGATGTAAAAAAAGCACATGTGTGCTTATTCATTATCCTCGAAATAAAAGAATTTGTCATTGTCATTGTCATTGTCATTGTCTCTCTCTCTCTCTCTCTCTCTCTCTCTCTCTCTCTCACACACACACACACACACACACATTTTTAGATTAACAGGTATAATATGAAACACTGCACATACTCACATACACACACGTGAAGGCTATGTACTGGTAGCTATTAAGACATTGAATAAACGTAAGATAATCATCTTTCTGAGCACAGTGACAGTTAAGATCAACAAGACCTTCTGTACTGACTTTAATGTCGATAGCATCAGTTATCATTTGAGAAAATTAATAGAATCTAGCGCTTGCACGCAGAAACACACAAAGATAAATAAATAGATAGATGGATAGTAATAGTAGTAGTTCTTCAGTTTAACGTCCTTCCACTAAATAGTGATATCAGACTGGAAAGTGTGGTGTTTTGGGGTGTGGTGTGGTGTGTGTTTGTGTGTTGGTTGTGTGTGTGTGGTAGGGAGAGGGGTTGCACATAAATAATCATGCAATAAACAAATATTATGGAAAAAAAAAAAAACGAATTCTGAAGAAAACATTGAACAGTAAATTTTAACGTTGCAATTCATTAACTAGATATCTCATATTAAAGGAGTTAAAATGGAGTATGACTTAATGACAAAACATTTGTTTCATAATGGAATGTCTTGTGAATTTGCGTAAGCTAGGGACTGGAAGGGTTTAAAACGTTTTTCAGTCTCTGCATGTAAAGATATGGTCATTGGTTAAGATTTTCGCCAACGATACTGTTGCTTTTTGAAAATTTAGTTTAAAGCATTGAGCTTAAACCTGTAGATAATAGAACAACTTTCTATCTCGTGTAAATTTACGACATTTGACTTATCAAATAATACATGGGTACACCTCACTCAGGAATACGGGGGTACCTTGAGTTCTTTTAAAGTGTTTCCACTGCATTTTGTAACATTTAAAGCCCTCGTGGATGGATAAGGAACACTTATGCTGCAAGACCCACCCCTTTATGTTCAGCTCACCTTTGCTATTCTGTTAAATAGAGGGATAAGCAGACGAAGACAGCTAGATTAGATAGATAGTAGAAATAGATAGATTAGATAGATAGAGACAGGCAGACAGACGACAGCCAGCAGAGCCAAAGAGACAGGCAGCCCGGACAGCCAAAGTAGACGGCGACAGACAAACAGGCGTACGATTGATGATTGATAATTTATTCAGGAGGTTAACAATAAGTATTGACATACTTTTTCATCGGCCTTGCCGAGGAGGGACTGTCTTTAAAAATCACAACTTAATTTAAACAAACAGAAAACGTTTTTTTGATATATGAGAGAGAGAGGGGAAAAGAGAGGGGCGAGAGAGAGAGAGAGAGAGAGAGAGAGGTTATATTGTAAATTTAAATCTGGCATAAACCCAAAATCCAACAATGAGAAGCTGATATAAACAATATTAAAAGCCCCAAAAAGAAACAAAAACCCAAAAAACAGAAAGAGAGCGAGGAAGGGGGTTTTTTATTAGGTTTGTACATACTTACGCGTCGAGTATCTAAACATAAGTGGCCCTGCAGACATTTTAAAACAGGCCAGTGGATGACTGAAGTCACTGTACAGTTTAAGGTGGTCTGCTCGAGTTACAAATACGTTTCCCAAAATCTAATACATAAGGGTGAAATGGCATTTAAACATTCCCAGGAAGGGAACATGCCAGAGAGGGGTGGGGGTGGATTAAGCCTTCATCAGATCTTGGGTCCTTTGCCCTAGAATTGTGTAAGAAGAGATATCAGCCTAATTACACAGTTTTTAAAATATGGCCAGACTTATTTTATGAATTGGGATCGTCAAAATTACAATAAGTAGCGTAGCTTACTTTCAGTTGTGGATTTATATAGTCTAATCCTATTTCGCACCAGTAGCATCGCCATTTGCATGAAGTCTGCTACAGTGCTCACACAAAAATGGTTACTCATTTAAACGTCTTCAATTTAAAGTAATTTGAAGTTTTACTCGTTATTTCTATGATTTTATGACAAACCAGGCTCCCAAGTTTTGAACTCATATTATCAATCCATGATAAAAGAACCCAGATGGTAAAAAATTAGTACAAAGTTAACGTCATGAACTAGTCTAGCCGTTGATGCAGGGATATTGGTTAAAACCTGCAAATGAGAGTGACAGCATGCCTTTTAGTATACACATACTTTGGATCCTCCTCTACAATACTGGCATGGGAAACACTATATTGACCATTTGTTTCCCACTTAATTTGGTACTTAAAGATATACGGCCTACTATCATAGATCATGACAAATGTAAACCTTTCCCTAAACTACCCTTGCCCTTCCCTCCCACTCTATCCCCTTCTACCCCTTCCTCCCCAAACCCTCCCTCCCTCCCCAACTATCCCTCCTCAAACCCTACCCCTTCCTCCCATATCTTTTCACCTCCCTCCCTCCCACAAACTTACCCTCCTCTCCTGCCTATCCTCCCTCCCCTGACCTAATGGCTTAAAAACTTTGCACTCAATTGTGACCAGGTTTGCCATCCTGTTCAAGGAGTTTTTTCCCCTGGCATTAACATCAGTGCGACTTCACTCTCCCCAAAGTCTTTCGATGGACTAAACCGAGGCCTGTGCAAACCCCAACGACATTAGCGTACACGTTAAATCCTGCCCTTTTATGAAGAGTGGGCAAATTTGTGCTGGGGAGCAGATGAAAATTTGACAAACCGCTTTAACGCACACATGGGTGTTTTCAATCAACACCCAAAATTACAACTGAAGAAGTTGTAGAAAATGCCTACTATTATAAGGAAAAATACACAGACAGCACAAGATATGAGAATTTTTTTTTCCCTGGAAGACACCTTCTTCACCCAAAACCACACACCTTCCCTGTATACCCAGTGGAAACCTCCCTGTATACTCCTTACCCCCTCCCCGCTAGTTCCAACCCTCCCAAACAAGCGGGCCCTATTCCTCAACCAGCTGCCCCTACCCTTTTTCCCCAAGCTGCCCAATCCTTGTATGCCCCCCTTTATTCTCCCCTCTTTTCCCCACCCCAGCGCCCCTACCCCTTCTATTTTCCCCCCCCCCATACCTTTATTTCCCCCTCCCCTATCCCCTTCATTTCTCCCCCCCCATACCCCACTTGCCCATCCTTCTATTCTCCCCCCTACCCTTTATCTCCCCCACTACCCTTCAATTCTCCCCCCCCCCACACCCCTTCTATTTCTTCCACCTGCCCCCCCCCCTGCCCCCCCCCCCTACCCTTTTTTCTCCCCCCCCCCTTTATTCTCCTTCAGTCCTTACCCCTACCTTCTTTCAGAACCCTTTTTCTCCCCTCAAGATTACCCCCTTAAAAAATTGGGAACAAAAGGCAAACATGAAAAGGGTAGAAACACATCTCAAACTTTGGAGGATTAGAAGTTAAGGGTGATACCCATGGTGATCACAAAACCCTAACTCAAAATTTAAAGTTGTGATTTCCTTATTTTTATGATATATTATCAAAGTAACAACTCCAAACTTTGAAGGTGTCTTTTTATAGTATTTTACAAATTAAGAAAAAAAGTCATGTGTACAATAATTTAAATTCACCCATCACTTGTTTCAGAAGGTAAACAGCAATATGTACAATGTCATAAAAAAAATTGTTGCTTCATTTCCACCAGATGGGAACTTTGATTGGACTATGAAGCAACTTCAAACAAAAAAAAAGGGATGTAATTGTTTAAGATTCCTGTAAAGAAGTAATACTGACTTGAAATAGCACACACGTTGTGTTTGTCAATCTAAACACAAGTAAACAAGGTTCATAATTATGCAGTAAAATAATTCACAGCTTGAAGACAGTGGTCACTTGCAAAGTTCTGTAGAAACTGTCACCCTTTAATAAGTTACTCATGCAGGTGCAAACTAAATAAATGAAAATATAATAAAATGAACACTTTGGTCGCACTGCCTTTGTAGTGGCCTGAGAATTTCATTTCATGCTTGTTTGTTAACATTTATTCTTATTATAGGGAGGGGGGGATTTGTTTCCTAAAATGTTGCAAAAGTGACAGCGTAAATAAAATTTTCTGGACACAATGAACTTTTTTGAGACACTGAAAATGAACGTCTTCAAGATAAAGACAAAGTCAAAGAGGATGATGATATTAGTTAACAGGGTTAAAATGTCAGTCTTTATCAGGAACACATTTTATGTTTTTTGTTTTTATTTTGGGGATTTGTTTTTTGGTAGGGATTTTTTTCAGGTTTCATCTCATTTCTATGTGTCATTAATGGGGGTCTCCTACAACGCAGTTACCATCTTTGTTTGACCCTTATGATTGGCTGGGGCGTTGATACCAGGAACGACAGAAGAGCTAGTTTTAACCTTGTTTTAATCAAAAATAATTTCGTGCCTTTTTTTTCTGCTAGAGCTACCAGGTTCACCAAAGGAGAGATTTTCTGCATGCAGCCATTTACCCACCGTTAAGGTTGTAGGAACATTCAGACTTAGGGGATGGATTTAATATGACATTTTAACATTTATAAGGTGATATGTCTAATTCGACTTCTGCGATCAGCGGGGCTTAAAACCTTGGGATTTACTCCATGGGGATTCGGGGGGGCTGTCAGTATAAATAGCATCTCCACCTTCTGGAAATTCTGTGCTAGGAATTCCTCTTTTCTATCCCTCTTTTTGTTTCTGCCTTGTTCCTTTTCTTCTTGTCACCTCATTCTTGTCTTATTTTCTGCCTTTTTGGTCCATTCTCCTGCCTTTTTCCAGAGAGACTTATACAATAATAAATCACTCCCATGCCAAAGTCGGATGCGCCGGGCCTGATTTGTCGCATTTTCGCTCATGTGAAGAAGAAGACCTTGGGATTTCATTGAAAAAAAGAGGATTTTGAGCAGCGAATTGGTGCCATATGACCTAGACAATAAAATGAAAGGTGGAGGGCTGCTTAGAATCAAACAAGCCATACATTTTTTTATATTATTGAACAGTGAAAAAAATCATTCTAACTCCTATATATCCCAGTTTCCAAAACAACAGTTGCCTTCTCTGCTGTTTTGGAGGTCATCGTCGGACACGACGGACAAACATACATATCTCTCGATACGTATAATTATCTGTCTCTCTGTCTCTGTCTCACTGTATCTGCATATAAACATAACGTGTCTAAATATCATATCATGTACTGGTGCGCTCTAATAAGTTTGCATGTATGTGTTGAAAGTGTGTGTGTGTGTGTGTGGTGTGGTGTGTGTGTGTGTGTGTGTGTGTGTGTGTGTGTGTGTGTGTGTGTGTGTATGTGTGTGTGTGTGTTCGTGTGTGCGTGCATGCGTGCTTGTGTGGTGTGTGTGTGTGTGTGTGTGTGTGTGTGCGTGTGTGTGTGTTTATCTTTCTCTATTTCTGGTCCATTGATCTGGAATGACCTTCCCTCTCTTCACTGAACGCCTACTAGTGACACTTTTGAATCCAGCCTCCAGACATACTTATTTCAAATCTAAGATTTCCTGTTCTGTTTCAATTCATATCTGTCCCTGCCTTCAACAGCCAAAGTTCCCAACACTCGGCCAAAGTGTATAACGTGTGTTTTTTGTGTGTGGTGTGTGTGTGGGGGTGTGTGTGGGGTGTTTGTGAGTTGAGGGTGTGTGTGTGTGTGTGTGTGTTGTGGTGTGGTGTGTGTGTGTGTCAAACTTTCAAAGTCAAAGTCAAACTTTTATTTTCAGATGGTACATTGAATAAGCAGTGCATTTGCTGTGTGTGTGTATGTGTGTGTGCGTGTTTATTTCAATTTGTAAAACTATTTGTGATTTGGTTGTATATATAAGAATAGGTTGAACACAAGCGCTTTGATATGTTCTTACAAGATAAACCGCCATATAATTTACATATTATAATTATTATCATTGATATTATTATTTCATTTTGTGTTGTTTAAAGCCCTACTGACCATGAATGTCATATTTTGACTGTCACCTCACTTAGTTTCAATAACTGTAACAACTTCCACTTCAATCTAAGATGAAAACCTCCTAATCCTCCTAAACTCTTTTCAAGGTGTAAGTTATTTTATGTGTGTTAAATTATGCTGCATATAAACGTTGCTCAACTGTATTTAGCATTTTGGACACATTTTATGTGCGAAGTAAAGCCTTCATTGTATCTGATGGCAATATTACCTCCCATCCATATGATATCATAAACTGTTACATTCCTTTTCATTGTTTGGCATTGCTCAGAAGTCCAGATAAAAGCTTGTATCTGATGGAAATTAAGCAGCAATTTTTATATAAAATTGTAGACTCTACTGTTTACCTGTCTGAAACGAGTACAGGGTGAAACTGAGTATTTAGAATAAGCATTTTTGCTATTTCCGAACTAATATAGGAAAAGACACCTTTAAAGTTTGGAACTGCTAGTTTCAATAAAAAGTTATAAAATTATAAATGCAGCAACTTAGCTGTGAGCTATAGGAACATGTGATCTTTATGAGGATCACCCTCTAATTTCTAATCCTCTGAAGTTTGGAGGAGATGTGTTGTCTGTCTTCCCATGTTTGTGCGTTTTTACAATTTTATTTTTGGGAAGGGGTAGCTGGAGGGAGGAGAGGGAGGGGAGGGAAATAGAGGAGGGACGGTTAACTAGGTGGGGAGGAGAGGGAAATAGATGAGGGACGGGTAACTAGGTGGGGAGGAGGGAGGGATAACTTGGTGGGGAGGGAAATAGAGGAGGGACAGGTAACTTGGTGGGGAGGGGGGAGAGGAAATAGAGGAGGGAGGGATAACTTGTTGGGGAGGAGAAGGAAATAGAGGAGGGACGGGTAACTTGGTGGGGAAGAGAGGGAAATAGAGGAGGGCTGGCAAATTTGGTGGGGGTGGGTGTAGGTACAGAGAGGGAGGGTTAGCTAAGCTTAAAGGTCAGTTGGGGAGGCACAGAATCATTGTTTCCCACGCTAATATTGGTCATTATAATGTAAGTATATGTATGCAAACTGGTAGCTGTCACTCTGCACGTCAGAATTTAATCCTTGGCGGCTGTGCTATTTAGGCTAGTGGGAAAGTGGAACAGTGAAACATGCCCACACTGTGTAGGTCAGAGGTTGGCATGTCAGTGGCTTCTGGGTGGGTCCAGCACAAGGTGCCAGACTTATTTATGGCAAACCAAAAGTGTCAAAATCGTCAAGTTCCAGTAGTGTTGCATAACTTAATTAATTGAGCACTTTGATTTGTTGCTTTACAAGATTCAGCACTATATAAATTCCATACATTATTATTATTATTATTAATTACCATGTCTCCCAGCGGACACAGATTCATTGTTTCCCATGCGATTATTGTTCACAATGGTCGTAAGTATATGTATGCAAACTGGCTTCCCATCACTCTCTAAGTCACTTAGAAAAGTCTTGGCAGCTCTGCTATATAACTTTTATCTTTATAAAACACTTAAAAATTATAATTAAAAAAATTACATTCTGTTTATTCTTAGGTCAAAGGTATGGTTCCAACTCAAAAATGCCTAAAATGCTGTCATTGATTGAAAGACTTTATTTTCTAGAGTTTTTGTTGTAGTTTTGAATCTTTGATAAATCATTTTCAACATGATGGAGAAGTTGTAAGTGGTTACCTGCACCTATTTTCCTCCATTACTATTTCTGCAGTGGTTACATTCTGTTCATCTTCAAGAGAAGCATTTGCACCTTCCCTCAGTACAGTTTGTGGGTTGGTTGGGAAAGATGATTTTTGAAACTTTAGTTTTTGCTGTCATAAAAATATACCCACAGCCTAGATCTAGTCATTCCTTGCATTTCCAAAAGAACAATTTGCAGCAGTATTCAAATTTGGCACAAGAGGCAGATAAAAAAACAGTATCACAAACAACATATTAAAAAAGCAGGTAAAAGTAGGTGTGGGAAGTTGCCGAAAATCAATAAACAAATAAATCAGAAACAAAATTTGACACTCTGAGACTGATCCTTTGCCTTAGCTGGCCTACCTAGCGAGCTGCAGCATCCTCCCATATTTGGAAAAGCTCCACCCATTTTTTTTTGTCCAAGAAACTGCCATGGCCAATAATACTTCTCGTCCTACTGGTTCTTATTTCGGTGACTAGAATCTTTTAAAACTAAACACATGCCAAAAGTAATTGTTTACTTAGTTTACAATATAGACTAGGTGGTCTGTACTGTACTGGTGTATGTACTTCACCAGGTAGCATCAAGATTCAAGATTTAATTCCTTTCACCCCTTTTGGGGTATGGAGGATTACAAAGAAATTGAACAGGAGAATAAACCTAACAGCAATACACCCCAAAATAATAGGAATACTAACAGGAACTGAAAAGCAAGAGTTCATCGCAAAATGATAAGCAAACAGTATCAAAGACTCAATACTATTTTTTCAAGTATACACATTTCTTTAAAAGACATAATCTACACTTGTGAAAGACAATCGAAATTTTCAAGAAATACCTGCAAATCTTATGAATTTTGAGAGACAGGCAAACTTTTCGAGATTTGCATTTCATCAGCCTACAAAAATTGTACCTGGACATGGGTTGAAGAAAATGACGGGGAATAAAATCTTGTGGTAAATGTTTGAAGTGGGGAAATTCCATGATAAAATGAAATTCATCCCCTAAAACAGACATATTGCATTTTGAACATAGTCTTTCTTCCCTTGGTATATTATGGAAACGTCCAACCTCAATAGGAAGCTTGTGACAGGTACAACGAAACTAAGAGCGTAAACATATACATCTGGTAGACAAGTTATATATTTTTCCATACCAAAATCGATCTTATAGCTTTTATAATAAAGGCATCTACTATTATTCCACAGCTCAGTTCTCCATTCATTAACAAAATTGTCTATTAAGAAGGCTTTGAACACTTGAACAAAACTGTCTCTCCCATCAACAGTCAAATCCACTTTGCACTAAAACATTTTGTATCTTATTTAGCCATGATGATTGAATCAAAGATTTGTCATGTAAATCTTTCATCATCTGATAAACATTTGACAATAGGATGTCAAGCAGCTGCATCCAGAAACGAACCATTCGAACAGAGACCAAAATAGACAAAGGATATCTGCCGGTTTCTCCATATACTAGCGAAGTTGACGTTGTGCACTTTAGACGAAAATATACTTTAAAAATCTTAACTGAAACAATCAATTATTGTTAGGTTTTCATATCCCCAAATTTCACATCCATACAACAAAACAAGTACAACGATTTTATTGAATAAATCAAGTGTCACATGTATAGGTAGCTTTTTTTGCAGTGCAGTCCTTATCAAACAAAACATAACTTCAGTAGCTCTATCATAAGCATTTTCACTGCATTTTGCAAAACTGCTACTCTCAAAACGACTGTCTGCATGTGGGCCAGATCCTAGACATACAGAAGAGAGTATGAAGTTTGTATGGTGAACTATTTTTGTCAAAATTGGCTCCTCTGTGTGCCTTGGGTTGTATTGGTTGTGATTGTCAAGCTCACTGTACAGTGCTGGGTGTCTGTCTGTCTCTCCCTCTCTTTCTCTCGCTTAGTGATTTTTAGGATCAATTTGCCATTGATATGCTATATCTATGCAGATTTTTTGTTTTGTCTTGTCTTAAGTTTGCATTATTTCGTTCTGATCCAACTCTTTGATCTCTACTGGCCTTTTTTCAGGGAGAGTATTTCTTATTGCTGATGGTTACATTGACTGAGCTACTATCAAACCAAAGGAACAAAACAAAAAATGGGGGGGGGGGGGGGGGGGGGGGACAGTATTATGTAACAAAAAATCCCAGACAGTATTACATCACAAAAACAATGACATGCAAACGGTCAGCAACTGGAAGAACTCAAGCTGGCAAGATACTCTTCCACTCACCTGCCCCTACCCCTAGGTCCAATATACCCCCCACCAAATCTCCCCAGCCATCCTCCTCCATACTCCCCTCCCCCTTCCCCAGACTTATCCCCTCATACTCACCCCAAACCTCCTTCCCTCTAAATCTCCTTCTCTCCCTCCCAGACCTATCCCCCAATGCTCTCCCTACCCCCCCTCCTACATCTATTCTCTTCATACTCTCTTCTAAATGTCCTTTCCCCCTCAACCTCCTCCCCCTTCTCTACCATACTCCCCTCCCCCCCCCCCCCACCTCCTTCCCACTCCCCAGAATCTCCCCTTCCCCTCCCACTGATCCCATCACATTCCTCCCCCTAAACCTGCTAAAGCTCCTCCATCTCCCCAACCTACGCCTCCTTCCTCTTTAAGTCTCCTCCCCTAAAAGTTATTCTCTGTCCTAATAGAAATTATAACAATTGTTGTTGTTGTTTGTTTGTTTTTATTGCATGATTTTCACAAGTTCACGAAAGGGACACAACTGCAGGGTAGTAGTAGTAGTAGTAGTAGTAGTAGTAGTAGTAGTAGTAGTAATAATAATAATAATAGTTGTAACAACAACAACAATAATAATAATAATAATAATAATAGAATGTATGTAGGGTAGGATGCAGGCATGGCAAGCAGGGGAGACAGCAAAATTCCCACTCAAATTTGAATCCATGACACAAAAGACATACAGAGCACAAGTCCCTTGTCCTATTCATCAGACTACAGGGTCTTTCTCTTAGCTAACTGGAAATGGGAACATGCATTCTGGCTGAGAAGCATTCGGTATAATACAGACCATGTGCTGTATTGTGTTCTATTATATCATTATGTTCCAAAAGAATTGTTTTTCTTATGATTATTATGTGTGTAATTTTCTTTCTGGTTGTGTTTTCCGGCAATATCCATAGTTTTGTAGATTCTCTAAAGTAATGGGATAGAGTTAGCTCTGTGTGTGTGTGTGGTGTGTGTGTGTGTGTGTGTGTTTGTGTGTGTGTGCGTGTTGTATTTGAAGATGAGAGAGGAGAGAGAGAGGAGAGAGAGAATGGAGAGAGAGGAGAGAGAGAGAAGAGAGAGAGAGAGAGAGATAAACACTTAAGACATTTATTGCTATTAAATCATTTGGCATTGCCTCTGACTTCATGAAACTATGTTTTGCATGGCACTGTTACAATGACATGGAATCCAGGTAATGGTTTTTTTTCTTTATATGGACAATCCACTGCACTATGAAGTATTAGCTATTCACTCACTCCCTAGTGTCAGACTGTCACAGAAAACAAAGCCTTTGTGTGTCATCATGAAGTATTAGCTATTCACTCACTCCCTAGTGTGTCAGACTATCACAGAAAACAAAGCCTTTGTGTCTCATCATCCAAGGTAGCCGGTGGGTCAGGCGACCAAGAGCTTCCAATGCTTGTTCTGCATGATTGTGCCCTGGCCTCCCTGTGCTGCCTAGCCCCTGTGCGTTTTTCCCCATTCCGGTTTTTTTTAAATTTTAACTGTGTGTTCCTGTTTTCTTCTGACATATTGATGTTGGTTCTATTCATTTTAGATATATTGCTGTTCTCATTCTCTTTCAATCCACCATTTATTGTTTGATTGCCTAATCCTAACTGACCTGTTTAAAAGGAAAGGAATAGATATTCGTAAAAAATATGCCACTGTTCAAGAAGTTTTATATGACTCTCAGCAGTTCATAACATCAGTTGCTGAGATTATATATTCTTCCCCAGTAAGACCACTACTGTAGATAGTTGTGATAATTAAATTTTTCGTACATTAAAGAGAGAGAGAGAGAGGAGAGAGAGAGAGAGGGGAGGGAGAGGAGAGAGGAGAGAGAGGGGTAGGAGAGAGAGGAGAGAGAGATGTTGGTTTGAATGCGGGTGTGTCCTTATCACCAAGTAGTGAATGGACATTAAACAAACAAAAAAACAAAACAAAAATATCTATTCACTAATTTACCAGATTAAAGAAAGCATATATAATGATAGAGCGACACAGTCTTATGGACTCTTCCCATGTCTTCAATAATAAGTATAGAATTGAGAACTGTATGGTCTCTCTGGACTCTTTCCATGTAGTCAGCAGTAAGAATTGTATACTACTTTCAGTCACCACAGATTTCTCTGCATGAAATTTGGGCTGCTCTCCTTATCACCACAAGAGCAGCACCATCCCTTTTTTTCTTTTCCTGTCTGCATATGCACCCCCCTCCCCCCTAAAAAAATCAGTGTGGCTTTTTTCTTCAGAATTTTACCAGGGACAACTCTCTTGCTACTGTGGGTTTTTTATGTGCACTAAATATGTGTAGCACACAGACCATTTATGGTCTCATCGTTTTCCCTTTTGACGACAGAACAGTTTGATACCTTCTTCTGGTAGCAAAACGTTTTTCTTTTGTTTGATGAACCAGTATGTGCACTCCCCACTATCTTGACCACAGGAACATTAACCACAGGCTTGTCTGACAGAAATTCACCAAATCTGTTTACAACACCTACGTCAAATTCTGCCATCAGTGTTGTTATTGACCAGCTTCTCTGTCCATACCTTGTGGATGAAGAGACACACTGCTGCAGCTGTTGTCAGGTGCATGTGGAAGTTAGCCAGGTTCGCGTTTCTTGGTGTGTCACATCACAGCTACCCTTGGTCTGTGCCATGTTGTGTGTCATGTTTTGCTGTGTACCGCTATTTGTTGACAACTGTTGGTCTTCAACACTGGCTAAACATGATGTATTATCAGCAGAATCAGTTTCTTTCTCTGATACTTTCTGTTGCTTTTGTTGCCTGCTACTTTTTCGGTCACGCAGCACCTGGCAGGGTGTTTTTGTTCCGAACATACTGAACCTGTGTTCTTTGGTTCCACACAGACTCTGCCATGCTGGTTGACAGTAAGCTGTCAACAGGTCTCAGGCTTAGTACTACCAATGTGTTTTGGCTCTGGCCAGCTATCTGCCTGCTGCATGCTAGGTTAATGGTCAGCAGGGTGTTTAAGGCAGTCTCCAAAGTTGAAGGTAGTCCAGCTGAAGATGATGAAAAGGAAAATGATGATGATGAAAAAGAAGAAAAGAAAGAAGAAGAAGGAAGAGGAGGAGAAGAAGAAGAAGAAGAAGAAGAAGAAGAAAAAGATCAAATCAAATTCTTTTATTTCGAATTATACAGAGTATGCACTCGCGTTCTTTTTTTTTTTTACATCCAGTCCCCATCATTATCAGGGATAATATTGAAATAGAAAAAAATAACAAAACCAAAAAAAAAAAACAAAATAAAAAACCCCCAAAAAACAACAGCAATAAAAAAAAAACCAAGAAAAAAACAACAAGAGAGAGAGAGACAGCAGACAAACAGAACAGAGACAGAGAGTAACAAGCTTACATAGAGAAAGAAAAATGTGAATTAAAAAAAACAAAGACAAACACAGGCTTGCTCCTTTCTTCACGTTTTTTTTTTCTTTTGTAAATCTTCATTTCTGAACAAAGATTACACACACACACACACACAAACACTCATCATCATCATTATCATCACAGACTTCTGTCCATGTGGCTGCATCCTGCTGGGCACACCCTTTAACACCCTCTTTCTCCCCCCTCCCCCCCCACCCCCCTCTGCAACTCTCACTCCAATCATAAGACTTGTTGCTTCTTTGAGAATTGTCCTAATGTTTTCCGAAAGTACGACGTTCTGATTGGTTAAAACACTTTTTCAAGAAATAAGGCTTTGTGTGTTTATCCCATGAAGCCATTCTTTTCATTATGAGGTTGAACCTGGTTGACAGAGGGAAGGTTCGCTACTGTCTTGTGGGAAGAGGTCAGTAGTAGTAGTAGTAGTTCTTCAGTTTAAGGTCCTTCCACTAAATAGTGATATCAGACAGAGAAAGAAAGTTGTGTGTGTGTGTTGTGGTGTGTGTGTGTGTGTGGTGTGTGTGTGTGTGTGGTGTTTTGTGTGTGTGTGTGTAGGGGGAGGGGTATGCACAAAACTAATCAATCGCAATAAACAACTATTATGAAAAAAGCATAAACAAGAAATCTGAAAAGAAAAAAACCAGGAACATCTAAAATTCTAACTTTGCAATTCATATAACCAGAAGGTATCCTTACATTAAAGGAAAATAGAAGTATAACTTAATGACAATGATGTTTGTTTCATTAATGGAATATCTTTTAGAATTTGCTGTAAGCTACGGACTGGGAAGGCAGGTAAAATTTTTTCCAAATATCTGTATCCCAAAATAGTATGATCATTGGTAAGATTTTCGTCACAGATACATGTTGATTTTGTTGAAAATTTGGTTCTAAAAGCATTGAGCTTAAACCTGTAAATAAGAGATACAACATTTCTATATTCATGTAAATTGCGACATTTGATCTTATCAAAAGATAACACATGGGTTACATCATCACTCCAGGAATAACTGGTACCTTGTAGTTTCTTTTTAAAGTGTTTCCAACATGCATTTTGTAACATGCTATAGCCCTCATGGATGGATAGAGGAACATTTATGCTGCAAGATCTATCCATATGTTCAGCTCCACATTCTGCTTTTCTGTCAACTTTTTCATTAAAGTAGATACCACAATGCGAAGGTATCCAGCAAATAGTAACACCAGTGCCTCGTAACATCAGAAAATGTATTAGATGAATAATCTCAATTATGAGATCTTGTCTCACTTTTGAACTGAAGTTTCTCAGAGCAAGTAAGACTGACCTGGAATCAACACAGAAAAGCGTTTGAAATGTCTTTAGGAAAATCTAGACGATAATATAACGCCATCAAAATAGCAGATTATTCAGCTGTAAATATAGATCGATTTTTCCAAATAGAAAATGATCTCTCTACTTTCAAAGATGGTATGACAAAAGCTGCACGCGACTCATTGTTGTTCAGAAGGGAACCATCTTTGTAGATTTTTAAATGATTTGGATATGTAGTTTGTATATTTTCTTTTACTGATGCACTAAGGACATTTTCATTACCTTCTTTAGTTAAAGAGGAATAATTTAGGTCAAAATTAGCTCTCTTAAGTTCCCATGGGAGACAAGGCGAGGAGTGAATCTTTGATTTAGCTATTTTTGTGGGAAATATTTCTGCTTGATCAAATAATTGAGAAGTATAGGTTCTAGCTGTGGTGACTGAGCGAATAGAATGTGCTCTTTTAGGAAAGTTGACGTTGGATCTTATACTAATTTCATTGTCCACATTGGTTTCTTGTGTTGAACAACATAAGAGATATTTAGCCACAGCCAGTTGTCGATATTTATCTAATGGAAAAATTCCTATCTCCTTGTATGTACCCATAGATGATGCATGAAAAGGTACTCCCAGAGCTAATCGGAAAGCCTTGGCAGCTAAGTCTGTCATTTTCTGTAATATATTTGGAGCACTGAAAAATGCTTCCTGACCATAAATGAGCCTGGAACGTACGAAGGATAATGCCAGGTTTTAAACAGCTACATCAGGGACCCACACTTGTTTACTAATAAAACTTTCAGGGGTTTTAAGACTTTCCGGAACCTTGGTATTTAAATAGTCAATGTGATAACTCCAACTTAGTGTAGACGTAAAATGTACCCCTAAAAACTTCACCAAAGTTTTATATTCCAAAGCTTTCCCATCTAATTGGAAAACTGGTAGAACTGGTGCGTTAGCTCACTCACTCTCACTCATCCCTGGTCGGGACGACCGTTGGGGTACCCGCACGGATGCTGCAAGTGGACCGCCAAATGGTTCTGTCCTGGGCTGCTTTCAGGAGGTTTGGTACAGTGAGGCCAGTCCACTCCTTGATGTTGGATATCCAGCTTTTGCGTGGTCGTCCCTGCCTCCTTGCTCCTTCCACCATTCCCTGCAAGACTGTCTTTGACAGGCTGTTATGCCTTGTTGTGTGGCCAAACCATTTCAATTTCCTCCGTTTGACTGTATCTAGCAATGTTTCTTGTTTGCCAGCCAGTGCCTCATCTGCTGCCAGACGTAGTCGTTGGTTTCACGGTCTCTGTTGATGATGTTCAGGATCCGCCTTAGGTACTTCATCTCAAAGGCTTGAATGCAACGTTCTAAATCGGCAGTGAGTGTTCATGCTTCACAGCTGTACAAGGCAATGGATGTGACGAGTGCCTTGTAGAGTCTGACCTTAGTGTGGGTTCTGATGTTGTGGTTTCTCCACACTTTCGCCAGCTTAGTCATGGAGGAGAGTGCCACAGCAAGTTGATCTTCCCCTCTTGTGTGCTCGTACCTTCTTTGGTGATGACTGCTCCAAGGTACTTGAAAGTTTCCACATCCTTAGTGTCTCGCCTCATATTGATGCTGGTGGGAGTGGTCGGTGGGGTTTACTGTTCGCTAGGATCTTGCTCTTTTCCGTGCTGATCTCCATCCCGTGGGCATTGGCTGATGTTTACAGTCTGGTGGTGAGATCCTGGAGTTCTTCTTCACTGCGGCCCATGAGATCAATATCGTCTGCGAATCAAAGATTGCAGACTGGCCTTCCTCCTATTGTGATTATGGTCTTGAAGTCAAGGAGGTCCTCCTGCATGATGTTCTCCAGGAACACGTTGAAAAGAATGGGGGATAGCGGGCAGCCTTGTCGAACTCCAACTGAAGTCCGGAAGAACTCCCCGATTTCTCCATCCTTGAGGACTGCGCTGTGGGAGCTGTCATACAGTGCCTGGATGACTTGAATCAGATCCTCGTCGAAGTTATAGTCTCTCATGACTTGCCACAGAGCTTCTTGCCACACTCAGTCAAAGGCCTTCTTCAAGTCAATGAAGTTGTTGTAGAGCTGTAGTTGTTGTTGGAGGTGCTTCTCTATGAGCAATCTGATGTTGAAGATCTTTTCGACAGTGCTTTGACCTGGTCTGAATCCTGCCTGTTCTTCTGATAGGATTTCTTCTGCTTGTGGTTTCAGTCTGTTCAAGGCAATGCATAGCATAACTTTGCTTGGATAGCTTATCAGACTGATTGTTCTGTGATTTTGGCACTTCTTCAGGTCTCCCTTCTTTGGAAGTGGAACTATGATGGATTGGGTTCACTGTTCAGGCCACTCTTTGCTGGGTCAGATGCATTGGCAGATGATTGTTAATGCCTTGATCATCTCTGGGCCTCCGTACTTGATGAGCTCAGCCGGGATGTTGTCAATCCCTGGTGACTTGCCTCCTTTCAAGGATCTTACTGCTTCATCTACCTCTTTCTCCAGCACCTGTGTGCTTTCAGGATCTGATGGTCTGGGATCTTGCTCGTGAAGTTTGTTCGGATCAGCCTTCAGCTTGTAGTTGTACAGGTCGCTGAAATTATTTGTCCATTCTTCATGATAGTGGCACTCTCTGTAAGGACTGACCCCCTTTGTCTTCAATAAACGGAGGTCTTTGGCTGCTGGGACTTGGTTAGTACCTTGATGGTCTGGTACGCCTCCTTGCTGTCTCCTTTCGCCATTGCCTTCTCAACCTTGGAGCATTGTTCTGACATCCAGTTCCCCATGGCCTCAGTCATCTTCTTCTTGATTGACCTGTTGACTGTTCTATGCTCTTCGGACGTTTCCGGGTTTTTGTTCTTCTCTGGCTGTAGCTCCCTACGTTGATCGCACAGGTCCAGGATATCGTTGGTAACCCACGGTTGTTTCTTTTTCCTTTCTTTCCCAAGGATCTCCAGCGCTGTCTCCTGAATGGTCTTGCTGAAGGTCTCAGTGAGGTTGTTGATGTCATCTTGGAAGAAATTCAATGCTGCAAATCTGCCCCCTATCTCAGCTTTAAAGATTTCAGCGACTTCGGGGTCCTTCAGCTTTTCCATGTTGAACAGCAAACGGGGATTTCTCTTTGGTTCTTGGTCTTCAGCTTGATCTGTAGGGTCATGAGTACCATGTCGTGGTCACTGCCAATATCAGCACCAGGGAAAGTTCTTGTCTGGGCTTTGTTGATGCTTGACTTAAATCGTTTGGGGGCCAAGATGTAATCAATCTGGTTGTGTATCTTTCCATTTGGTGAGTGCCACGTCGTTCTTCTTGATGTCTTGTGGGGGTATAGGGTGTTGGCAACAGTAAGATTAAGGCTGCTTGCGAATTCCAAAAGTCTGAGACCTCTATCGTTGGTTTCGTCCACACCAAAACAGCCTATTGTCCCTGGCCATTGGTCATAGGCGTCAGGTTCGATCTTGGCATTCCAGTCGCCCTGAATCACGAGAAAGTCCTTTGGAGTTGATTTGATGACGCTCTCCAAATCCTTGTAGAAACGCTCGATTGCTTCATCATTGTAGTCTGATGTTGGTGCATAGACTTGTATGATGGTCATGTTGTGTGGTTTTGCTGCGATACGCATGGAGATCAGTCTACTCGAGATTGGGGTACAGCTGATGACACTGTTAGTCCTCTTCTTGTTGACAAGAAATCCTACTCCATGTTGGTGTTTGGAGTCTTCGCCATTATACCATAGTTTGTGATCTTCTTCTGTGGTTGTTTCGCCGAATCCGACCCAACGGACTTCGTCCAGTCCAAGTATGTCCCATTCGTATCTTCGTAATTCATGGGTTAGTTCTTGGAGTTTCCCACATGCATGCAAGGTACGGATGTTCCATGTACCAATGATGGTCCTCTCAGCCGGGAGTTTTTTCGCGTTGTTTTTTGTTCCAGTCGCATATTTTATCCTTCTGGAAGTTTCCCAAAGAAGGCGGTTTTTGGTATTTCTGGGCCTTTAACCCAATCGGATTGTTGTCTTTTCTTGCAGACTGTCCATGTTGGCATTTCTGTGGGCTGTGGATTGCTTGGCGGCGGGCCATCTCCTCTCCAAACTGCTATTTGCCCATACTGGGGATTTTTGGGTGGGTTATCTCCATGAGACAGTAGTACGGGTACAGGTTACCAGTAGCAGAGGAACACCTCTTTACTGTTAGCGCATTACTAAAAAGTACGAGATTTAGTCTTTTCAGAGATGTGAAAGACCATTTTTAAAATGTAGTCATTAAGTTTGTTTAGCTCAAGCTGATTTAAATTTTTTTTATGTTTTAGATTTTCCTTTGGTTTTTTTTTCATTGTAATTTTTTTTCACTACAAATGTCATTAGCATGGCATGATTGATTTACTGGAGAGACACTTGGAGATCATTAAAGAAGATTTGAAAAGATGTGGGCGTTGGATGATCCCTTGGAACACCCATTGTTGAAATCGTTTTAAGTGAATAGGGAAATTTTTAACTTGGCCTGTGCATCTTTCTGAGAGAAATTCTTTAATATATGATACATTTACGATGCCAATAGTTTTTATTTGTTTAAGTGAGGTTTTGCCCGACTGATCATATGCTTTTTTATATCAAAAAGGGGACAGCAATTTTTCCTCAAGGGAAATTGATGTTAATCTGTTTTACTTAGTTTAATCAGATGATTGCTGTGGATATCTATCTATCTATCTATCTATTATCTATCTATCTATTTATTGTCCCGTAGTCTGACGACCTTTTGGGGGACCCTCAAAGACTCAACAACCATTCTCCATTCTTCTCTGTTCTGCTTTCTAGGTTTTTTTTGGTTTAGGCCTGTCATTGTGTATTACCTCCCCTCTTCCTTGGTCTGCCTCTTTTCTTCCTTTGAACAGTTGCTTGTAAACTGGGCTTTGCAAGTCCTTTGATCTTGTGACATGCCATACCATTTAATTTTGCTTTTTCACGATCGTTAGAAGGTTTCATAGGGTCAATGTTTTTGGTTTTTTTTATCCTTTCGTTGCTTATGTGGTCTTTGTAGGAGATGCCAAGGAGTCTTCGAAAGCATTCATCTCACCGTGTATTTTCTCAATCTGCATCAGGTCCATGATTCAAGGCTACGAATATGGATATGATAGGGAGCGTTAGTCTGATCTTGGAGATAATGAGATTATTTTTTATTCTCAGATGGTGTTTAGTTTTGACGTGCTGTTTATTGTCTGTGTAGTCCTGCTCTATTTGGTTAGATCCTGGTCTGATCAATGGGTCCAGGTACTTGAAGCTTTGAACTGTTTTCCAGCTTTGGTCATTACCTGTATTCAGTGCTAATGCCGTTGGTGTTATTAGTCATCAGTTTGGTTTCTTGCACTGATTTTCCATGCCGTATGTTTTGGAGTCCTTATTCTGTGTTTCTGTTAGGCTGCAGCTCTTTTTCTGATCTCTTTCCATCAATGTCATCTGCGAAGCGGAGGTTTGCGATCGTTCTGCCACCAATGCTGATGACTTCATATGTTCAGTGAAACAGCCATGATTCTCTTAAGGAAGTGTTAAAAGAGTGGTGAGAGTACAACCCTGCCTACTCCAATGTTGTTCGAACCTTTTCGATTTGTTGTTGTGTTCATGCACTGGTGGCCTGCTGTACAGCTGTTTGATGATGATTTAGGTTTGTTGATGTTTTACAAATTCTGGTTGCCCACAAAGCTGCATGCACACCTGTCAATGCCTTCTTAAAATTGATAAATATGGTAAAGGTCTTGTTTTATGTTGAAGGTTACGTCACATAGTATTCTGAGGTTTTAATATCTGTTCGTTGTGCTGGGCCTCTCTGAAACTACTTGTTCTCAGCAATGATGGGCTCTGCTTGTGGCTTCTTATTCATATTATTGCAGCAGCCCTTTTTGGGTGGATATGAGGTGATTGTCGGTAATTATGGCTTTGTTTGTAGATTTCTTTCTTGGGAGGGTGATGATGATGACTGTGTCCTGGGGTTTGGCATTTTCCTGTCTGCAGATTTGTTGAGATTTTAGTAGGGGGTGTCATGGTTCCCTCCGCTTGAACCAACTCCTGGAATATTGTCAGCCCTGCTGACTTCCTTTTTCAGCGATCGACTGCTGTTTCCCCTTTTCTCAGAGATGGGTGACTGTTTTTGTGTCTTTTCTTGCGGGTACATTAGGATTTGGATTCCTGGGTTCTATATTATACAGGTCGGAGCAGTATTCTGTCCATCTGTTCAGAATATTGGTCGTCAGTGAAAATTCCATTTTTTTGTTTGATTTAAACCTTTTCCCGTTTTGTATAGTCGGATTTCACCAGCTTTTATATGTTTTTTTGCTATTTGTTTTTCTTGAGTTCTCTTCATGTCTTGGCTGTTCACGGATCATTTTCTCTTTTGCTCCGTCATGGACTTTCTGATTTTTTTTTGTTCCTATATTGTTTGCTCTTTCTTTTGGTTTCTTTGCTTTTCTTTCCTTTCTTTCATTTTTATTTCTACCATTTAGTCACGGCAGATTTTTTTTCCGTGAATTCGGGCTGTCTCCCGGGGAGAGCGCGTCGCAAGAGCAGCGCCAAACCCATTTTTTTTTTTTTTTGTCTGCAACTGTATTTGTTTTCCCTATAGAGTGGCTTTTTTTAGAAATTTTTAGGGAAATTTTGTTGCGTTTGGGGGCTTTTACGTGCGCTAAATTTTTACGTGTAAACACGGGACCTCAGTTTAGTCTATCCGTAGACTGCGCCAGCCATACTTGTAATGGATGGGGGATAGTTTCGGTCCAAACGGGGTACGACCGCCGACACTTCGACCCGACTTTTCGGGTTTTTAGACAGGCCGTTCTTAGACCCGATCCACTTTGTGGATCTACTTTTCGAAATCTGCCTGCTAATTGGAATTATTTTGCTTTTATTGCATTGTGTATCAGTCCGTTTAAAATTATTTTTTTATATTTTTCTGTGTGAGAGTTAACGCATATGTCTTAACTGTTTTTTTTTCCCTTTTTGGTTTACCTGCTTTGGGATTGGACTAAAATGGAAGTTTCCAAATGCATGGATGACCCTGAGGTCGACTGAGCTGGGGTGGTTGACTATTTGGTTTCAGCATTATTTCCAAAGTAAAGGGTAAAGGGGTTCCAAACTAGTCAATCAAGTCAGTCAAGTCAAGACATTTAATATCCATGAAGGGCAATTACAAAACTGCAGGCAGATTGATACTATCAATATATCAAAGACACAAAAGCTATTTTTCATATTGGTTTTCAATAAAATGTCCACCACACAACACCAAACACGCCCCATGCGCCCACACGCAAGCCGCACGCACACACATCAATTTTTGAACACATTTAAACCATTGATAGAAGACTAAAACTTATTTTTTCGCACGCATATACGCAGCCGTACAACGCACGTCGTGTGTGTACGAACCGCCACGCACACCACACCATACACCCAAAATATGAATTCATGTTTTAAGAAGTTGACTGAACACAGACTTTTTCACACCCCACGCACCCCCCCCCCCCCCCCCCCACCAATTATGTATTGATACACTCGTACAATGCATCAGGGGATATTAGGAAATGTAAGAAATGGTGTCAATCATTTGAATTCAGAAGTGAATGTTACTGGGACAAAGGAAATTTTTTTCTGTTGGTTTTGTATGGGACATTTTTAAAAAAGGGTTTCCGAGACATTTGAAATTCGAACAAAGCATGAGAAGGATCAGAAATGGCTGTGGCTTTTGGTACAAGCTGTTTATTGCGAACGACTGGATCTCTGTGTTTTTTCCAATTTATTTTTGGAGATTCTTACATATCTTCAGGCCATTCTTGTTTTTAACACTAAGGTTATTGTACAACAATGAAGCAAACTTAGAACACTCTCTTTGATTGTAAAACAAGGAAGGATCTTTTTGTTACAAAAAATGAGTTTTGTTTCTCAAAATAAGGTTGTTGTCCCTTTTTTAAATAGGTCGTTTTTTTAACGTCCTTTAACTTGTGGTCAAAACAGTTCCAGATACTTTATGTTCAAAACGTTTTAACCCCTTGATTATGGGTATAATATTTTAGGAGTTTTGCCCTGATCTTTGAATGTAGGCGGTCTTTTTTTTAGAAACATTTAGCTCCAGTAGGCTGTCACACCAGTGTCGAATGGTGAGGGTTGGACCCTGGTCTAGATGATCCGGTAAGGGATAAAGAGGGATAACTATGGGGTGATTGGGGACAAGGGGTCAAGAGGCCTCGCTTCTTCAGGGTTGGGCACCCATTTCTCTCCCTCGCTGCTTTCCTTCCCGACCTAAAGAGGGGCAGGTGCCCATTTCAGCTAGGTGAATGGGGTGTATGAAGCCAAGGTGGCAGTACCATTCACTTGGTAACCATACTCAATTGTGTTTTTTTTAAACCCTTACTTGGGGAAAGCCAGTGTTGACCTATTGTTTTTAATTGTAGCAAATATAGAAATTATTCTTAATGATTCTTTATGCAATTACGAAATTGGGTGTTTTTTAATTTTTTCGTATGCTAGTAAAGTTTTACAAATAAAAATGTGAGATTGGTAACCCTCACTCCCCCTCCCCCAATGTTGATTTTTTCTGAATGAATACAATCGAATAATGGAACGTTTTTGAGCGCTGAAATCTAAGCTTGCTGGTTTTCAGAAAAAGGTCTTTGAACATAGCTCAGAATAAATTAAGCCAACTTCAAATATTAGAAACATTTTATGTCATTTACAGATTTTGGTTTGGCAGAAAAAGGAATGATTGAGATTTTTATTTCTGTAAACTTTGCTTTTGTCGTCTGTTACAGGGATAAAATATATACTGTGTCTTGATGAATATAAATTGCCACCTTTATGTCTGAATTGGGATGTGTTTCCCCTAAAAAAGGTTATGAAGATGTTGTGGTGTTGTTGAGGTTCCAGCTAACACACAGAGGGATCACCTAAATGTGCACTCTGACTCATCTTTCCCGTTTCAAACCGTGAGATTTAAAGTAACTTGGATAAGAAGTCGGGCTGTATGATTCTTTTGAAGGGACCCCTACCTTTTCATAAAAGTTTGCATACTTCCAGTGCTGTTTTCTTTCAAAGGAGAGTGAGGGTTGTTAGTTCAGAGTTGTCATCCCAAAGAGGACCGCTCACAGAACATTTACCCTAAAACAATTTGGATGTAGGCCTCGCACGAACTTCCACCCACCTACCCAGCAAAGCTTTTTGGCATGGACTAGCCCAAAGATGAAAAGTTTCAGTATGCCACATAGTCACCCTAATCAAGCTCACCTGGGTCCAAATGGAGAACATTGATCTAAAAATAGCCCAAATGTCCCTTTACTAGCTCATTAAATTTTATGTTAAAAGAAAATAAACCCAAAGGGGTTTATGGCAGTGCACAAAGGCAATTTTGAAATCAAAACAACATTAAAAACCCGGTTCATGATCTGGGTCAATGGTGCTATTTTAAAAACGATGATCATGGAGTATTAACACAGGACGTAAGCAGTGCTTTTTGTAAGATATACAGAGAGTGATGTCGAACAGTTGAACATTTTTTTCATCCTTCTGGGAGGACCCAAATCTGCCATTTTTTTAACCCTTCACCCTGGTTTCTGCTCCAAAACCATGATAAAAACTGAGAAATGCTGGGTTTAAATGTCGTTTTTTTCTGACCTTAATTGACCAGGCTTCAGTTGATTTACACTAAGGCTTAAATCAAATGTTGTTGACTTCTTTTTCACCTGAAATGATATACCCCTTTCTAGTGTCACTCTGTTGGCATTGCTTATCAACCTGCCAAAGAACAAGGCTTAGTGTTGGCAACACTTTTTCTTTGAGTTAGAAACGTGAACCTTCACAGTTTTCAAAGCTCGTGTTGGCAACAACTTTTCCTTTGACACAGAATGATTAACATGCATGTGATAGAGTCGCTGCTGGAAAAATGTTTTCCTTTGACCTAACAAACAACTGGAGCCCTGTGTCAGAGTCACTGGTGGAAAAATGTTTTCCTTTTGAATTTGAACAACAAACCGGATCCTGTGGAAGGGGGAGGGCACTGCTGGAAGATGTTTTCCTTTTGACTAGAACAATTTATGGACCATGTGTTACAGAGTCACTGGTGGAAAGTTTTTTCCTTTTGAACATAGAACAATTTGTGGACCATGTGGGTTTTGAATCATGGTGGAAAGATGTTTTCCTTTTACCCAGAACAATTTAGGAGCCATGTGTACGAGTCATGGTGGAAAAATGTTTTCCTTTTGGACATTAGAACCATTTACGGAGCCCTGGTTTAGAATCATGGTGGAAATGTTTCCCTTTTGACAGAAACATTTTACTGGACCATGTTACAGGGTCATGGTGGAAAGATGTTTTCCTTTTGACATAGAACAATTTACTGGAGCCATGTGTTTAGAATCACTGGTGGAAAGATGTTTTCCTTTTGACATAGAACAATTTACTGGAGCCATGTGTACAGAGTCACTGGTGGAAAGATGTTTTCCTTTAGACATAGAACAATTTACTGGAGCCATGTGTACAGAGTCACTGGTGGAAAGATGTTTTCCTTTAGACATAGAACAATGGACTGGAGCCATGTATACAGAGTCACTGGTGGAAAGATGCTTTCCTTTAGACATAGAACAATTTACTGGAGCCATGTGTACAGAGTCACTGGTGGAAAGGTGTTTTCCTTTTGACCTAGAACAATGTACTGGAGCCATGTGTACAGAGTCACTGCTGGAAAGATGCTTTCCTTTTGGCAAAGAAAAACAAACTGGAGCCCTGTGTACAGAGTCACTATTGGAAATAGGTTTTCCTTTAGACGTAGAATGATAAAGTTGAGTGATGTAATAAGAGTCACTGTAGGAAAGAGGCTTTCCTTGTGACCTAGAATGATGAACCTCTATGCCATGGCCAGAATTACTTTTGACAAATTCCTTTTCTCTTGATGTAGAAGGATTAGCGTGTGGAGTGTCAACAGAATCACTTTTGACAGATAGTTTTCCTTTTGACCCAGAAGGATGGACACACACAGTATTAACAGAGTCAGTGTTGACAACATGGTTCCTTTTGGGAGGAGAATGATTAACCTGTGCAGTGTCAACAGAGTCAGCGTTGACTACATGGTTTCCGTATGATGGACAATGATTAACCTGTACAATAGGAACTGGCTTGGTGTTGACAACAACACTTGTTCTTGCTGTAGAAGGATTAACCTGAGAAACGACAGTAGAGTCAATGTTCATGTCAGAAAAATCACTGTTGGCCATGTGATATTCTCCTGACCTAGAATGATCAGCCAGGACAGAGCCCAAAGACTTTTTGGATACACTGCTCATTTCAACTGAGCCATCAGCTTTAGACATTACATCTGTTTTGGCTAAATTGCCAGCAGGGGGTGGGGGCATCATGGAAGGTTGGTCAACACTGTATGATTGAGGCGTGATGGAAACTCCTTGAGACTGTGGAGGTGTATCTGTCACCTTATCCAGGCCACCTTTAGAGACTGACGGTTCTGTTGATTGACTAGCTGTAGTATGTTCCATGCCCTGAGCGTTCATAGAGGATTCTGTAGATTGTTGAGTAGGCTCTCTTAGAGTATCAATGACTCTCGACAGCCTATTTTGAAGTATTTCTGCATTGTAAACACTGTCAGACTTGCCAAGAACTAATGAGCCACAGGATGTATCAGTTTGTTTAGAGACAAATGAATCAGAATAATGAGAATTCAAAGGTGATGATGCACGAATCCCAGAGAAGTCTGGCCTATCCTGATACAGGTGCATGTCTGTTCTGTGGTGTCTTTGGGTTGATAAAACGTCAGGTAAATTCATGTGACTGTTGTCTTTTTTCAAGCTAATTCTTCTATGCTCCGTAGTTTCTTTCATTGGAATTTGGGAAGATAGCAATTTTTTGCTCACTTTTTTATCCTTCGTATTCCCTGCTGTGGTGGTTGTGGCATAGGTGACCCCTTGTTTCTTATTTTTACTCAATGAATCAGGGCGTGTGTGACAAGCTCCTGTTTAGGTCCATTGCATGATTTTTGTAATGTGGTCTTCTCAATACCATGTTCTCTCATATCTGTTTTACATTTATCACTGCCAACTACACAAGTCTCAACGCAACTATAATCCTTTGGGTTCTGTCCCACATTGTTTTTCTGGTCTTTCTTGACAGAACTCCCTCTCCCTTGGACAGCAGGCTTTGCTGTATAGACACTTGACGTTTTTTTATGACACTGTGATATCTCTTTAGAAGAGAGCGCTGTTTTGTAGGAACCCTTTGAAATAGTGGACTGTGGTGGTATTTTACGGGAAGAGTAGTTTGGCCTGAGGTATGATCCACATCCAACTACACTGTCCACCTGCTGTTTGCTGGAAAGCACACTGTGACATTCAGACGATGGAGACAGCAGTATGGATATTGTTGACTGTGTGTGCCAGCTGTGTTAAACAGAAGAAAACATGTGATTAATGGTGAATCAGGTCAATGATGACAATATCTTAGCTATATTACGTCACATGTAACCTTGTGACCTGACAGTCAAACTGATAATGATGTTGAGCCCTCTCCAGTTTAACCCCCAAAGGCACACCCAGAAAAAGCACTATGGTTCATTCGTCCCATCACTGCACGACTGGGTGTGTAAGAACACACTGGATGAGAAGTTTGTTGCCAGATTAGAAGCATTCTTCAGCTTCAGTGTTTTTCTTTCCTTAGTGCAGGTTGTTATGCTTAATACCTGTCATGGCTGAAGACAATCTCAACAAAACATTGTAAGCATTGTGACATAGGCCTTGGTACTTAGCTTATATCAGTCAGTGACAAAGCACTGGGTCTGGGCAAGAAAATGGGAAAGGTATTCTTTGAGCTTGAAAATAGGGGTAAAAAAAGAGTTGTTATTTTGAAATGATTGTGTGTGTGTCTGTGTGTGTAAATGAAAATTTTTTGCAATATCGGTCAGAAGCATGTACACTAAGGAAATTGGAAAGATATAAAATAAATGCTGCTGTAATGTGGATCTACAGTACAGGCGACTTGTAAGAATGACATGGTCAGACAGAAGTAACAGATCAAAGCATCAGGTTTTTGGTGGACTCTCAGTGCAAAGAAAAAAGTTTACTAAAATGTATAAGCCCAGGTTAGGTTGACTATGTTATGATGGTCATACAAACAGAAGCTCACAAATAAATAGGATGACAACAGTTCTCCCAGGTAATGTTGTTGTTGTTATTATTATCATTATTATTATTAATGTTGAGGGCAGAAGGAAAAGTGGCAGACCACCAACATCCTATATTGCCAACATCACTGAGATCAGTGGTCTGGGAGGAGGGCTACAGGAGATGTGAAAACTCAGCACACACAGAGAAAGATGCCGAACCCTGGTGGCATGTCGTGGAGCTCCTACAGCAGTGAAGGAGACAGGTAGGTATGTATAAATTGTGAATGGTTGCATGTGTATGAATGATTATAACGTCACCGCCTTGATTTATTTATCTAAGAGACATTGCACCATCTAAATTCCATATATCACCATTATTATCATTGTGATGCTGCTGCTGATTATCACCAAAGATAGAGACAAACATACACTTACCTACGAGTTTCATGTTTGCATATATGAAATGCATCATCGTAATTCCTCAATGATGTGAAAGACGCTGGTCCAGTTTTCAGACGTCCGTTGGTGTTGCTGATGTCAAAGAAATTTTTTGGGGCCCGTCTTA
>CM054168.1:18015245-18017962 GCA_028751875.1 Rapana venosa | reverse complement strand
CTGTGATGATTATTACAATTGCCTCTGTCACCTTTGTTTTTGTATAGTGTGACAACATTAGCATCCCTCATGTTTTGTGATACTTCGCCTTCACTCCAACAGAAGCAGAGGATTTCATGCAACTCGGTGATGAGTGTCTCTTTACAGCACTTCAGTACTTCACCGGGAATATCGTCTTTCCCAGGTGCTTTGCCAGAGGCAAGAGAAGCCAGGGCTTTGCAGAGTTTATCTATGGTTTGTTCTCTATCAAGTTCTTCCATTTCTGGTAGGCACTCTATGGCATTCAGGGCATCTTCTGTGACTACATGTGCCCTTGCATATAGCTCAGTGTAGTGTTCTACCCAGCACTCCATCTATTGTTCCCTGTCCTGAATCGCCTCCCCAGTATCTGATTTCAAAGGGGCAGTTTTCTTTTGCATTGGGCCCAGTGCCTGTTTGATGCCACCATACATCGCCTTGATGTTGCCTGTGTCAACTGTAATCTGAATCTGGGAGCAGAGCTGAAGCTAAAAGTAGTTGGCACAATGTGATGATGATGATGATAATAATATTGACGATGATGATAATGATAGCAATGATGATGATAATGATAACAATGATGACGATGATGATGATGAAGACGACGACGACCATGATGATGATAATGATTGTAGCAATAAATCATATAAATAACGTCTAATATCATGAAGGAAAAAAACCTTAGTTGTTTAACACAACAGAAATTACATGCACAAGGAAAAAACCCCAGTATAATATATAAATCATCTAAGTAAACATGTGTCTCACGTATGTATTTTCACAACCACACAGTCACCTTCACCTATCCCCTAGCATAGACCACTGTTGGGGCTCCACTGAAGATTTTGCAACCAGCTTCCTCCACTCCTCGTGTTTTCAGCTTTCCGCAGCAAGTCGTTCCACTTAAAGCCAGTCCACTCTTTGATGTTGTCGTCCATGGCTTTCTCTGTCTGCCTCTTCGTCTCCCTCTTTGTACTGTTCCCTGTAGGACAAGTCTTGGCCAGTCCAGATGTTCGTGTGACGTGCCCGTACCACTTAAGTTTGCATTTTTTCACTGAAGGCTACATGGCGTTTTCAATTCTGGTTTTGACCTAGTAATGTGTTCTGTGTATGAGATACCAAGAAGCTTGCCAAAGCATCTCATCTCCATTGCCTGTATCCTGCTTTCAATGTCTTGTGTTATGGTCTACGTTTCATGTGCTACCAAAACATGGACATGACTGTCATGTGCACAATATTTTTGGTATGCGTTTGATTATAGGCATGTGGCTGTTTTTGTACACGTGTTGATATGACATTTTAAAGATTGATATTTTTGGCCAAATTTATCAAGCTACAACCAGTATTTTTTTGAGTGAAAGCTAGGGCCTTTTCCCCTAAGTGGGGAGTGTAGTCACGGGTTTGAATGTAGGTGATTGGAAATTACCACTCACCAGTTTGAATTGCCCGTATCTCAGTCATGATTGGCTGTTGTTGTTGTTGTTTGTTGGTTTAAAAAAAATCTGCATTAACACAAGTTAATGCTTTGAGAATTAAGTTAAACTTCAGCACTTTTGCCTGTGGCCAGAGGTCTGGGACCTGAAGACTGAATTCTCCCATCTAGCTAAGCTGTTGTGACTAAGAGGCAAGAAGCTGCACTTTGGACATTGGAAATGTATTATAACTTGAATTTGTAACGTTGAAATCATGATGGAACACTGAGGAAAGGAATAAGAGGTGAAACAAGTAAAACTTACAAACAGAAAGGAACAGATCAATAAATAAAGTGGAAACAGATTAAACTAAGGTAAACACTATGGATGGAAATAAGAGAAGATTGTGATTGAGAAAAGCGATAAAGAAAGAAACCTATAGGGTGACCTTCAAGGAATGGACACTCATGGAGAATACAGGGTGTGTACAAAATAAATGTTATTCTTAACTAAATATGGCCCTGTTGTCTTATCACAGGCATAGAAGCCATTTACTGGGACCAGCCAGTCCATTAATTCTGCTGCTGTTGCAGAGGAAGACTTCTGCATGGAGAAGGAAAGCTTGTCATGTGATAAATGCATGTGACAAGATTCGGGAATTATAGACTGTAAAAAACCAGACTGTTTAGACCCCCTATTGAGAGGACAGTCGAGGTCCTAAAATGACTACAAGGTAATTAGTGTCAATGGCCATATATACTAAAGAATGTTTGAGCATGATAATTTGTGGATTACATGAGAAAAGCCAAATGTGGATGTGATGTGAAATGTAATATGCTCTACTCTATGCAAATTTAATTATAAAATGTACATAATAGATATGTCCCTAAGTTGAGGGAGAGGAAACTATACTATTGTGTAATCAATCTCTGGTTGATTGAAAAAAAATTGCGAGAGCTTGCTGGAGGTTGCTGTGAGTATGTCTGAATACGTATAATTGGCAATGTGACACAAGGAACGCACCAGTCTGATTTTGAAACTGATGGCGATGTTCTTGTCGTTCCAGAAGACTTTCAGTTTGGTCATTGCAGCTGTGGTCTGGGCTATCCTGGACAGAATTTCAGGATTTGATCCTTCATCCGAAACTATGGCTCCCAGATATTTAAAGTTATGGACGTTCTCAATTTTCTTACTGTCTATAATAATGTCAATGCTGATCTATACGCCATATGCCAAAGAAGCTTCATCAAGATGATTTACCAAGTTGACTAGCTCTTGCTTTTGTCC
>CM054168.1:17982745-18012745 GCA_028751875.1 Rapana venosa | reverse complement strand
TTTTTCCCCCAATTAATCATGTGATCTGTCCAACACACTTTCCACAATGCGACCAACAACCGGATCTGTAAGTGCAAGACATTCACTAGCATTAGAAAATATCCAGTTCACTAAAGACAGTCATCAGGTAAATTCATTGCAGCTTACAACATCTATCAACATAGAGAACTGTACTACACAAAAGATATATAGACACACTCAAGCCAGACACTGCAAAAACCATATGGCAAGACTTAAAACAATCAAAAGAAATCATACCAAATCTAGATACATATTGAACCACACTTCCACCACAACTTTTCAAGACATTTCTACAGCTCTTCCTTAACGAGGCAAAGCTTTTGACAATCACAGTGTACCATACTACAGGGACAGTATTAATACAGTGGAACACTTGCCAGGAGTGGTTAAATAAGGAATTTGAAATCCTCAAAGACATAGTGAACATCATATGTGTATAGAATTTGTTGATTGCGCATTTATGTGAATATGATGAACCCCAACAAACCTCCCCCGATCCTACCCCAGTTGGTGTTCCTGCCAACTTGCTATGGCAATCATTTGAAACAACGTCACCTCAGGCGGCCCTTGGTGCTTTGCACCGTTACTAAGCAACAAACCTCTTGGCCTGCCACCCCCACCAACCTCTAAACGCCTAGACAGTCTTTCACCATTCAAAACTTCAACCAACTACAAGAACAGACATAGCAAAGGGCAGAATTCCCACACAAGACCAACCTACCCAACAGTGAAGTTGATTTAATGCAGAGAGTTGGTTCCGTGTAAGCTTCGTGCAAAGTGTGCTTCTCTGACCAGGGAGTCACTGCCTGTGGAGATGACTAAAGTTCACTCGGGGGCGGGCTTGAGGAGGGAATTTTATACGCTTACTAAGACCCAAAACAAACCACCGGCACCCGCCCCACCCCCCACCAAACCATCATTCACCAGGACACTAAAGCTACGGTAGGTCCTTCGAATACACCACCAACAAGCCTTCACGACCTAACAGCCCATTCATTCTATAGAAAAGCAGAGGCCATAGAATGAGGAGAAGAATGCCCCACTTCACTCATAGAACAACACTAACCCAAACCAGGTGTTTCAATTGAGTGTGTGGGTGTGTGTGTGTGTGGTGTATGTGTGTGTGTGTACTCTACGGTGTGTGTATGCGTGTGTGAGAGTAGAAATTGTATAGTTCGTGTGTGTGGGGTGAGTGTGTGTAGGGGTTTTAATTAATTCTAATCCTTGATTTTTGTGTTGTTGCTTTGTTTTTTTGTTGTTTTTGATTTTTTGTTTTTTTGTTGTTGTTTTTTTACCTACCCCCACCCCCAATTGCAAGTCGCTGTGGAAGTGTGGCAAACCTGGTATTCCTTCTGCTTGTTCTGACTCCCTAGTTTCTTTATATTCTCTTAGCCATTGGTTTCTGTGTGCTGCATTGTCGCCAGATCAACTTGGAAAGAAAAATTTTTTTGTCTTTCTCCTTGTTGTATTGTTCTGGTTCTATGGTTCTGTTTTACTTATTTCAAGATTAACTGAACTGGTACTGTGAAAAGTGTGGGTCCTCATGAACATTGGAGACTGTGCAGCAGAGAGAAACTACCCATGTTTTTTGTGTTTTGTTGTTTAAAAAAAAGTTTTTGACCAGTGCTACAGATCTCAACTTTATTATGACAAATGCCCATACAGTGAAGTGTGCAACACTGTAGCGAAGTCAAGACTATTTGCTGAGTAGCATTATTCAGTAACTGCTGAGTGGCATTATTCAGTAACGGAATAAACTGTGTAGCAAATTCCCCTAAGTGCCGAGTGTCCTTTTTTTCAGTGACAAATAAACTGTGTAGCGAATTCCTCACCACCCACCCCCTACTATTTGCTGAGTGGCCTTTTTCAGTGACAGGATAAACTGCTGACCATCTCATCGGACACACCTCAGTGCTCATCAGGTTACTTCAACGAGAGCGTCACTTGTGATTTAGTGTGACCAAAATCTTCTAGTGGCCTTAAGAAACTCTTCACTAAGAGGGACTCATGGTAAACCGGGTATAATTGAAGCAAGGCACCCTTGTGCTGACACTTGTACAGTTCCTAACGAAGATACCTGACTTTTGTTGTTGCTGCTGTGATTCTATAACAGTGAAAATTTCAGATTTCAGTATTTTATTGTCGGTTTGAGTGGTTATTTTGTTTTCACCTCACTCAATTTTATTTCTTTTTGTTTTGTTCTACTTATTTTCCTCCTCCACCACCACCCTATCATTTTCCCCCTTTCAGGTGTTGAGTCCTCCCACTACAAATCTATTTTCTCTTTTCCTTACTGCCAGTTGTTCCTTTCTTGTTTGTTTTCCTTCACACCTATCCCTTCCTCACAACCCAAATAAGACATATGCATTCCAATCACAATAAGTGGCCCTCCAAGGATGGCCTACGTATTTGCCACCTAAATATAAACCAAGCATTTAATAAAATCGAAGATATATCAACGCTTATCACTAACAAAGGCAGTCCATTTCACATAGTAGGGCTATCTGAGTCAAGGCTTTCAGATCATGTATTGGACACTGATATTTATATTCCAGGGTATAAAAATCCTGCGTAAGTTCAACAAAACCCCAAAGAAACAGGAATCCTAATCTATTTTGTGAGTCCATAACTTTCAAGCATCTTCTCCATTTAGAACATTAGGATGTACAATCCATATGGATTGAGGTTTCTATAAAAGGTGCCCAACTTATTGTAATTGGGATCTGCTGTAGGAATCCAACAGAAAGAAAAAACTGGATAGACAAAATTTGACTCCATGATGAATACAGTCCTATTAGAATCAAGGGAAATAATCTTATTAGGAGACTTTAATATCGATCTAGCAAAAGTAAATAATCAATGGACCCAATCAATAAATTTATACAACCTCTACCAACTAGTTAATTCACCCAGGAGAGTCACACCAAACTCAAGTACAATAATTGACCATATCTATGTATCTAACCCTAAAATCATTGTTGAAACGTGTATCCCAGTCTATAACTGCAGCGATCACTACCCAGTCTGTACTACATGGTCAAAAAAATGAGCAAAAATCCCCAAACCTGGCCACAAAACTATAAAATATCGTTCCTTTCCTGAATCTTTTCCTTTTAGATTTAAGTAACTCCATTCTTTCGGAAACGTTCAGCATTACTGATCCAGACTTAGCCATAGAATTTTGGATAAAAACTTTTATTGCTAGTTACAACAAACATAACCCGCTAAGAATCATTACGATCAAATATATCCCCAAACCACCTTGGCTCACTAAGGAACTAGAAGAAGCATGCTATCTTAGAGACTTTTTAAAAGAACATAAATATTATGAAGAATCAAAAAAGGAAGAAAAGAAATGCCATAAACTCACAAAACCAGCAAGAAAAAAGAAATATTTCCAAGATTTACTATCTACCAAACAAAACTCAAAGACTGTGTGACGAGCCATAAATCACATAACTAACAATCAAGCATCTTCCAAAACAAATGTAATCAAAGACATTACTGCTGAACAACTTCACAATCATTTCATTAATGTCTCTACTAACATTATTAGAAGTGATAAATCAAAGTCCAATAACCTCAATGAACTAAAACAATACTTGAAACGAAAGCATACTCTTTCAAAACCTCACATTCCATTGATGTCTGTTTTTGAAGTCTATGGTTATCTAACTCACCTCAAACAATCAAGAATGCGTGGTCTTGATGGAATAGATAGCAGAATATTGAAGCTACCAGCTCCAGTTATCACAGACACTCTAACATATATATTTAACCTTTTCCTGGAAAAATAAACCCCCATTTCTCCTATGCCTTCAAAACGGCTAAAGTAATCCCCATCTACAAGTCTGGTGACACTTCAGACCCTTCAAACTAGACACCAATTTCCATCATATCTATCCTTTCCAAACCCTTGGGAAAACATATAAACAAGCCCTTAGTCCGTCATTTAGATACTACCAACCTAATTCACCCTACTCAGACTGAATTTAAACAAAATCACTCATGTCATACTGCACTGATTAGTCTCATAGACAACTGGCTATCAAACATTGATAACAATAAATTTTGTGGAGTACTATTTGTAGATCTCAAAAAAGCTTTTGACACAATTGACCACACACTTCTCATAAAAAACTAGACCTGTACCATTTCTCTACCAATACCTTAGAACTACTTGCTTCCTATATAGAAAACAGGCAAAAGTGTGTCTCAATAGGTACAACTACATCCAAACTACAAGCTATCAATTATGGAGTACCACAAGGATCCATACTAAGACCTATTCTCTTCTCATTATACATAAATAACCTCCCTCTCCACATCAAATCCAAATGTGAACTATTTGTTGATGACACAACTATTCATACAAGCCACAATAACTTTAACTCTCTAGCAAATGCATTACAAAAAAAGCGTTGATGAGCTTATTGAATGGACCGAACTAAACCATAATGTCTATACACCCCCCCCCCCCCCTCAAAAAAAAATGCATGCTTATTACCACCAGACATAAGCGTCAAAACTTAACCCATAAATTTACTCCCATCAAAATTAAAAAGGAAGTAATTGAACAAACGTATCACCACAAAGTTCTAGGGGTAACAATTGATGAAAATCTTAGTTGGTTTTATTACAACTATGCAAATACATGTCCCAACGAGTATACCAACTTTCTAAAATCAAGCACTTTCTCGACTTTCATTCAAGGAAACTATTCTTCCAATCTTATATACAATCCTCAATAGACTATGCTTCTACCCTGTGGGATTCTGCTAGTGCAAACACTATGAAACCATTACTGAGCCTGTATAAACGTGCTCTCAAACTGGTCCTTTTAAAGAAGACAAGCTTATTAGAAGCCGACTATACTCAGTTACACCAAAGATTAAAATATAACAAAGGTGTCATGATGTTCAAGATCATGACAGGAACTGTTCCATCATACTTAAAATACAAATTCCCCCATAACCAATCCAGAAATAATATAAAGCCTAGTGTCCCAATTCCAAGAATAGACTTATTCAAATCTAGTTTACTTTACTCAGGCCATATGCTGTAGAACTCCCTTCCTGATTCAGTTAAACAACGTTAATCAATAACAATCTACAAAACTCAATTATCAACCTACTTGATACATCAACAATAACAAACCACAGTTCATAGCCTTAAAAACAAAGTTGCATATCCTCCATTACCTATCTGCCCTTTTCCTTCACCTGTCTGTTTGTCTGTCCGCCCCTTGTCTTCTCTCTCTCTCTCTCCTTTTAAAATTTTCATTAAGTGAGTTTACCAAATTGTAAGCTTTTTCTTTTTTTCATTTAAAAAACAATTACACTATAGTTATAAGAAATATATCTATCATAACAATAATATGTGCTAATCTGTACTAGCATAATCAAAAAGAGTTTTGATGGTCATTGTGTCTTGTTTTGAGAATTGTATTCAGTATTTTTTTCGATGTCATTTTTGTTTTGTTTTGTTTGTTTACAAACAAAAAGCATTATCTTTAACACACACACACACACACACGAACACACACACACACCACACAACAATCCCCCCTCTCTCTCTCTCTCCCACTCCTTCATTTCTCTCCCCCCCCCCCCCCTCTCTCTTTTACTTACAATGTGTAGATGTTCATTTAATGGCTTTATTGATTTTTTTTCCTTTATTGTACGAGTGTATAGGTGTTGGGCTTATTTTATTATCATGACGTTCAATTTGTATGAGTATAATCAAAAGGAATATTGATGGTGATCGTGTGCTGTCTTGAGAATTATATATTTAGTATTATCCTTGAAACACACACACACACACACACACACACACACACACACACACATCACAACACACACTCTCTCTCTCACCTTATAGATTTGGCTTTTTTTCTTTCTTTTCCTCCTTATTTTTATTGTTTTTCTTGTGTGAGTGTATGGGTATTGAGTTTATTTCATTATGATGGCATATAATTTGTATGAGCATAATCAAAATAAGTGTTGACGGTGATCGTGTACTGTTTTGAGAATTATATATTTAGTATTATCCATGAAACACATACACACACACTCACACACACACACACACACACACACACACACACACACACACACACACACACACACACACACACACAGTACACACACACACACACACACACACTCTCTCTCTCTGACTTTATAGACTTGGCTTTTTTTTTCTTTCTTTTCTTCCTTGTTTTTATTGTGTGAGTTCATTATCATGACATATAATTTGTATGAGTATAATCAAAATAAGTGTTGACGGTGATCGTGTACTGTTTTGAGAATTATATTTAGTAGTATCTCTGAAACACACACACACACACACACACACACACACACTCTCTCTCTCTCTCTGTCTCTGTATAGTGGCCTAAGGCCAATGTTCAATTAAATCATTCTCTCTCTCTCTCTCTCTCTCTCTCTCTCTCTCTCTCTCTCTCTCTCTCTCTCTCTCTCTCTCTCTTTATTAATTTACTCATAGCTATAGTTGTTGTGTATCCTAATGAAAGATATATTCATACTTTATATTTTCAATATTATTTTGGGCTTGTTGACTGTACTTGAGTTCCAGTGAATGTCCTATTTCAATATCTTATTGTTAGTGTAACAACTGTGTACTGTTTTACAATATGAAGGCGTACAATTTTATGACTCTATAAGTTTGGCTATTTCTTTGGTTTTTGTCTCTCTCTCTCTTTGTTGTTGTTGTTGTTGTTGTTTTGGTTGTTTGTTGGTGTTTTTTGTTTGTTTGGGGGGGGGGGGGGGGTTAAGGTGTTTTGGTTTTTTTTGGTGGGGGGATCTTTTTTGTTTGTTTGTTGTTGGTTTTTTTGTTTTTTGTTTGTTTGGTTGGGGTTTTTTTGGAGGAAGTTTTGGGGATTTTCTTTGTATTTTGTTTTGTTTTTTAAAAGTTTTTTCCCTTTGTTTCTACTGTTTGAGAATATGAGTTTTAGGTTCATTATTAAGATGTATCCCTACAGGCGGGGACTGGATGTAAAAAAGCACATGAGTACTTATTCATTATCTTGGTAATAAAATAATTTGTCTCTCTTACTTACAATGTGTAGATGTTCTTTTTATGGCTTTATTGGGTTTTTTCCTTCTTCCTTGTGTGAGTGTATGGGTATTGGGCTTACTTTATCATCATGACGTTCAATTTGTATGAGTATAATCAAAAAGTGTTGATGGTGATCTGTGCTGTCTTGAGTATTATATATTTAGCACTATCCTTGAAACACACACACCCACACATTCTCTCTCTCAATGGCTGTATAGGTTTGGCTTTCTTCTTTTCTTTTGTTTCTTGTTTTTATTGTGTGAGTGTATGGGTATTGAGTTTATTTCATTATCATGACATATAATTTGAACGAGTATAATAAAAAAAAAAAAAAGAGTGTTGATGGTAATTGTGTACTGTTTTAAGAATTATATAATTAATATTATCTCTGAAATACACACACACACTCTCTCTGTCTCTCACCTTTTATTGCTTTGCTTATAGTTATAATTATTGTGTATCCTGATGAACAATTCATACTTTATATTTTCAATATTTGATTGGGCTTGTCGGCTGTACTTAAGTTTTAATGAATGTCCTATTTCAATATCTTATTATGTGTAACAACTATGTGTACCATTTTACAATGTGTAGATGTTTATTTTATGACTTTATAAGTTTGATTGTTATTTTTTTTCTTGGTTTTGTTGTTGTTGTTTGGTTTTTCTCTTTTTTTCGTCTTTCTGTTGTTTTTTCTTTTTCGTTTTTTGTTTTGTTTTTTGTTTTTGGGGGGTGGTGGTGGTGTTTTTAGGGTTTTCTTTCATTTGTTTCTTTGTTTTTTGTTGTTGGTTTTTTTTAAAGGGTTAATTCCCTTTGTTTCTACTGTGCGAGGGTATAAGTATTGGGTTATTATTAAGATGTATCCCTACGGGTGGGGACTGGATGTAAAAAAGCACATGAGTGCTTACTCATTATCCTCGAAATAAAAGAATTTGTCATTGTCATTGTCTCTCACTCTCTCTCTGGGTCGCGTGGCGAGGAGCAAACCCACAAGGTGCACTTTGAATCAGCTGGGAAGATAAACCATGTTTAGTTGTCACCATGCCAGTAACTGGGCTGCCAGCTGCTGTGGAGTCTGCCTTGACTGCCTTGTTAACCTGCAGCTCTGTTTGAAGTTGGAAAATATCGGGTGAGGGTCAGAACAGGGTCATGGGTCTGCACCTACAGCCAGCTAGTGTCAAATAACATGGCAGAACCGTGTTGAACCAAGTACCTATGCAGGTTCAGTACTTAGGAAAAAAAGCCCCAAGCCAATTACAATGTGACCAGGAAAGAATGAGACGAGAGAGCCGGGGAAAAGGCAGATCACTGTGAGTGTGTGAATGATGTTGTCAAAGCACCACACTTAGCTGATACCATTAGAAGGAAACAACATTCTGCAGGCAGAGGTACCCAGTACACCGTGGCACACAACATAGAGCAGATTGAAGACAAAGTCAAAGTCAAAATTTTTGGTGTAGATTCAGTACAAGATAATATCAACCAGCTGACTGCCAGTTCAGCTCAGAGGCGACTGAGGAATAGAAACAGAAACAAAGCATTCCACAAAGTAATTGTCCAACACTCGGATAGTGAAGATGCTGTGCTGTATGATTCTTATGATATTGTGCTGGAGTACACCTGCAATCAGAACAGCATCTATTTTACATACTGGTTGATCAAACAAAAACAGAAACATGCTGTAGGAAGAACGTGTAAGGCTGTCCAGCCTTCAAAAAGGGGAAACACATTCCGACATCCCTGCACAGGAAGATCAGGGCCAAGTCGAGTCAAGTCAAAAACACTTTAATCATCCCATGAAGGGCAGCATGATCTACAAGCTCTTTGTGACCTTATTGTAACTGCTTGACCTAATTCATGTGTGGCTTTGCCTTAGGCATGGACATTCCTCATTGTTCTTTTTTTCATTGCTCTCTCTCTCTCTCTCTCTCTCTCTCTCTCGGGACGGGATAGCCTAGTTGTCAGAACATTGCGCTCGCAATCTGATGACCCGGGTTCGATTCCTGTTCAAGGGGATATTTTCCTCTGGAGTTAACATCAGTGCAGAATCCACTCTCCCCAAAAGTCCTTCGGATGAGACTATAAACCGAGGTCCCGTGTGTGAACGCAGAATATCTTGCACACACTTGAAATCCTGTTCTGCTTTTTGTAAGAGTAGGCCATTGTGTGCCGGTGTGAGCAGATGACAGAATTTACAAAACTACATACACACGGGGACTGGATGTAAAAAAGCACATAAATGCTTATTTCATTATCCTTGATATAAAAAAATGAAATACATTTTTAAAAAAATCACTCTGTAAACTTCCTGCTGTCTCCACTCTCTTTCGTGATATCCAGTTTATGTACCAATAATCAATAATTATCTGTGTTAATGTTCACGTTTTTGTGTCAGCTAAAGAGTATTTTTTTGTTGAATAAGTATACTGAGTGTATTGATGATTTAGATTTATTTGGTATAACATTAAAAGAGTTTGAAATTTTAAAAAAAGGTGCATGTATACTGATGTAGGTATTTTTAGTCATATCCATTCTTCTCCTTCCTTTTCGTAAGATCATAGCTTGAATGTTATTATTGTAGTCTTTGGTCAGGACATGGGCTGGATTAAAAGAATGTAAAGCTTTTCTGTAACCATTGAAAAGCGGACTCTCTCTCTCTTTCAGAAACCAGAGAACCACTTTTAAGGCATTTACACACCTTACACAGTTTCATAACATGCAACCAGTGCCTTTTGCTCTCCCCTATTTCGCCAAGTTATTTTAAACACAAATATTGTGCTGAGGTGGTTTCCAATGTCAACTTTTCCCATCACAGTTGGTTTGTATGAGGTAAATTTTCAAACAAATCACAAGTCTCAGTGAATCACAAGGTGCAGTTTTGTATGGCTGTTAAAGCTTTAACAGCAATACGTTTTGTTCATTGTTCTTGCTCTGCTAAAGCATTACAGTAATAAATCATAATTTACAATGACTGTGCTTTGTTGGAGCTGTTGAACCATGACATGGAATCCATGTCATGATGATTATCAGGGCTGTTGTGGATTGTTTTTCTCCTCTTAGTTAAATATGTGTTTGTGCCCAGTCCCTCCCCACTGTCCCCTTGTGAATGGGCTTGGGAGCTTACCACAATAAACCATTGTCTTTATCATTTTCTCTGTCTCTGTCTCTGCCCCTCTCTGTGTGTGTCTGTCTGGGGTTAATGTGGGACAAAGCAAGAACAGGCCTTTTCACAGTGCTGTGTCAAATGCTCATTGTTTCTCTCAAAAAGCCTGTTACTGGTCTTCCAGCAACTGTGGAAAACCCCCTGACTGCCCTGCTGACTGACAGTACCGTCTCTAATCACAAGGTATCAGGCAATGAGGAACGAACTGTTTTTTGTTCTTTAACTGCGGCAAGACAAAGCAAGTCAACACAAAGTATGGCGGATCCTTTTTTGAACCAATGCACACAGGTTCAACAAGGTAAAAAAACAAAACACCCATCCAGCCACATTGTGACCAGATAAGAGCAGCAAAGCATCAACAGAAACAAGTGGGAGGGGCTGATGACCATCGTGACAAAGAACTGTTTGTGCCTTGTACAAAACTATCAACAAACAGGCACAGATTTTACTGCAGAGTACAGCACAGCTATACAGGATGTGCACTGTAATGGTGAGAAGGTGAACAAGAATAAACAAACTGTGTTAATTCATCAGATCATCCTGAGGCATGATTTGTGTGATACTGACTGTGCTGTTTGTATAAATGATCAGATCAACCTGAGGCATAATCAGTGTGACTCTGACTGTGCTGTTTGTAGATAATTATATCTTTTACAGACTGACTAATCTGTTGATCTCCCTATCAATAGATCAGAAGGTGGGTTCAAAGCATCTGCTGTGAAAACCAAGTAGTCATGTTGACTGATCCATAGTTACAAAGAGGTTTGCAAGATAAGAGCAGAAATGATGATTTTTTTCCCGAAGAGGTGTACATCATCAGTATAATGGTACTGACCTGGTGCTGGTGTGAATCAGATGACATTGAACAGGAGTATCTACACTGAATGCAGATGATGCCGGTGTATATTGGTATAGAAAAGAGGAGGCAAAAAACATGCTAGATGAAGAACGGGTTTAGCTGGCCGACCCTAGGAAAGGAACACCAATACTTGCCACAGAATACATGGAGACCCAAGAAGCATCCTTGTATCATCTACACTGTTTTCCTCAGTTCTGTTCAGGTGAAGTTTGTCCCACCCAGTGACACACAGCCAATGTCTTTCATTTTCCCCTGTCTGGCCTAGTGATCTTAAAGACGAACTGTTCTGATGCGGTTTCCATATAGAGTTTAGGCATCATAGTTGGTTTTGTACATGAAGTAAAATTTATATATATTTTTTTTTTTAAAAACGCATGTATCAATGAATCATGTAACTTGCTACTGAATGACTTGTAAAACTTAAACAGCAATAAAGTTTGTTCATTTTGTTCTCTCTCTCTCTCTCTCTCTCTCGTTTGTGTCCTTCAATCATTCATAACTTCATGGCTCAATGGGTATGTAGGTTGCGTCCATACAGACATTGTAGCATCAAGGCAAAGGAAAGCAACACATTTTACAGGGCTGTTGTGTCCTAAAGTGATTTTTGCTGTAAAGTGGACAGGATCAAGGGAGATAAGGACTCCTCCCTGGGTCTGGAAACTTCCTACCAAAAGAAAGAAGAAACAGATTTCCCCTTTCCTTCTCCAGGTAGGCTGCAAATGCAGAGACTGCAACTTCCAAGGTAAACGATTCCACATCTGTCTTTGTGAGGGAGGGAATCAGGTAAAACAGATTTTCTCCACAAGTTAGAGAACACACCTTTTACCTTCTCACTCTCCTGTTTGTTTTTGTAATATCTTTTTATTGCTATTATTTTGTTTTCTGGTGTGTTGATAGAAAACGATGTGCTAAGCATGCTGGGTAAGTACATGTCATGTGTGATAAATGGCCAGAGCAGAAAGACAGAGAGAGAGAGAGAGAGAGAGAGAGAGAGAGAGAGAGAGAGAGAGAGAGAGAGAGAGAGAGAGAGAGAGTTCTCAACAAAAATAATTCCACACAAACATAAATGACTATCAAAAATGCTAACACCCCTCAAAGTGCATCAACTTTTACCCTCACATAAAAAAGAAGGGGAGGAGGGAAGAATGAAAAAAAATCAAAAGCCCCATACATAAAACAAAGGTTTTCTCTAATTTATCAGCACAACAACACTCACCTTGACGGTGCGCTGCTTGATAAAGTAAAAGGGATGACAGATCTTCATGTAGGTGAGGATGGAAATCCCCAACAGTATCCACATAGATCCCAAGATGACTGAGTTCTTCAGTATGATGAAAACCTGACACAGCATTTCCCTGGAGTGCATCCAGAAGCTGAACTGATCATACGCCTCCAAAGGCACGACAACAGCACAGATGAAGAGGTCGTACAGGGCGAGGCTGATGACAAAGTACCAGCTGGAGGTTTTGTTGAAGCTATAGTAGTAGTTGTAGATGACGAGGGTGTTGCCCACGCTGCCCATGAAGAAGACGATGAAGAGCACCAGGAAGGATAAGGCCAGGTGCACTCTGACCTTCGTGGGGATTTCAGACAACTCTGTGTAATTGTTCATGGCCGTCTCAGTGACATTCGGAGACAAGGAGCAAACTCTAGAAAAAAGAAGAAGGTAGAGGAGGAGGTGGTTGGGGTTGTAGTGGTGATGGTTGTGGTAGAGAAGGAAGAATAGAAAAAGGCAAAGCAAAAGGGAAAGAAGACGAAGAATATGGAGGAGGAGAAGAAGGATGACGAGAACGAGGAGGAGGAAAAGAAGAAGACAACAATGACAATGATGACGACAAAGAAGAAGATGAAGAAGAAGAAAAAGGAGGAGGAGGAGGATCAGAATCAAAACAAGAAGAGGAGGACTAACCAAGTATTTAAGGTCAAATCCAAGCCTATTCCCCAACAACTAACTGTGATAACGATGATGTTGAAGACGTCTATGATCAATTGTAAGAAGTTGTATACCAGATGCTAAAGAAAGACATCATTGTAGTACTTCGTGACTGGAATGCAAAGATAAGGGAATATACAAGCAGGCACTGAAAAGGAATACGTGACCAATACAGCAACCCTGAGACCAACAAAAGAGGCCTGAGGCTCCCAGAATTTGCCAGTTACAACAACCTGAAGGTGGTGAACACATCTGATCCACATAAACCATCTGGGCGCTGGATATGGTACAGCCCAAGAGGAGAACACTACAGTCAGATCAGCTACATTATGGTCAAACATGGCTTCCAGTGTTAACATTGCAAAGACCAGGACCTTTCCAGGAGCCAACATCAGAAGCAATGATGAGCTTGTGATGATGATCCTCAGGCTCTGATACAAGAAGACCAAGAGGCAAGGCAGCGTTAGGATCCAGCTCAGTCTTGAGAAACGTAAGGGTCTAAACATAGCAGTCAACTTCCAAACAGCAATAAGAGGAAAATTTGCTCCACTCTTCATTTTTGATAATGGGACTCTTAAGTAGATACCTTGATCAACAAACACAGCTGTGACCAAAGCAGTCAACTACATTCTTGGCAAAAACTGACCAACAAGTAAGCCTTGAGTAACAAAAGACATATTAAAGCTGTGTGACGAATATAAGAAATGAAACAAAAGAAGAATGCAGATGAAGGTGCAAAACTATACAGAGAAACCAATCAGTGAGTTAAAAAAACAAAAGGTGCAAGGAAAGCAAGAAGACATGGATTGAAGAACAAAGCCAAACTTGCACCCCCCCCCCCCCCCCAAACAAAACAACAAGAATAGCAAAAGAGATTTCCAGATTGTAAAAGACATGACAAACTCAAAACAAGGAAGAACCACTACCATCCAAGACAAAGCAGGGAAATGTCTCGCAGATGTACAAGATAGTCTAAAGAGGTGGACAGAGTACTGCTCTGAATTGTACACACACACACACACACACACACACACACACACACACACACACACACACACACACACACACACACACACACACACACTGCAGGAAATCCTGAAGTGCTATATGTCCATCAACCAACCACGATAGACAGCTACAGCATCCTGTGGGAAGAAGTTGACGCTACAGTAAATTCACCAAAGACTGGGAAGTTGGCAGGAGTAAACAACGTTCCATCAGAGACGGTCCAGGCAGTAGAAGAGGCCATGATAGATGCATCACGTAAGATATGACAAACAGGCGAGTGGCCAACACATTGAACTCAGTCCCTAATCATCACTCTCCCACTGAGCCATCAGCTTGACGCAGTTATTCAAGTAAAGTCAAGCTGAGAATTCTCCTGTATAGACTGAAGCCACAACCTGAGGATATCATCAAAGAAAAACAGGCAGGTTTTGGAGCAGAACAAAGCAATTTTTAAACATTTAGTATACTCTGTAAGAAATATGAGTAACACTGGCAAGAGTTTTGCCATCTTTGTAGACCTCAAGAAGGCATTCAACAGTTTGACATACTGCTTTGTAGGCAACAATGCGGCTGCACAACATTAATGCCGACCTGATCATAACCATACAATGCCTCTACAAGGCAACAAGTGCAGTCTACTATGACAACAACAAAGGAGAATGGTCCTGAACCACAACTGGAGTACACTAAGGATGTCTGCTCTCCCCCTAACTCTTCAAAATCTTCCAAGAGAGAATAGTATCTGGCGCACTTGAAGACCACGAGGAAGCAGTCAGCACTGGGGGCAGGACCATTACAACTTATGTTTTGCTGATGACATTGACATCCTCGCCAGACAAGAGCAAGAGCTAGTCAACTTGGTCATCATCTTGATGAAGCACCTTTGGCAGATCACCGCAGATATTACCCGGCTGATAACAGATAGCACTAATGGCATTAGCACTGTTATTACCACAGAAAACAAGAAACTTTAAGACGGTTCATAACTTCAAGAATCTGGGAACTACAGTATCAGATGAAGGATCAAATCCCGAAGTATACTGCAATGTCAAATCTAACAGTTGTTTAGAACAACAAGAACATTGCCACTGGCTCCAAGATCAGACTGATGTGTTCTCTGGTCATGTTCATTTTTGTACGCATGCGAAACGTGGACCATAACAGCAGACACTGAAAGAAGGGTACCCGCAACGGAGATGAGATACTTTCCCAAACTTCTTGGTATCTCATACAGAGATCACATCACTGATGAGGAAGTGAAAACCAGAACTGAAAACGCCATCGAGCTGAATAAAGACCTCCTCACTTCAGCCAAAAGATGAAAAAAGAAGAGGTACAAACAGGTCACACGAACATCTGGACAGGCCAAAACTGACAGACAGGCAGCAGCACAAGGAGGGAGATGAAGAGGCAGACAGAGAAAACAGATGGGAAGACAGCATCAGAGAGTGGACTGGCCTTTAGTGGAACGACATACTGCCGAAAACTGAGAACTGCGAGGAGTGGAGGAGGCTGGTTGTAAAATTTTCAGTGATGCCCCGACAATCAGCCAGACTACAGGATAGGTAGGCTAGCAGTTAATTGTTGATTTCAGAGCTGCTGGTTTGGATCTGCGTTGCACATGAAGAGTTAAAATCATTGAAAAATAAATATGCATTGCTACAATCTTACAATCGATTTATGACATGAAAGTAGACATGTTTAATCATTCATGAGCAAAAACTAAAACTGAGCAACAAAGATAAACCTTCACCCTACTTTGTTATTCATCCACTAATGTTGTAGATCTGTCATAGCCACAGGTTACTGTATAATACAAACATATCAGAAATGGGATGGGGGGTGGGGGGGAGTAGTCTATCTTCTTGTATATTGAACATAAATTTTCTTCTTCGTCGTCGTCGATAGCTCAGTCAGCCACTGCTGACGTCTGGCACATGAGCGAAAGGTGTTGTGCTGCTGAAAAGCGCCTAACAAGTCAGGCCCAGCACATCCGGCTTCGGCGTAGGAGAAAATTGTTATCTTTTAAGTCTTTCTAGGGGGAAAAAGGCAGAGGAATGGACCAAGAAGGCAAACAATTGACAAGGAGGTGACAGGAGGAAAAAGAACAAGGCAGAAACAAAGAGATGGATAGAAAAGAGGGATTTCCTAACACAGAATTTTCAGAAGGCGGGTATGTTCCCCATGAGTGTCACTTGAAAGTACAAGAACTGAGTTGTGAGATCCACAATGGGTAATTATACTTCTTTTCGTTATGTAATGTGGGCTCTTAAGACCCATGACGTAGAGATGGAGTCATCAGTACATTTTTAATACTTTGTACAGTATGAAAATCTGGGTCTGTGAGACCCACAATGCAGAAATAGAGTTCCAAAAGAAATATTAGATTATTCGATTGTTCATGAATAAACATGATTAAAAATAAAGAAAGGTAGTTATCAGGATTGTTTTGAAAAGTACATAATATTCTAAGCCTTCTGATACAAACTAAAAAATTTTTTATAAGACTGTATCCATCCTGCACTCGAAATATGTAAAAGGTGAAAAATATTGTACATGCAAACAGCCTAATAGAACTTGGTACGCTTTATGCTCTTGATGATTATTTACTTACATGGGTCTTGTTGGCTTTGATTTACGAACTACTCTTGGCCAATCTGCGACTAAACATCCTTCGATTTGGAGAGAGTTATGACATCTTCTATTCGTGACGTGATCTGTGACATCATATGCAGTGAGACTTTAGAAAACCTACCTTCCCTCCTGACAAATATGTCCCACTGCCTTCGAGATATTCAAAACTGGTTGGTACAGAACAAGCTACCCTTAAATGCCTATGAAACTGAAGCCATGCTCCTTGGGACCAAACATAAACTTTCTTCCATCTCAACAACTTCAAGAGAATTTGGCAATACAACAATCCCTCTGTCCAGCTCTGTGAAATATCTAGGTGTTGTTATGGACAACACACTTATCTATGCAAAAATTCATCACCCAGACCTGATAGTCCTGCTATTATCAATTACGGCGTGTAAGTGCAATTCGAAAGTATCTGTCTATTGATATAACATCCAAGCTTGTCACATCTCTTACTCTCTCACGTTTAGACTACTGCAATTCTCTTTTGGCTGGTCTACCAGCATCGTCCATCCACTCACTTCAATGCATACTGCAGCTCGATAGTCCTAAGCAAGAAAAAAAAATCTGAACGCATCACTCCTCTCTTTCGATCTCTTCATTGGCTTCATATCTCACGAAGAGTGAAGTACCTCAGGATTTGTACCATCTGTTTCAAATGTCTCCACAAATCTGCACCCTCTTATCTCTGAAACTGTCTTCAGCTGTACACTCCATCCCGTTCCCTTCGTTCAGCTGCCGATACTCTGTGCTTCCGAACATTGAGATTCTTACAAACCACTGTCGGCCCTTGCTCTTTCACTATCTATGGTCCATCCACCTGGGATGACCTCCCTCTGTCCCTTCGCCAAAAGCCTACATTCCATACGTTTAAATCCTGCTTCAAAACATTTCCTTCCTAAGATCTTCCCTCTCATTATCTATCCATACTCTTCATCGGCCACCCCCATTTCCATTATCATACAAAAGTATGCTGTGCGCCGGCGTGTGTGTGTGTGTGTGTGTGTGTGTGTGTAATATAGATTTTTTTTCATTTTACTCATAGATAATTGCATAAGTGTAAATGATTTGAATGTAAGCGCTTTGATTTGTTGCTTCGCAAGATTCAGTGCTAAAGAAATTCCTTAAATTATTATTATTATTATTATTACTATTATTATCATTATTATTATTATTATTATTATGTTTATTATATAAGGCTCAATCCAGAATTTGATCCAAAATGGAATCTATACAAACGCAAATTCTAGGCTTCTCTGTTGTCCCAATTGTGCAATCATCGAAGTGAATTACACTGCAAAGCATCAGCTAGATATACAGATTCTGATCAAGACTAAGAATAAGTGCGACTAATGTCTTGTAAAATGATACTCAGAGATAAACATAAGTTGAAGTTGGCCTAGACCAAAGTCGATGTAAAAGAGAATGGTCCATTAATCACCTGTCATATGAGAATAGGATTTCATTTTTTAGATTCAGGTGCAATCATGAGTCATTTCCAGTTGAAACAGGAGAACAGAATCCTACTTTCACGCGTAAACAATGTAATATGAAAAGAATAAAACTACCCAAAATATGACTACCAACCGATATGAGTTTCACTCTAGATCTGTAACCGAATCTCCAAAGTTTCCTGAATTCTGACACAAAAATGTAACTGATCACACCAATTCAGGACAGGAATTGGAAAAAAAGTGCATGGATGAAAAAGGAAAAGAAAAAACACTTGTGCAATCAATGTTAATGTTTTGTAATAAGATCTAGTTCTTTTCAGATAAAAAGATCTTGAAATTGAGCAAATGTAGATCTAGATATGGAGTGAAAAGGAAAATTGCTAAGAATGATCAACCAATGTCAATGGTGTGTCAGAATGATCAACCAATGTCAATGGTGTGTCAGAATGATCAACCAATGTCAATGGTGTGTCAGAATGATCAACCAATGTCAATGGTGTGTCAGAATGATCAACCAATGTCAATGGTGTGTCAGAATGATCAACCAATGTCAATGGTGTGTCAGAATGATCAAACCAATGTCAATGGTGTGTCAGAATGATCAACCAATGTCAATGGTGTGTCAGAATGATCAACCAATGTCAATGGTGTGTCAGAATGATCAACCAATGTCAATGGTGTGTCAGAATGATCAACCAATGTCAATGGTGTGTCAGAATGATCAACCAATGTCAATGGTGTGTGTGTCACCTCCATGGGGATTCCGGGGCCTTGTCAATATGGATCTAAATATAACCCCCCCCCCCCCCAACCTTCTAGAAATTTTGTGCTTAGAATTCCCTCTTTTCTATCGCTCTCTTTGTTTCTGCCTGGATATTTTTTTCTTCCTGTCACCTCCGTCTTATCTATTTTCTGCCTTCTTGGACCCTTCTCCTGTCTTCCCCCACCCCCCAGAAAGTCTTAAAAAGATAACAATTCTCTTCCGCACTGAAGTTGGATGTGCTGGGCCTGATTTTGCAGGGGCTTAACGGCAGCGCAACGCATTTTCACTCATATGACAGACAACAATAGCTGTTGTGCAAGCTGTTCGAAGAAAAAGAAGAAGAAAACCACATGCTTCATAAACAAGGGACTACAGGCTAGTAAAGCACGACCTCGATCCCAACATTCTGAAGAATTATAGACCTGTCTCAAACTTACCCTTTGTCTCTAAAGTACTAGAAAAAGTTGTTCTCAAACAGCTTAACAGTCACCTTCATTCCAATGATCTCCTTCCCCCTTTTCAATCTGCCTATCGCCCCAACCACAGCACCGAAACCACCCTAGTCCATACTTTAGATACACTTCTACTTGCTTCTGATGCAAGAAAAATCTCCCTCCTCACTCTTCTTGACTTATCTGCAGCCTTCGACACCATAGATCACTCAATTCTTCTTTCTCGCCTCCAAAATACGTTTGGTATTAATGGCACAGCTCTCACCTGGTTTACTTCATACCTCACAGACAGATTCCAGAAAGTTATTGTAAACAAAATTCAATCAAAATCTGTCAAAATGGAATGTGGAGTCCCACAGGGATCAGTCCTGGGCCCCGTTCTCTTTACTCTCTACACTGCTCCACTCTCACATAATAATAAATAACCACCATATTGATCATCATTTCTATGCCGATGACACTCAGCTTCAGTGCAGTGATACTGTTGAAAACTTGCCTTCCCTCCTGACAAATATGTCCTACTGCCTTCAAGACATTCAAAACTGGATGACTCAGAACAAGTTGCAACTTAATGCCGATAAAACCGAAGCTATGCTCATAGGAACCAAACATAAACTTTCCTCCATCACAACAACATCAATAGAATTCGGCAGTGCGTCAGTTCCTTTGTCCAACTCTGTGAAGTATCTAGGTGTAGTTCTTGACAACACACTCTCTATGAAAAAATTAATCACCCAGACCTGCCAGTCTTGCTACTATCAACTACGGCGCATAAGCGCAATTCGCAAGTATCTGTCCACTGATGCAACTTCCAAGCTCGTCACATCTCTCATTCTTTCACGTTTAGACTACTGTAATTCTCTGTTGGCTGCCCTACCAGCATCATCCATCCACTCTCTTCAACGCATACAAAACTCTGCAGCTCGACTTGTCCTAAGAAAGAAAAAATCCGAACTCATCACTCCTCTTCTGCGATCTCTTCACTGGCTGCCAGTCCCACAAAGACTGAAGTATAAGATCAATACCCTCTGTTTCAAATGTCTCCACAAATCTGCACCATCTATCTTTGTAACTGTCTTCACCTGTACACTCCATCCCGTTCCCTTCGTTCAGCCGCAGATACTTTGTGCTTTCGAACACCCAGATTCAAACAAACCACTGTTGGCTGTCGATCTTTTTCTGTTTCTGGTCCGTCCACGTGGAATGACCTCCCTCTTTCACTTCGCCAAAAACCTTCACTTGATACCTTCAAACCCAGCCTCAAAACACACTTATTTCCTACCTGACACTTTTACCTCATATCCGTCTCTACTTTTTCAACAGCATCCTTCATCTCCTTAGTGTGTTCGCGGTGTGTGTGTGTGTGTGTGTGTGTGTGTGTGTGTGTGTGTGTGTGGTGTGTGTGTGTGTGTGTTTGTACATACACGTGCATAAATTTGAAATATGTTCTTTATTATATTTGAGGAAAGTTGCATGCGCGTAAATGATTTGAGTGCAAGCGCTTCGATTTGTTTGTTTTACAAGATTCGGCGCTATATAAATTCCATATATTATTATTATTATTATTATTATTAAAGTCTTGAATCTTCAGGTTGTAGAGTACTTACTTTACTTTACTTTTTCCTTCCACTTGTACTGGTGGTGGGTGTCGCGGGGAAATGCAGTGGTCTGTCTGTCAGCAGCAAGGCAGGAGGGTGGCCTGGAGAAGGGACAGACATGCTCCTGGGCTCTGAGGGGGTCTGTCTGCCACGGAGTCGCTCCATCGTCGTGTTGGTCTTCCTCTGGGTCTCCAGCCAGAATATCAGGTGTTGGATGTCCGAAGAGCTGGTTGGTTTGGGGGGGGGGGGGGGGGGGCTACGTGTGAGGTGTCCGAACCACTTGATCCTCTGTTGGTCAATGTGTTGTAGGACCTACCGTGACTTGGTATATACCACCTCATTTTCTGATCTTGTCTCGCCTGCTCTTGTTAACTGCTTTCCGCAGGCATGTCATTTCACAGGGGACCAGTTTTCTCTCGAGGACTTTAGTTAGGGCCCGTGTCTGGCGTTGATCTGTCAGCGTGGGTAGAAACATGGCGTGGATGAGTTTCGCCTTAGTGCTGGTGGGAATGCTGGGGGGTTTCAGGAGAGGGGCCAGTTGGCAGCTGTCTGCGTTGGCTTTCTGGCATAAAAAGGTTGCGGGGTAACCGGAGTTAAATTGTTCTACTTTGCCAAAAAAAGCCATCCAAAATGAATATTAGTCCACACAGCGGAGTTGCTGCTGTTTACTTCGACACTTAAAACAATGCCAGACAAAGCAAAGTCAAGCCAGTCTAAAGCTCCTCTGCGTGGGCAGGATTGTCAATGTCGCCAAGCAAAAGAGAGCAACTCCAGTACGTTCACAAATATCTAATGTGAAGACAGTTGAATCCAGTTAGCGATAACGACCCACTGGATGACACACACACACGTTGGGATGGGGGGGGGGGGAGGGAAGAGGGGGTACAGTACAGTAACTAACAGTAGTGGTAGTAGCAGTAGCAGTAGTAGTAGAAGAGGTAGTAGCAGCAGCAAGTAACGGTAACAGCAGCAACAATAAGTAGAAGTAGTAGGCCTAGCAGCAGCAGCAGCAGCAGCAGCAGGAGTACTACTACTACTACTACTACTACTAGTAGTAGTAGTAGTAGTAGTTTACAAAGACATGAATCTAAATGAAAATCTTTGACATGAATCGAAATGCAGTCACCTATACCGGGACAGGATAGCTCATTGGTCAGAGCACTCGCTTTCCCCCAGCCAAGGTTAAGCAGCGTTGAGCGTGGTTACCATTTGGATGGGTGACCGTTTGCGCGCCTTGGCTTCAGTACAGTTCACCCAGCTGTAAATGGGTACCTGCCTCTTTAGGGTCAGGGAAGGTAAAGTAGCGAGGGAGAGGAGATGGGTGCCGCCCACAATATGCTGGCCCGTAGAGAAGTGAGGTCTCTGATGCCTCACTCCCTTACGACCAGATAGGTTATGGGACACCTTTACCTTTACTTTATTTTAAAAACTGGCTCTGATTGCCTAAGCGTGTTAGGCCTTGGGGGATGTCTGGAACCAATGAATCTGATTGGATGCAGATTCAGATTCAGAATATTTTATCGCCATTTAAGTCATGCAGACTTATTTGACACAACAAAACAAACATCAGTCATAACTATCTATTTGGCTCAAAATGATGTACACTTAAGGCATATTGCATTCTATTTCTCTTTATCCCTTTTCTCAAAACATTCATACACATATTTGATGATATCTGCTTGATAGATATCAACTGTGACCATGTCGCTTAATTATATATACAGTTTTTGTGTTCGTTGTCTCTGGTTTGTTGTATCTGCTTTGAAGATATTCAAAACTGGATGATACAGAACAAATTACAGCTAAATGCAGATAAAACCGAAGCCATGCTCATAGGGACCAAACACAAACTCTCTTCCATTACAACAGCTTCAATAGAACTCGGCAATGCATCAGTCCCTTTATCCACTGTTGTGAAGTATCTAGGTGTTGTTATGGACAACACACTCTCTATGCGAAAATTCATCACCCAGACCTGTCAGTCATGCTACTATAAATGCCGGCGTATTAGTACAATTCGAAAGTACCTGTCCACAGATGCAACAGCCAAACTTGTCACTTCTTTCATTCTTTCATGTCTGGATTATTGCAATTCTCTTTTGGCAGGTCTGCCAGCATCATCTATCCCCTCCCTTCAACGTATACAAAACTCCGTAGCTCGACAAGTTCTCAGAAAGAAAAAATCTGAGCACATTACCCCTCTCCTGCAATCTCTCCACTGGCTGCCTGTGCCACAGAGAATAAATAATAAGACCAGAACCCTATGTTACAAATGTCTCCATAAAACTGCACCCTCCTACCTCTGTGAATGTCTTCACCTGTACACTCCTTCACGTTCTCTTCGCTCTGCTGCAGATACCTTGTGCCTTCGAATACCTACATTCAACCAATCCACCGTTGGCTGCCACTCTTTCTCTATTTTGGGTCCATCAACCTGGAATGAGCCAGAAGCCTAGCTATGACACTTTTAAATCCAGCCTCAAGACATTTATTTCAAACCTAAGATTTCCCCCTCCTGTTTCATATCAGAACTGTCCCACCTTCACTAACCTATGTCCCATCACCCTGCTAAAGTACATGACCTGTGTGTGAGTGTGTGTGTGTGTGTGTGTGCTTGAAAATCATTTGACTATTTAAATTTTTATTTAATAGATTTGGTCTGCAGCATACCATGTTTGTAATATCTATTTGTTTAAACTATTGATTGTTTGTCACTGGTTGCATGACTGTGTAAGATGAATGCATGCACTTTGATTTGTCTTTGCAAGATATAGGGCTATATAAGTTCCAATTATTATTATATTATTATTATTATTAACAAATTGTTCCTATGTTCATTATAAAATACACATTCATCAAGTAAATGAAATTCATCTTCTATTTTGTTACAGTATCTATATTTTATGTCCTCTGGATATATTTTGGTGCCTCCCTTTTTCTATCATTAAATCATGACCGCTAGTGCGAAATTTACAATACGTCTTCTTACGGGTTTTGTTTTCATAGTTTATTAAATATGGCTCCATTCTATGTTCTTTGGTAGCAAAATCAAAAAATTTTAATTTTGCAAACTCTCTCATCTGGTTGAACCAAAATGTTTTATACATGTCCTCAAGCTTTCTTTGAACAGCATAACTCAACCGAAGAAAACATCAAGAGTACTTTGGTTCTTCCAAACATGTTTGTATCCAATTGTGTACAGAATGTTGTATGCATTCGTTTTGTAAAAAAAAATCGTATACTATTCTAATATGAGTTTGGTTTTGATTCTATCAAAATTAATTAATCCAAAGAGATATTATCTGACATAATTATTATTTTAAGGGTCAGAGGAAATCTTCGAAATTCACCCAAAGTGTGTAGTACTAATGCTTTTTTTAGATATGACAGGAGATATGACATCAAATGCAAAGAAAATTGCAAATCACGTCATCCTAAGGCTGACGTCATTTCTAGCTTTTTATTTTCCCCTCTGAAAAGTGAGAAGAAGCAGAGAGAATTCAGCTTATTCACAGTAGACTGCTGTAGCAAAATCATCATTCACTTTTCATGGTATTTTTTCTTATCCATATCGGCTACTTTGTGCTGTGCTAAATGGTTTTCCTGATGAAAAGAATGAGATTTAACTTTTAAGTGAACAGGTCTGTATTCATTTTTTGGTTCTGTTAAAAAAAAAAGAAACCAAAGAAAAGAAAGAAAAACATTGTAGTATTTTGGTTTTTGTATCTTTTGTTTCTTTCCAATTTTCTCCTTAGTGATTGATCATACACAATGGACAATACGACCCTGGACGAGCAAACTTTACGGCATATGGAAAGTGCCAGTCTTGTACATCTTTTATTGCCTACTTTCGTTCTTGCCAGTGTAATATGTTTGGTTGGAACACCTGGAAACATGTTGGTGATTTATCTATACTACCACCACTTTCGAAGAACGTCCACCTGGTATTTCATCATCACTCTTGCCTTCTATGATTTAGCAATATGTGGTGTGTATATGCCTCTGGCAACGGCAGTTTTAGCGCAGGTGTGGGAGGTCTCTGACCGGGTTTTGTGTGTGATGTATCGAGTGTTGGGCAGCAGTCTTAGAGCTGGGTGTATGTGGATTATGATCTGTATTGCAGCCAACAGTTATGTCAAGATATGTCATCCTTTTTACCACATCAAACTTCGAAGCGTGTTGGTAAGTTTTTACTTGCTGTTGTCGGTTTTTTTTTTTTATTTGGTTTGTTTGTCTGTTGGTTGTTGGTTTTTTTTTTGGGGGGGGGGGATTTGGGTGGGGGTGAGGGGGTGGTGGTGGGGGGGGGGGGGGGTTCTAACCTCTCTGGGAAGAAGGGTTTAAAACTCCAGCACGTGTTGTGGTTGGTGTGGGTTTTTTTTTCCATTCTGTTCAGTGTCTCTCCTTTGTCTATCGATGTTACTGTTGGTCTGTCTTTCTTTGTTTCTCAGTCGCTCTCTGCCGGTTTGTCTGTTCCTCTCTCTCTCTCTCTCTCTCTCTCTCCTCTCTCTCTCTCTCTCTCTCTCTCTCTCTCTCTCTCTCTCTCTCTTGTTGGCGTGAGGGGACGAGAACTGAAAGGGTGTGCTGTTAGTAGGCTGCTGCAAATTTTTGCATTTAAGCTTCAAAATGTCAGTTACTGGCCTTCCAGCAACTGTGATAACAACTTTAAACGCCCTGCTGATTGACAACGTCCTATCGAGTTGGAAAGTTGCCAGGGAGAGCGGCAGTGTTGTCTTGTCTTGTGACTGAAGCCAGCTGCCAAGTCAGTGTCAACAGAAATGGTGGACCCCTGGGTGCTGAACCATAACTTGCGAGTTCAGTACTATCGCAAAAAGCCGCCTTGCCAAATCTGTGGCGACCTCCAAAGAAGCACACAACACCAAGAAAGACAGGCAAGTCGTCAGTGTGACAATGACAGTGTCTTGGAAGAGCAGGTTTTGTCTGACAGTGACTCCCAACATAGAGACAGAGTAGATGCCCAATCAAAACAAACCAGCGTGTACACAGAGCTGTGTGTCAACAGTGCAGTGAATGTCTCAGCCACACCAGAACCAGATTCATTTGATCTGTCCTGTGTACCAGCAACAGACAGCAAGATCAGTATATATCCTGAGTTGTCTGATGTACACGAAGAACAGACAGTTGACTGCACAGTTGAGGGTTTCGATACTGGTATTGTGAAAGAGTATGTGTCCACTCTGACAGACAAATGTGTACAGCATCGATTACAAGACAGCAAAAGAAACACACAGTTTCAAAGGGTTGTAGTTCAAGATTCAGGCAATCAAACTATTCTGATGTGTGAATCGGATGACATCGCCCTAGAATACTCTTGTAATGGAGATACTGGCAAGGAATCTAAGTGTGTGTTCTGGTATATCAAACAAGAAGACAGAAACATGTTGCCAGAAGAATGTGTCAGACTTGCCATACTTTGTAAAGGGAAGCAGCATCCAGACACAACACGCAGAGACAGTGGCACGTACTGAATGGGAATTACATCTTCTTTTGGGAGCTGATCTGGTTTTACATGGGCTGACTTTGCTGGCTGCAGACTCAACAAGGAAAGGCTGTTTTGAAAACTGAGACATGGACAATAATGAATCAAATTTAGATGTACATACCATTACTGCCATGGTTTCCATGTCACTGTAATCACATTGCGTTCAATATCATTTGTTACCACGCCCAAGTGCTATATGGCTTGATTGCTAAATAGCAAAAAATTTTGTTCATTGCTCATTGTTAATTGTTCATTGTTCTCTCTCTCTCTGAGGGGGGTGGGGGAGAGCGATAACGTGATGTGAAGGAGAAGTCATATTGAAATTGCATTAGTATTTTTGTAAATTAGTAACTAGTTTCTAAATGGCTTTAGTTTTTCATTGTTTGCATACAGATAGATCAGGAGGATGGGAATATTGTTGTAGCTGTACAGAGCTGTCTGTGGGACATTTGCGGCAGTATTGGCCTGTTTCATGTTGAAAGGGGCAGAATTCAAATCTACCATGCCGACCTCCATCCTGAAGCTAAATAGCAGGCGAGACAGTGTCCTGTTAAGACTGACCCTCACCTATCTCTTGGCGGGAGGAGGGGGGGGAGGGGGGGCTTTTGCTGCGGTGTGGTGATGTGGAGATGAATTCTGGACCCTCCTCCCCTGGATCTACTGGCCAAGGCTGCAAGATGAGGCAAACCAGCTTGAGGAGTTGTGCTGGTGATCGTAGCACAGAGGACTAAAAGAAGTGCAGAATTGGCTGCCAACACCCCACAACCATCCACCAGTGACAGGACTCCTCTCCTGGAGTGGCTCCTGAGGAACTGATGTTCCACATGATGACAGACAAATAGACAAAATGTAGAACTTGTTAAGGACTACAGCCCATAGTATAGAAAACGAGATAAACTTGTTCGCAGACAGCGTTAGTGCTTTAAAAGAGGAAATGTGTAGTCTGAAACAAGAGATGGAAATCTTAGAACTAAAAATGTAGAGTTAAAACTGTCAAATACAGAACTGATGAACAGGGTTGAAAAGCTAGAAAAGAGAGCAGATGATCTAGAAGGATGGTCAAGATGGAACAACATCATTTTTAATGGCATAGAAAAGAAATGTAATGATACTGGAGCTGACTGTGAAAGGGTTGTGAAAAATCTTCTCACTGAAAAAAAATGGATGTAGTAGGAGATGTTAAGTTTGATAGAGTGCACAGAATAAACTCTAAACCCAACTCCCCCATTATTGCCAGGTGTTGTTTCTATCAAGATAAGCTTAGGATATTGAAGGCAAAAACTCATCTGAAAGGTTCGATGATTTTTGTAGATGACGATTTTTCCCAAACTGTTAGAGAAATTAGGCTCAATCAGACCCCATATTTGAAGAGTGCTGGGGCAGAAGGGAAAAATGTGAAAATGGTCTCTGACCATCTGATAATCAGTGGCGAAAAGGTGACCCTCAATGATCTTCAAAGAAATGAATAGCTTGTTGGCGGCCCATACACTCATCCTTCCATAGCCACAATTCACAGGGTAGGAAAAGTAAATGTACATGGTTACTGGGCCTCAGATAGACACTCACGTAATATGGCTTTGGGCTGTGAGGTGTGACACATGGCTATGCCCAGGGCAAGGCAAAGACAGGTTTGACCTAGGCCTCAGGCTAGCTGGCCATGAGTCAGCTGGTTGTAGGCAGCCTTCTAATAAAGAATCTTCTTTAAATGATGATGATAGTATTGTTGAAAGCATTAACTCCGTAACTTGTCATATCAATGAAAATAGTGAAAGTGTCAGTCTAGATGGTGTAGATCAGTTTAATTGTGGCAATACAAATAAAACAGATAAAACTTTTCATTTTGTCCTGGAACGTAATTGGGTTGCTTTCAAAACTCTCTGATAGAGATTTTGTGTGCATAGTTTCTGTTTATTTGTTTGACAGAAACGTTTTTGGAAAATATCCAGCTAGATGTTTGTACTGGCTGTAAGGCCTTCTGTAAGTCAGCAGTTTAAATGTTACTAATCAAGGGAGGTGATCTAGTTTGTTTAATAAAGCATGGGTTTGCTGCCCTTGTGAATTGAGATTTTCCATACCCTAATATTTGCACTTTTCAATGTGACAAATCTCTATTGTGTATATCAAGAAATGTATTGCTTGTATGAGTGTATATTTTTCCCTCTTGTTTCATCTCATATCTGTCCCTGCCTTTAAAAGCCAAAATTCCATCACCCTAGTGAAATGTACAACCTGTGTGTGTGTGTGTGTGTGTGTGTGGTTGCTTGTGTGGGAGCAGATTGAATGGAAGTGCTCTGATTTGTAATTGCAAGATATAGCGCTCTATAAATTCCATTTATTATTATATTATTATTATTATTATTATTATTATTATTATTATTATATCTTACCTGAAGGTTTTCCTTTTTATAATATGTTTGCCAATGATAATGGAATTGCTATGTTTAAAGAATGTTTAGTAAATTGTGTAGTGCCATTGGATGAAGTAGAAATAATATTGGAGACTTAAACAACAGGACCTCAAACTTTTCTTGTCATTATGTAGCAAATGACTTTATTTAAGATTTCCAAAGTAAATGCTTGTCTCTCAGTAGTGATTGTTATTCTGAATATTCTGCTATCAACAATTATGGTAAATCATTATTGAATATGTGCACTGCACTTAGTTTACAAATTCTGAAGGCGTATGTAATGGTGACCAGCTAGGATGCTATACATTCATTTGTGATGGAGGATGCAGTGTTAATGATTATTTTTTTAGTGTCAGATAATTTGTTCTCTCAGATTTTTGGCTCATGTCACTTGTTCGTTGCTGAGCATTCTGATTCTGATCACCTTCCTGTTGAATTATATTAATCCAGTATATGATACATGTGTGGCGACTGAGGAGCCATCTGTTGAGGAAAAATTTGTGTGGGATGAAAACAAACTCAGTTTATAAAGAAAATCTCCATGAAGAGAACATGTGTGAATGATTTTAAAATGCCTTTCAGATGATTGACAGATATTAATGAAGCGCTAGATTTGTTCAATGGTTTCATAAAGTCCAGTGCTGAGTTTATGAAGAAACAAGTACATATCAATAAAGGCCCATCAAATTGTACATGGTTTGATAATGAATGTAAATGTACGAAATATAGGTTCAGAAAACTTTTGAAGACATAACGAAAAACATTAAAGAACGAGGACACAAACTTGTACTGTCACAAGAAGAGAATATAAATACATGCTTGAACGGAAAAAGAAACAGTATAATAAGACCTTATTTGCAGATATTAAATCCTCAATCTCTTCTCAAGTCCAGTTTTGGAAAAGTGTTAAGAAGACGTCATTTACAAAAAGTCAGCCAAAGAATAGTATATATAGTATAGATGGTTTCAACATTTCAAAACCCTGTTAGAGACAGACTCATTAGACAACTCCATGAATACTAATGTTGACAGTGATGAAACTGAGGAAGATTTTGATCAGCCCATATCTAAAGATGAAATATTAGTGGCACTTAGAAAACAAAAGAATAATAAAGCAGCTGGTC
>CM054168.1:17957745-17972745 GCA_028751875.1 Rapana venosa | reverse complement strand
GCACACAGACACACACAGAGACACACACACACACACACACAAACAAAAAAGAGAGAAAACTAATGTATACTTTTTTATAAACGCATACACACCCATACCCATATCCCCTCCACCATACACACTCACACCGAGAACATAAAAGAAGAAAAACAAACAAAAAACTCAAAAAGAAAATTGATACAAAGTAAAAAGTATCACGTTGATAATAATAAAGTAATACTAATAATATTTCTTTAACATAATAATAATAATATAGTAACAATAATAATAAAATAATGATAAAATAATAATAATAATAATAATAATAATATAGAGCGCTGACTCTTGTAAAACAAACGAATCAGGCAAAACAAACAAGTTGACATTATTTTGCAATCGCATCAACCCTCCTCTTTCTTCTCCTTGTTCGTTTTTTTAAATGTTTTTTTTTTAACCACAAGCACATTTTTATGTTTAAATACCTTAAGGGACTAGTGCACTTATTGTCATTAGCCTGAGAAATGTGTCAACAATAACGCCCCCCACTCCACCCCTCTTCCCTTCCCCCCTCCCTCTCCAGCCCTACAAACGCATGCATGTATACTTTTCGATTTAAAAACAAAGTTTCATGAAGTCTTCCTCAAATCAATACGTTCAGGAAAAAGAAACAAAATTAAAACCTCTCCCACCAACTCCAACAGCGGCAACAACAATTGAGGTGATTCGAATACAATGAACAAAAAACAACAAACAACAACAACAAAACCAACAAAGAATACAAAGTTAAATTTAAAAAAATCATATTAAAAAAAAAGAACAAGCAAGAAAATAAATACAAAACAAAACAAATCAAAATCAACTACAAACAAACAACAACAACAAAACCGCACGCGCGCACACGCTCGCACGCACGCTCGCGCGCGTGCACACACACACACACACACACACACACACACACACACACACACACACACACACACACACACACACACACACACACAGATAGCCTAGTGGTTACAGTGATGTATTTGTGATCTGCTGACCCGGGTTCGATTCTTGTTCAAGGGGATCTTTTCCCCTGGAGTTAATATCAGTGCAGACTCCTTTCTCCCCAAAAGTCCTTCGGATGAGACTGTAAACCGAGGCCTCGTGTGCGAACGCACGCAGAACATTTTGCGCACACGTCAAATCCTGTTCCGCTTTTCGTAAGAGTAGGCCATTGTGTGCCGGTGGGAACATACGACAGAATTTACAAGAACCGCATACACACGGGGACTGTATAATTATAGAAAAGTACATAAGTACTTATTCCATTATCCTCGATATAAAAGAATTTTTTTTAAAGTTCTATGCCTTTTTTGTTAAATAATTTTTTCGATGTATTTTAAACTGATTTTTAAAATACATTTCAATATTTTGGGGGAGAGGGGGAGATTATTCCACAAATCATTGCCTGAATACAAGAAGCACGATTATCGTACTTGTAAGTAATTTCTGGGTCTTGGAACTATTAACAAAATGGTTGTGTCTATGTTAGTTAATTATGAAAGTTTTGGTAACCTTCGGAGATGCATATTCATTAAAAACTTTTTTGCTTAAACACAGCTTTATTGAATGAAAGTACGTTTTGAAAAGTTGTGACTTTTTGGGGGTTTGTTTTTTGGCTTATAATCCTCAATTGTCAGCGAGTTTGATTTTAACAATACAAGTTTTACTGCTCTTTTATATAAACGATGAATTAGTTTTCAAGTTCGTTCCACTGCAGGCATCCCAAATTGTTGAAGCATAGTCAGTGATTGGTAAAATATGATCGCAAAAAACAGTTTTCGAGAATGATTATTTAGAACGTATTTTACTTTGGAGAACTGAAGTAGTAATTGTAGTAGTAGTAGTAGTAGTAGTAGTGTAGTAGTAGAGAGGTAGTGAGAGAGAGAGAGAGAGAGAGAGAGAGAGAGAGAGAGAGAGAGAGAGAGAGAGTGAGAGGAGTGATGTGGTGTGTGTGTGTGTGGTGAGAAAGAGAGAGAGAGAGAGAGAGAGAGAGAGAGAGAGAGAGAGAGAGAGAGAGAGAGAGAGAGAGAGAGAAGAGAGTGCGCCCGCGCGTGCGCGTGTGTGTGTGTGGGCGTGCGTGAACGCGCGCGCGCGCCTGCCTGCCTGCCTTCGTGCGCACACATGTGTGTATTTAAAAAAATTTCTTTTATTTCGAGGATAATAGAGTAAGCACTCATGTGCTTTTTATTTTATCCAGTCCCCGTGTGTATGCAGTTTTGTACATTTTATCATCCGTTCCCACCGGCACACAATGGCCTATTCTTCCGAAAAGCGGAACGGATTTTAATGTGTGCGCAAGATGTTCTGCGTGCGTTCGCACACGGGACCTCGGTTTATAGTCTCATGTATCCGAAGGACATTTAGAGGGAGTAGTGGAGTCGGCAATGATGTCAACTCCAGAGGAAAAATCCTCTTGAACGAGATTCGAACCCGGGTCAGCAGATCATGTATGTGTGTGTTGATGTGCCTGCATGTTTTTAAGTGTGAGTGTGTGTGTGTGTGTGTGGTGTGTGTGTGTGTGTTGTGTGTGTGTGTGTGTGTGTGTGTGTGCGTGCTTACGTGTTGGGTTGTTTTTTGTTGTTGTTTTTGGGTGATTTTTTTTCTTCTTCTTTTTTCTCTTCAGAATTCTTTTTTATGCTTTTTTTAAATAGTAGTTGTTTATTGCGATTGATTAGTTATGTGCATACCCATCCCCCCTACACACACACACGCACGTGCGCGCACGCACACACACACACACGCACGCACGCACGCACACACACACACATACACACACTTTCCCGTCTGATATCACTATTTAGTGGAAGGACGTTAAACTGAAGAACTACTACTACTTACGTTTTATGTGTGTGTGCGTGCGTACTTACGTTATGCGTGTGTATGTGTGTGTGTGTGTGTGGTGTGTGTGTGTGTATGTGTGTGTGTGTGTGTGTGTGTGTGTGTGTGTGTGTGTGTGTGTGGTGTGTGTGTGTGAACAGATTGCCTGCTGGTTTTCCCTTGTGTTGACAGTGCCAGCGCATATGCCTTTCGCCCTGTACAGCTTCGGCATCCACACCTTCAACGCCACCACGGCCAATGTGACCTTAGCCAGCTGCTCCATCAAAAACGCAGCTAGAGGTCAGTCAGGGTGGGGGTCCTTGCTTTTCTTTGCTGTAGCGTCCTTCCACTCTAAGGCTCACAGCGGACTTAGAGAGAAGAATAAGAGCTGTAGAAACGAGGTGCTTTCGAAGACTCTTAGGCATCTCGTACAAAGACCACATCACGAATGAAGAAGTCAAGAGACCCATCCACAATGAAATCGGGCCCTATACTGACCTTCAAACACTCGTCAGACAACGAAAACTGAAGTGGTTTGGTCATGTCACACACTCCTCTGGTCTGGCTAAAACAGTCCTACAAGGCACAGTGGGGGAAAGGAAAAAGGGAAAAGAAAGGCAGACAAAGGATGAGGGGGGGAAGCATTCGAGAGTGGACGAATGACGGAGAGACCTAGACGAAGAGAGCGAGGACTGGAGAAAGGGGGTTACAAGCTTGGAAGGTCCCCAAAAGGGATCGGAACTGAGGAGGGTGACAGTGACCTTAAAGGCGGGACAGGGGTCCAAATGAGAATTGTTGACAAGCTCATGTAAAAGCTGTCCGTCATTGAAAGGACATCACTCTAAATGCTAAAAAATTATACTGTGTTTAGATTTGCCTTTGGAAGAATCAAATGGTGAAATGTTTCTCCTGTGGTTTGTTGTGTGTTAAGGTACAAGGAAGAGTTTCTATGAACATGTTTACGACCTTAATATTCTTGTAAATTGCAGCAAATTTATGTTTGCTGTAAGCATTGGATTCCATTCAAAAAAACCAAGCCAATTGACTTAGCACCTTCAAACGCAAGAGGTCATCAGGCATGGGTCCGCTTATTTACTTAGAAGTCTTCAAAGGTCACAGGGACTTAGAGAGAAGATAATAAGAGTGAGAAACGAGTGTGAGAGATCTTAGAGCATTGAAAGAGACCACATAGAATGAGAGAGTCAAGAGACCGCACCACAATGAAATCGGGCCTATACGACTTACATGTAGACAAGAAGATGTGAGTGGTTTGGTCTGTAATCTTGGTTGGCTAGGTCCTGGCACAGTGAGGGGAGGAAGGAAGAGATGAGCAAAAAGGAAGAGTGGAGGAAATATGAGAGTGGACAGACATAGAGTGAAATACATAGAGCGGCCAAGAGACACGAGACATGGGAAAGCGTTAAAACTTGGAATCCAAAGGATTCGAATCTGAGGGATGGTGACAGTGACACTTTAAGGCGGGACATGGGGGTCAAAATTGAGAAATGTTGTTGACAAGCTCATGTTAAAAGCTGTACCTACATTAAAAGGGCATCGCTTCTAAATGCTAAAAAATCTCTAAATTACTAATTTTTATGCACTTTTGCCATGGAAGCAATCCAAAATGGCTGCCAAAACTAAAATGTTTCAAACTCCTAAGTGTTTTTTAAAAATTATCTATAAGCGGTACAAGAAACCTGTTTCTATAGACATGTTTTACCACCTAAATTCTTTAAATTCACACAGGGGAATCTCCATGTTTGCATCTAGCAATTTTTTATCCTGATTATTTGGGCCCCTTTTAGATCCTTGAGATATTAGACAATAGGGAAAAGATATCATGATGAAGCAACAATAAGGAGTGGAAGTATGTGTATAAAATAGTCGTACAAGAGAGTAGAAGAAGAGAAGAGACATTGAGATAGAAGAAGAAACGACAGGAAGGATAAGAGTCCAAAATGGGCGAGCATGAGTGTGTATTTGTGTGTGTTGTAGTGTGTGTGTGTGTCAGTCTGAACAAGCAATTATAAGAACTATTTACAAAAGAAAATATATTAAAATAATAAAACACAAAACTAGAGGTGTAAAAATTGCACATTATTCAAATATCATAGCTTGTATAACATAAACTAAATTATAACATAACTAGTACAATATATAACAAACAACTGATTCATCAATAGCAACCTTAACTAGAATTAAAGGTAGAAAATAATAATATAATAATTAAATAATAATTAAATGACTTATGTAGAGATCCTAACGGGAATTCTCTTAGGTCACTACTCTGATTTCCTCAGCAACACTGTATCCGGTACCAAAATGGAATCTAGACATTATTCCTATGTCTTTAGTACCTAAAGAGGATTAGGGCTTGCTATGATGGCTGGGAGTGATAATGGGATAGAAGAGTAGAAAAAATAGAAAAGAAATATAAAATGAAGACAGTAAGTAGTAGTGAAAATGAATCACCTCAACTCGCTCAGCAACCACACTGAATACACCGTGAATGTGACAACAACATTCATTCAATGCAATTCTCCAGGCCAAGCAAGTTGGGTTCACAAACTATATTCTGCTACTACTACTGACAACTACTACTAAACTACAACCGCACACATAACCAATTGTACTACAAGTACAATTCAAAAAACAAATTATTCTGTTATTTTTTCCAGTTACTCAAAACATATTTGTGTCCAGTTCTCAACACACAACCAATCAAGGATCGCTTCAGATTAGAGATCGAAAGATTCACAACTGATCAGTTAAATGATCAAAAGAAAAGATGAACAATGAAAGTGATGAAAGCAATGTAGTGATGAAACAATATTCCTGAAATAAAAAGGAACAATTAATAAACCATTTGATCTCTTCATGAAATCAAACTCTATCACAGGATCAAGGATACAAATCATCACAAGACCCACACTTTCAGGTATAACATATTAATGACAACTTAACATAAATACCCACACAGCAAAAACTGAAACACTAACCAGAGTTTGCCACAATAAAACAAATCTTTGAAATGTACCTCAGTTACCATTTCCAACTCTTGGGAATAATTATCCTCAAATCAAATCTAACATATCATTAAATCCACAAATCACCATATACAATAACTACTTCTTACACTGTTCATTTACTGAGGACAGCTGATGGTCACTATGAAACTGTATAAACATTCAATTCACATAATTTATTCGACTAATCCCCAATGAATTCAAGTCATTGCACATGTTTAAGGATTGCTATATCATTTCACAAAATGAAGTTTGCATTCTTAGAAATAATAATTTCAAAACACACAAAGCTTTACACACAACATTATACACAGTGATAACCTTAGTTTGATTCTTAGCATTTAGTTGAGTGAACAATATACTGCCCAAAACGACGTAGTACAACAAAGACATATGACTAAGCTCAAATTTTGCCACTTGTTATCTTGTTCAAAATATCACTCTAAATTCACAAGCTTTAACCTTCAAAACAAAATTAAACAGAATACCTCATAAGCTTACAACCTTTCAAAATTAAGCTGAAGTTAGCTTAAAGATCAACACACTTGATGAGAACATTCAACTCCTAGAGTCTCAAGCAAATATGCTCTCGCCTACGGCAGGGACGGAAATAATCGTTTGAACAGAAAGTGGTTAAAATCAAGGACATAATTCAGCAAGAGAAAATCTTGGTTGTAATTGGAGTATTTCCCCTTCTATACTTTTACAACATAACCAAAAGCGCTCTATGTGATAGGTGGTTACACTGGAATAGCCTAGTACTTCAAAGACAAATAAAGCTGCATGCATCAACCTGATCTTACACAGTGCAATTAATGATATAATCAATGGTTTAAACAAACAGAAATTTACAAACAGGTGCACTGCAGACAAAATTCTATGAAAAAATTTCATAGTCAATGTTTTTCAAAAGCACACACACACTCACAGTCGTATACTTGCAGGGAATAGACATGTGTAGTGAAGGTGGGATAGCTTGATAGAAAAGGTGAAGGGGGAAATCTTAGTTTGAATAATTGTCTGAGCTGTCTTCCAAAGTGTCATAACTAGGTTTCGTTGAAGAGAAAGAAGGGCTCATCAAAGACGATGGTACCTGAAATAGAGAAGCGACAGCGAACATGGATTGTTGCATTCAGTATTCAGGCACATAGTAATCTGCACAGACAAAGGGAACGTGAAGGAGTGTACAGGTTAAGACATTCATAGAGGCAGGAGGATGCAGTTCTGTGGAGACATTTGTAACAAAGGGTACTGATCTGATAATTTACTCTCTGTGGCACAGGCAGCCAGTGGAGAGATTGCAGGAAAGGGGTAATGTGCTAAGATTTTTTCTTTCTAAGAACTAGTTGAGCTGCAAGTTTTGTATACATTGAAGGGAGTGGATAGTTGATGCTGGCAGACCAGACAAAAGAGAATTGCAATAGTCCAGACGTGAAAGAATGAGAGAAGTAACAAGTTTGGATGTTGCATCTGTGGACAGGTACTTTCGAATTGCACTAATACGCCGTAATTGATAGTAGCACTACTGACAGGTCTGGGTGATTAATGTTTGCATAGAGAATGTTTTGTTGATAACAACACCTAGATACTTCACAGCAGTGGATAGAAGAACTGATGTATTGCTGAGTTCTATTGAAGCTGTTGTAATGGAAGAGAGTTTGTGTTTGGTCCCTACGAGCATGGCTTTGGTTTTATCTGCATTTAGCTGTAATTTGTTCTGTGTCATCCAGTTTTGAATATCTTCAAAGCAGCGGGCTATATTTGTCAGGAGAGAAGGCAGATTTTCAGGAGTAACACTGCTTTAAATCTGAGAGCCATCTGCATAAAAATGATGGTTGATTTGATGAGGTTTATTATATGTGACAGTGGGGCAGTGTAAAGAATGAAAAGAACAGGGCCTAGAACTGATCCCTGTGGGACTCCGCATTTCAGTTTGGCAGGTATTGATTGAATCTTGTTTACTGCAACTGTCTGGAATTGGTCAGTAAGGTATGAATTAAACCAGGTGAGGGCTGTGCTAGTAACATCGAACGTTTTTTGAAGACGGGAGAGAAGAATTGAGTGGTCTATAGTATTGAAGGTTGCTGATAAGTCAAGTAGATGAGAAGGGAATTTTCCCGAGTCAGAAGCGAGTAGAAGCGTGTTTAAAGTGTGTACTAGGGTGGTTTCAGTGCTGTGGTTGACCAATAAGCAGACTGAAACTTAGGAAGAAGATTGTTGAGAGAAGTGTGTTGAGTGTTTGAGAACTTAGGATTTAGAAATAAAAGTAATTGGAAACATGGTCTATAATTCTCAGATTGTTAGGCAGTCATGCTTTTGAGTAAGTTACTATAGCATTTTTCAAGGATGGAAAATAAACCGACTGCTATTAAATAACAGAAAACTCGAAGAAGCCATAGTTATTCAAAATATCTCTAGAGATAAGGACGTTAGGGAGGATGACATGGCTAACTTTTGTGAAACTGACAGTCACATTAATGAGCAGCACACAAGCAAATAATTCACTGTGATTTGTTAACCACACAAAACTGGAATATTTTTGCAACATTTTGTACAGAAAACGTTCAAGCGAAAACGATACATTAGGCTGATAATATGTCTGGGACATTGAGAGAAATCCGGGAACAAGAGGGGGTTGGTATTATTTGTATGAGGACTTTCCACAGTTATTAGAGTATTAAGAATCTGACTTCTTGAGAATGTCATAAAAGCAATTGAAAGATGTTATGGTCGTCAAGCCAGAGCTTTCAGTTGTGATAATAATAATATAATTAACAACACAACAACAACACAACAACAAAACACACACCCATCTCCTCTTTCGATGCTTTAGCTTGCGGGCTTCCCGACCCAAAGAGGCATGTACCCAATACAGTCTGGGAATTGGGGAACTGTCCTGAAGCCAAGGCAGGGAACGGCACCCTCCAACTGGTAACTGTGATCTGCTAACTTGGCTGGGAAGCATGCTTGACACTGAGCTATCCCGTTCTATGTCATTGAGATGTGATAATAATTGAGTAAAATATTGATAATAATTTCATAAATCTCTTCTTCTTGTTTGGTCTTGTTCCAACGCTCAGACAGCAACTAATGTGTCAGTTATAGAATAATATAAATAATAATAATAACATGAAATATATGCGCTAATTCAACAAACAAATCAAAGCCTTCATCATCCTAACAATTCAATCAGCCATTCTCATAATGGATGTTTAGTTGTTACAGTCAAATGGTACCCACAGCACGCGCACGCACACACACGCACCCCCCGCTTTTTTATTATTAGAGTATAAACGTGAAAAAATGATGAAGCAACGTGGGGAAGTAATTGTGTCGACGTTCTATGTTCTTTTTTTAATTCTAGAACATTTTTATTTAATTGTGTGTGGGTGAGCGCAACGCGCTAACAGGTGTGCTATAGTACTATGGTCTGATGATGTATATGATAATTGTAATTTCAATTATGTTATGATTTTTTCTTTTTTTTTTTTTCTTTTTTTTTTTTGTTACTGCAGCAATTTAATGTGTAAAGGATGAATAAATGTAGTGTCTAGAATAATATTACGAAATTTGTTAGGATAGATGGCTTGATGAAAAAAAGCAAATGCATGCTTATTCAATGTACACTGGAACATTAAAATTTTGACTTGACTTGATTACTTGACTTGACACACCCTCCACCACCCCCCCACACCCCCACACACACCACACACACACAAAGGTTTACTCTCTGGTGAAAATACGTCACGCTTGCCTTTGTTAAGCGCCTGACAAGTCAGGCCCAGCGCATCCGACTTCGATAATAATAATAATATTAATAATAATAATAATAATTATCATCATCATTATTATATAAGAATGGATATTATTTGAGTGTTTTCCTTTCCATTGATATAGGGGAAGCACAATGCCCTTTACATTATAGGGGAGAAAAAGATAAGTCAGAAAGGGTACACTCAAATACATGACACAATGTACATAAACATTGCTTCCAAATCAACAAATAAATGATAACAGACACACAACATGTTGCATACGGGACACCGGGTAGCCTAGTGGTTAGAACATTGCGCTTGCAATCTGACGACCAGGGTTTGAATCCCCTTCAAGGAGATCTATTTTCCCCTGGAGTTAACATAAGCGCAGACTCCACTCTCGCCAAAAGTCGTTCGCATGAGACTATAAACCGAGGTGCCGTGTGCGAACGCACGCAGAACATCTTGCACACACGTTAAATCCTGTTTGAAAGAGTAGGCCATTGTGTGGCAGTGGGATCAGATGACAAAATTAACAAAAGTGCATACACACGGGGACTGGATGTAAAAAAGGAGTACTTAGTCCATGATCCTCGATATAAAAGAATAAATAAATAAATAAATAAAGTAAAGGCCCACTGACCAAAAGATGTAGGGTTGGCTCGGGTTGTTTGGAAGAGATGCGAATTAGAACTTGATGGGATTTGTGTGAACTAAGTTACTCATGGCTGAATCATCTCATTGACATAATTATTAATGATTAATATGGAGATACATTAAAAAAAAATCTTTTAATTCGAGGATAATAGAATAAGCACTCATGTGCTTTTTTTCCCATTCAGTCCCCGTGTGTATGCAGTTTTGTACATTTTATTATCCGTTCCCACCGGTGCACAATGGCCTACTCTTCCGAAAAGCGGAACGGATTTAAACGTGTGCGCAAGAAGTTCTGTGTGCGTTCTCACACGGGACCTCGGTTTATAGTCTCATCCGAAAAGCTTTTGGGGAGAGTGGAGTCGGCGGTGAGGTTAACTCCAGAGGGAAAATCTCTCTTGAACGGGAATCAAACCCGGGTCAGCAGATCACGAGCACATCACGCTAACCACTAGGCTATCTGTCTGTCTTTCTTTTCTTTCCTTTTCTTGTCTTTCTTTCTTTCTTTCTTTCTTTCATTCTTTCTTTCTTTCTTTTCTGTTTGTCTGTCTGTCTTTCTGTCTGTCTGTCTGTCTTTTTCTTTCTTTCTGTATTTCTGTCTTTTTTCTTTCTTTCTTTTCTGTCTGTCTGTCTGTCTTTTCTTTTCTTTCTTTCTTTCTTTCTTTCTTTCTTTCTTTCTTTTCTTTCTTTCTTTCTTTCTTTCTTTCTTTCTCTCTTTCTTAACAATGACAGTAAAAAGAAAAGCGAGTTTGATCAGGCAAGATAACAAAACTGAAACAGTCAGTAAATAATCCCAAGTTATTTTGGCAAACAATTCGATCAGTAAATAAAAAATCATTTATCTACAATAGTATTAGTATTGAACAATGGTACAGACATTTTTTTAGTGTGTTTCATGACACTGTTTCAGTGTCAGATTCTGAAGATATACATGACTCTGAAAAAATTGAAGACGAAATGTCTGATATCCTATTTTATGAGCCTATTTCCAAGCAAGAGGTTCTTACCAGCATTGGTAACCTAAAAGCTGGGAAAAGTACAGGGCCAGATAGAGTAGTGAGTGAGATGTTAAAACATGCAGACACAATAGTTATTGATTTCCTTGTTACATATTTTAATCGTTTATTTGACTTGGGTGTTTTTCCAACAGATTGGTCCATATCTGTTATTGTCTCACTACATAAGAAAGGAGATACAAATAATTCAGATAATTACCGTGGTAAAGCATTAACAAGCATTATGAGCAAAGTATATACACATCCTTTCAGGGGGGGAGGTAGAAGAAGCAGTAAGATCCCTGAAAGGAGGCAAGTCACCAGGGATTGACAACATCCCGGCTGAGCTCATCAAGAACGGAGGCCCAGAGATGATCAAGGCATTAACAATCATCTGCCAACGCATCTGGACCAGCAAAGAGTGGCCTGAACAGTGGACCCAATCCATCATAGTTCCACTTCCAAAGAAGGGAGACCTGAAGAAGTGCCAAAATTACAGAACAATCAGTCTGATAAGCCATCCAAGCAAAGTTATGCTACGCATTGCCTTGAACAGACTGAAACCACAAGCAGAAGAAATCCTATCAGAAGAACAGGCAGAATTCAGACCAGGTCAAAGCACTGTCGAACAGATCTTCAACATCAGAATGCTCATAGAGAAGCATCTCCAACATCAGCTACAGCTCTACAACAACTTCATTGACTTCAAGAAGGTCTTCGATCGAGTGTGGCAAGAAGCTCTGTGGCAAGTCATGAGAGACTATAGCTTCGACGAGGACCTGATTCAAGTCATCCAGGCGCTGTATGACAGCTCCCACAGTGCAGTCCTCATGGGTGGAGAAATCGGGGAGTTCTTCCGGACTTCAGTTGGAGTTCGACAAGGCTGCCCGCTATCCCCCGTTCTTTTCAACGTGTTCTGGAGAACATCATGCAGGAGGCCCTCCTTGGCTTCAAGACCACAATCACAATAGGAGGAAGGCCAGTCTGCAATCTTCGATTCGCAGACGATATTGATCTCATGGGCCGCAGTGAAGAAGAACTCCAGGATCTCACCACCAGACTGGAAACATCAGCCAATGCCCACGGTATGGAGATCAGCACGGAAAAGAGCAAGATCCTAGTGAACAGTACCACACCGACCACTCCCACCAGCATCAAGATGAGTGGCGAGACACTAGAGGAGGTGGAAACTTTCAAGTACCTTGGAGCAGTCATCACCAAAGAAGGCACGAGCACACAAGAGGTGAAGATCAGACTTGCTGTGGCACTCTCCTCCATGACTAAGCTGGCGAAAGTGTGGAGAAACCACAACATCAGAACCCACACTAAGGTCAGACTCTACAAGGCACTCGTCACATCCATTGCCTTGTACAGCTGTGAAGCATGGACACTTACTGCCGATTTAGAACGTCGCATTCAAGCCTTTGAGATGAAGTGCCTCAGGCGGATCCTGAACATCACCTACAGAGACCGCAAAACCAATGACTACGTCTGGCAGCAGATCGAGGCAATGGCTGGCAAACAAGAACCATTGATAGATACAGTCAAACGGAGGAAACTGAAGTGGTTTGGCCACACAACAAGGCATAACAGCCTGTCAAAGACTGTCCTGCAGGGAATGGTGGAAGGAGCAAGGAGGCAGGGACGACCACGCAAAAGCTGAATATCCAACATCAAGGAGTGGACCGGCCTCACTGTACCAAGCCTCCTGAAAACAGCCCAGGACAGAACCATTTGGCGGTCCACTTGCAGCGTCCGTGCGGGTACCCCAACGGTTGTCCCGACCAAGGGTTGAGTGAGTGAGTGATATACACATATTTTGAACAAAAGACTAAAGAATTGGACAGAAAACGAAGAAAAGATACTTGAAGAGAAAGCTGGTTTCAGACCACGTTATAGTACCATAGATCATATTTTTACATTGTATGGAATAGTCCAAATTTTTTTGCTTAAAAACAGAAAACTCTATGTGACATTTGTTGATTTCAAAAAAGCTTTCGACTCGGTAAATAGAAATGTATTATGGTCTATTTTAAAGAAAACTGGGGTAAAAGGTAAACTCTATCATGCTATAAAAAGTATTTATGACACTGTTTTGGCTTGTGTGCGTGACAAATGCTGTTATTCTGAGTATTTTTGACTGTCCCAGAGGTGTAAAACAAGGATGTGTGGTGAGTCCTCAATTGTTTTCCTTATTTATTAATGAACTGGCTACTAATCTGCGTAAAACTGGAAAACATGGTATTCAGTTACTCCCTGGTGCAAATGAGCTATTTCTACTGCTCTTTGCATATGATGTCATCTTATTGTCTGATACAGTTGTTGGACTCCAAAATCAACTTAATAGCTTAAAAAGAGAAGCGGATCAGTTGCATTTGACAGTTAACCTTGAAAAAACTAATGTGATAGTTTTCAGAATGGGAGGGCACCTAGCTTCAAGGGAACAGTGGTATTATGGGACTGAGGAAGTAAAAGTAACAAATTCATATAAATACTTGGGTATGTTTTTCACAACAAAATTAAGTCTTAGTACTGCTTTGTCTGAGGTTTGCAGAAAGGGAAGGAAAGGGGTCATGGAAATACTGAAATCACTGAAAAGGTTAAAGTCAACAGATCCTAAATTATTTTGGAAATTATTTGACACACAAATTGAACCCATCCTGACCTATGCAGCTGAAGTGTGGGGATTAGATAAAGATTGCAAAGGGATTGAGATCGTACATATATTTGCCATTAAAAGATTCCTGAATGTTCCCCTGCATGCCTCAAACAAAAAAGTCTACGGGGAGACAGGAAGATATCCACTTTATATTAGAACATCAGTCAAGTGTATTAGATATTGGTTAAAATTAGTTCAGTTGCCCATGTCAAGAATATGTCGACAGGCATATGAAATGCTTTTGTTTCAACATGAATCAGGCCGTTTCAACTGGGTATCTACTGTGCAACAGAAATTGGTAGAAAATGGTTTTGGTATGGTTTGGCTATGCCAAGGCACTGGATGCCATGCAACTTTCATTAATAAATTCAAAGACAGGCTAATTTCTTGTTACATACAGAACTGGAATTCAGACATGGAGAATAATGAGAAATATAAATGGTTTCGTTCATTTTAAAAGTGTCTTTCAACCAGAAAAATACCTGTCATGTGTCACAAACAAGTGGCACAGAGACTGTTTTGCAAATTTCGGCTCAGGGTTTGTGGTTTTAAAAATTCTAAAATTTGGTATCGAAATGATCATGTGGATCCAAATTGCCCATTCTGTGTAAATGTACTGGAAGATGAAACCCACTTCTTATTCCACTGCATAGCATATGAAAATATCCGTAAGAACTGTGCTATACTGCAGTCCTTCTCTGGTATGTTTGATCAAAAACGAGTTTCAATGATTTTGTCTCAAACTGATGAAAATACAATTCTACGCCTTTCAAAATACATAGCATTGGCATTAAAGATAAGGAAGCAAGTAGCAAGTTAAATAAAACTGTTTGTAGTAATAATTATGTTCAAAGCGATCCTATATTTATTCTTTCAGTATAAGTATGACTGTAGATGTTGCTTGTATGACACAGGTGCATGTACAGGTATGTTGACAATTGCCTGCTTGGGTAGAGTGAGAGGCTGCTTGTGTGCGAGTAACATATGCATGCATGCAGGCGTTGTTCTGTGTGTATGTATGTGTGTGTGCTCGCGCATGCGCGCACATGTGTGTGTGTGCATGTGTG
>CM054168.1:17950245-17952745 GCA_028751875.1 Rapana venosa | reverse complement strand
TCTAGACTTAGATCTTCATGTAAGCAGCAAGATCTACATATTGATAATATCAGGCCTAGAGAACAAGGAACAGCAGTGAACACTCAGAATGAGACAGTGACTGAAGTAAGTTCTTTGCTGTCAAATTTCATCCACACCTTCCAGGACGTTGAGACTGAACGACAAAAACAGTTTACTCAACTGATGGCTGCTGTGACTGCAGGTGAGAGCATGAAAAAAAGAACACAAGAGGGTAGACACACAAACTGACATTCCATCTGTCACCCCCAACCCCATTCTTGTGTCAACCCCGCTCTCTCTTATGCAAGTGTTGTAAAAGCTGCTCCACCCAAGTTGTATGTTGGAGCAAGACCAGGCAATGTTTTAAAAGAAATCAACAAGGATGAAAATGATGTCAACAAAAACTATGTAAAACCATCCAGCAAGACAAATGACGTAAAAATACTGTCAGAGATAAAGAAAAGAAAACCAGAGAGCAAAGACAATAAGCATGCCCCATATAAACTGAACACAGCAAAAAAATCCATGAAAAATCAAATGACATCAACTCATATTAAAGCTTCTGATGAAAGAAACAAAACGCAAACGCTGGAACTCAAGCCTCAATTACAAAATCCCAATTCACAACTCCCAAAAGTTTTAATATTGCATGATTCAGTAATGGGCCAAATAGATGGGAATCGACTGGGAAACTCCTATGGCTTTCAGGTTGTTACTAAAAAAGCACATACCACTGAAGAATGTCTATCGGTCTTAGATGGATACACTATGGAAGATCATTTTGATGTAGTTGTCCTCCATCTGGGTGTAAATGATCTGAAGAAAAACGATGATGCCAAATGTTGTGCTCATTCTCTGGCTTCTTGTGTTGAGGCTGTGCAGTCCAGGTGGTCTACAGCTTTAACTGTCGTAAGTAAAGTGGCTCCACTGACCATCCCTGAGCTGAAAGTAAAGAGAGAGCTGTATAATGCTCACGTTTACTCTCAGATGTACAACATTGACAAAATTTCATTTTTATGTCATGAAAAACTTAAAGCCAATTTGAAAGTGTATATGACAGATTCAATTCATCCTTCAGCCAGAGGAAGCAGTGTTCTAGCCGGGAACCTGGGACGACATTTACACTCTCTCCTGTGGAAGAAGCCATCCCGCAGAGCAGCACGACGCTGCAATAACCCGGGGAAAAGATCAGTCTTCCCACAGCCTCCTTGTTCCGCCACTAGTCAGAAGAAAAACCATCTGCCATCAAAACCCACACCAGAGGCCAGTTTCTCTTCTTTCCATCAACCTCATCCACTCATTCCCAAATATGATCGATTCTTTCCAAGGGAATCATCAGCCATGTGTCAAAACTATCCAGGTCATTTTTGGTTTGGTAACAGTGCTAGCTGTGATTCTTGGCACAACAAGTGGAGACGTTTTCATTACAGATGGTGACATAGTCTTTCTTTGCAGCTATAGGCCTAGCAGGACTTCGGATCAGTGAACATTTAGTCTGTCGTTTTTTCTACGATAGAAGTGTTTTTGCCATTTGAACTTTCTTTGTTGTTTTTTATTCCTTTTTTTCCTTGTTTTTTTCTCGTTTGTTTAGGGTTTGTTAGTTTTTTAATTAGATCTGTAGGGTTATCATTTTACTTTTAAATGTAAAACAAATATCAAAATGAAAAATCCTAGATCTAATATTGATATCATGCAGTGGAATTGCCGATCGATTTCAACAAATCTGCATTATCTTCTACAACATCTCTCTTCTAAACGTTATCAAACTTTGGTTTTGCAATCTTTAAGTGTAGACCGCGTAAACTTCCTAAAATTCCTAACTACTATTACCCTCCTGTATATCAGGTAGAAGACGAAAAAGGAAAGATCAACACTGCTATATATATTCAAGAAAAACTTAGTTATGTTGAGCTTCTGTCTCCTTTTCCAAAGAACACTGAAAATATTAATGCTTGTGCAGTCAGGATAAAGTTTAATGAACAGCTTAGTTTAAATATTGTTTCAGTGTATTTGTCTAAAGGCCCTGACAATCAAAATACTGAATGGCTGCGTGCCCTTAGGGACCAGAACGATAAATGGCTCATAGCTGGTGACTTTGATGCCCATTCTCCGTTTTGGGATAAAGAGTGTAAAAATACTACTCATAACCGTTTTTTAGAAAATATTGTGGACTCTCCTTTATACTTGCTAAATAACGGAAATATTACAAGAATACCAGACGTATCAAGTCATAGAGCAACATCAATCGATCTATCTTTAATATCGCCTGCACTTGGCACCCATTGTGAGTGGAGAACGCTCCATGATACGCTTGGAAGTGACCATTTGCCTGTTATTATAAGTATACATAGCAAACTGTCAAAAACAGATTTTCCCAAAGACAGAATTCCAAAATATAGTTATAAAAAAGCCAACTGGTTTAAATTTAAAGACATACTGACAGCATACAACACTGATGATTTTCTGACAGACAGCATAGACAGAACTTACGACAATTTTG
>CM054168.1:17870245-17945245 GCA_028751875.1 Rapana venosa | reverse complement strand
CCAGTGAAGAGATCGCAAAAGAGGAGTGATGTGTTCAAAATTTTTCTTTCTAAGGACTAGTGGAGCCGAAGAGTTTTGTATGCGTTGAAGGGAGTGGATGCTTTGTTTTTTTGGTCTGTATAAACTTTTCGGAACAAGTTTTGAAGTTAGAAGGCAGGGGGGGCTTTTTGTAGGAAAAAGGGGTTTTTCGGGTATTCCCTTGTGGCAGGCAAGAAATTTAGACATAGAGGGTAGTTTTTTTTTTGAGATGGAGAGGTGAAGAAAAAAGGGGAGGGATGAATGATCCCGTGGGATTCAATTCCAGTTTGAAAATGTTTGTTTGTTTTTTTGGGCCCAAATAATTTCTGGAAAGTTTGGGGGTTTAAACTAAACCAGGTAGGGAATTTCCTTAAATCCAAACCAAAATTTGTGGATTTTTAAAGAAAATTAATTTTTAGGTAAAGGGCGTGTCAAGGAAAAAGGGTTTTCCCTGCTACCTTTGGTAAATTACAAATTAATTTTCGGTGTGGGTTTGGGAGTGGGAATTAAAAAGGGGTAAGGAGATTATTTGGAATAGGTGGTTTGAGTTGTTTAGAAAAAAATTTTTCAAGTATTTGGAGATGGTAATTAGGGCAAGAAAGGGGATCGTGTCGGTTTTTTTTATTGGGTGTGACATTCGGTTTGAACGAGGAAAATTTCCTAACCAAAAGGTTTGAGTTTTATTTCAGTAGGGGCAATTGGAAGAATTGGGAAGACAGGACAGATAGGGGTTTTGCAGATTTTAGCATTTTTTAAGAGGTATAATTTGCTTTATTGGGGGGGGTGAAAAAAAAAGGAGAGTGAGAAGGGGATAAAAAGGGAGGTTTTAAAAAAAAAGGGGGAAATTGGGGTTTTTAAGTTGGAGGCAAAAGGGGATTTTAAAAAGTAGGAAGAAAAGATGAAATTTTAAAAGGCTGTGGTGGGGGGGGGTTGTTTTTGCATTAAAAGATTTGAGGGAGGGTAAAAAAGTTTTCATGGGGGGGTTTTTTGGAAAAACCCCCTTTGGGGATTTTTGTTTGGGGAATTTGTATTGGGCTAATCCGAGGTTTAAAGGGGGAAAGTTTTGTGTTATGACTTTTTTTTTTTGCACCATTTTTTTCTTCATGTAATATGGGGATGTATGCGGGAAATGTTTTGTTTCCTTAACCCCCGTATGGCATGAATTTCATATTTTAAAATTAAAAGTGGTTTGAGGGAAGAAAAAGGCCCCACCCCTGCCTACCCTGGGAACTCAATTTTTCCAAGGTGCCTGTTATTAATTTTCAGCCTTAAATCTTTTGGTTTCCTTTTTTTCCTTCCGGGGTAGTGCAATGGTTCTTTGTGATGTGGGTTTGGAGGATGTAATATTTTGGCGGATGTGAGAAGGGGGGGGGGGCCCTGAACCCGTGTGGTTTCTTTTGGGTTTTTTGGCCAAAAATTGATAATTTTTAATGGGGTATTGATTTTGCTTTTCAATACAATAAAGGGGAAAAGGATGGCGTTTTTAAATGTTGGGAGTCATTTAACCCTTAAATTGGGGTTTGTGCAGGGAATATTCCTATCAAGGATGGTTCATTATCCCCATTAAAATGGGAATGGTAAAACCGGAATATGGGTTTCAGTGAAACAAACCCCCCCTTTCTTTTCTAATGGTCAGTTTTTGGGCCTTTTTTTGGGGGGTAAGAAAAAAATTTTCAATTGGGTGGGGTCAAGGGATTCCAGCGAATAAATTTTTCCAGTTAAAAATTTTTCCGATTTTTCTGGGGGATGGGAAAGTTCAGAGCCTTCCCTTTTTCCCTAAGTTAGAAAATAAAAAAGAGGGTTTCCTGGAGGGTGACTTTGACTTGGGGGATTCTTTGTTTGGGGTTTTTAATGTTTTTAGGTCGGGAAGTTTAAAGGTGGGGAGAGGGAGGGCCCTTTAAAATTATGGGGGGGCCCAGGATTTTGGGTTCTACCCCACCCCCCCAATGATCATAAAAACACCTTTTACCCTTTTACCCCCGCAGGGTTATTTTTAAGGGAGAAAAGTTTCAATTGGGAAAAAACGGGGGGAAATTTTGGACTAAACCCGGGAGGGGGAAGGGTCATATTTTTTTTTAATTTTTCCCTCACCCTTTTCTCTTTTTCCCTCCCTGGATTTCTCTGGGGTTTTCTTCGGGACCCCAAAACACTACACTTTGGTGTGATCCCCTTATGCTGCCTTCCCTTGGTTTTTTCCGGGTCGCGAGTGGTTTTTTTGGGTTTTGGGTCCTTGCCTTTTTAAAAGTTGGGTAAAGGGCCTGTGGGGCCATATTATTCACAAGATTCCAGAGGCGGGCCAGTCTTTTTCCCCAAGGGCATGTTTATTTCCTCTTCTGGGGAAAGGTCAAAGGTTTACTCTTAGGGCGGTCACGCCATTTCCCTATGCATCCTTTTTTTGGCTGGTTTCCCCTTGGGGTGTATGTTCCCTTGGGGGTTAGGGCCCTCCTAAAGGGTACCAGTTTAAATTTTGTTTTCTGAGAGTTGGGACCTGTTTTCCAAAAAGGGTTGATTTTTAGCAAAACCCCCATGGTACATTTAAAGGGTGAGCAATTTGGAAAAAAGGTACTTCCAGTACCTGATTGGTCCTGCTTTTTGTAGGTTTAATTGGGAATTGAAAAGGGAGTCCCTTTTTCTTTGGGGGTTCCAGACAGCAAAAAGTCAAAAAGGCAAAAGTGGGGTCCTCCACGTTTCTGTTTTCTTTTTTTCTTCCCCCGCTTTCCTGCTCGGTTTAAAAAGGGTGAAATTCTAATTCATTTTTCATGTTTTCTGTTCCTACCCCCGAAAGGGACCCGTTTGGGGTCACTTTTTTCCCCCTTTTTTTTCCCTTTCCAGTTTGCAGCCGAATTTAATTTTGGCCCGTTTCTCCGGGGTGGGAAAAAGCCATTTAAGCGCACACATTCCAGGTGGGCGTTTGAACCCATGGTTTCGGTTCCCCCGTCAAATTAAAAGGGTTTGGCCTTTTAAAGGTCAATGGGATTTCCCCCTATGCCCCTAAGGGGGGCTCTGTGCCTTGCCCCTTTGCCTTTGGTTATGAACATTTTATTTAAATTTTTTTTCATTTTCTTGTAACTTTTAAGGGGGCCACATTTTGTCACCCCCTGGGGATCTTTTGTTAAAATAAAGAGAATTAAAATGAATAATGTTTTACTTCCCCAGCTGGGGTTGTTTTTTTTCAAAGCTCATAAAAAATTCTCAGCCCCTTCCGGGAGGGGCGAATTGAAAAGCGGGGGGAATCACTGTGCCCTTTAAAGGGTCGAACAGAAAAGAAGGATCTCCCCAGGGCCTCCCTAGGGGGGGAAAAATAAGTGAAGGGTGTTCTCCCCCCCCTTTTCCCTCATTCGCGAAATAAGGGATTTGTTGGGGGTACCTAAAGAAAAGCATTTTCGGGGAGGGAAATTTTTGTTTTTTTGTTTTTCAGCATTTTCCCTTTCCCTTTCCAATAGGAATGTTTTAAAATCATTTGGCTAGTGGGTTTGTAATGATGTTTCCCGCATGTTTAGTCCCTCTGGTTTTTTCCCATTTTTTTTTCAAGGGGAAAATTTTTAATTGATTTTTTAATAAAAAAATTAAAATAGAATTAATTACATTTTAAATTGGGTGTATTTTTTCAAATTTTAAATTTAATAATTAATATAAAAAAATAACTCCCCTTTTTTGGGTTTCCATTTTTTCTTCCTTTTGGGGAATTTTATTCCAGGCCAACACATTAATAAAAAGGTCAGTGGAAATGTTTGAATTCCATAGGGGCCCCATGGTCTTTTCAAATTTGCGGGATTTGGTGAAGAAGGTGGGGATGTTTTATAACCGGTCCTTCTTTCAATACCCCCTTTTTTATCCCATTGTGTTTGTGTTAAATTTTTCCCACAAAACCCCTCGGGATCAATTTCCTTTTAAAATTTGTTTTTATTATTTTTGATATTTTAAAAAAAAAAAAATAACATAATAATGGAATAAAACCCAAAAACCAATTTAATTAAATTTAAAAAAACCAAATTAGTTTTTAATTATTTCCCTTTTTTTTTCCCCAGCCTTTTGTTTTTTTTTTTTTTTGGCTCCCAGTTTTGGGGGGGGAACTGTTTTTGGAATGGAGAGTTTAACTTCATTCATTCATTCTTAAAATTCTTTTCATTTTTTTTATTTGGGGGGTTGTTTTTTCCTTTCTTTTTTTTAAACTTTTTTCTTTGTAAATATTCCCCCAAAATTGGGGGAAATGTGCTTTAGATGTAAACGATGTTGTTGGGAAGAAAACGCATCCCAAATTTAACCAAGTGGCAATAAAAAACCTGTAATTAAAAAAAATTTCTGGCCAAAACGGATTCCCTTTTTGGAAAAATCTTTTCTCCTCCTTGTTTTTTGAAAGGTTACTGTGTAAATTTTGGGTTTTTTTCTTAAAGGAACTTTTTCCCCCTAAACCAAAAAGGGTCTGGCCTCCCGTTTTTCATCCCCAGAAAAACCCCCTTAAAAGTTGTCTTCCTGTTCGGCCTTTATTTACATTTGTAAAAAGGAGGAAACATTTTTCAAAAATTACTTTTAATGAACAAAGAAATTTATTCGTTTTTCCCTACAAAACGTTAAACATAATTGGGGATGGATTTATTGCTGATTTAGGAAGAAATATCAAGGCAAAACCCCAACGAAAAGAACCCCTTGAAAAACCACTCGGTATTTCGGGACAGGAAAAGCAAAAAACAAAGAGAAAATCCCAAAAGATTGTGGATGGATCTGGTTTTTTGGAAATAACAAAAAAACCCCCCCAAAAAGACCCCTGGGGTAAAACTCTGGTATTTTGGAAAGAAACAAAACAAAGGCCCCACCCCAAAAACATGACCTTGTGGAAAACACTTGGATTTTCATGAAAGCGAAAAAAAAGAGAACCCCAAAAGGATCCTGTGGTAAACCTCTGGTATTTTACATGAAAGGAAAATAAAGGGGACCCACCAAACAGACCTGGGGATAAAATTGGTATTTTAAAAGAAAGAAAAAAAAGGCCCCGCAAAACTTTTGTGGTAAACCCCTTTAAATTTTTCAAAAAAGGAAAACAAAGGACCAACCAAAATGTCTGTGGATAAAAACTTAATTTTTGAATAAAAGTGAAAAAAAGAGACCCTCGCAAAATGATTTTGGGGAAAAAAAATCTAAAATTTCGGACATGAAAGTGAAAACAAAGAGACCCCATCCAAACATATTGTGGAAAACCCTTTGGGTTTTTTTTAAAACATAAAACAAAAACAAAGGACCCACCCAAAATGATCCTGGGAAAAACACTCGGTTTTTGGAAGAAAGTGAAACAAAGAGACCCATCCAAAACTACCCTGTGCATAAACGTCTGGTATTTTGGACGGAAAAAGCGAAAACAAAAAACCCCACCCAAAAATGATCTGTGGAAAACCCTTTGGGTATTCTAAAACTGAAAGCGAAACAAAGGCCCCTCGCAAACAGCCCTGTGAATAAAACTTAATTTTTCTGGACGAAAGTAAATCAAAAACCCCATCCCAAAACTGACCCTGGGAAAAACACTGAAATTTTGGAAAAAAGTGAAAACAAAGGGGCCATCCAAAAGTCCTGTGGTAAACTCGGGTTTTTTTAAACATGAAAGCAAAAACAAAAGGCCCACCCCAAAATGATTTGGAAAAACCTTTGCTATTTGGCGGGGAAGCAAAAAAAAAAAGAGACCCACCCCAAAAAAGATCCTGTGGAAAAAACACTCTGAAATTTTGGACAAAAAGCAAAAAAAAAGAGATTTATCCCAAATTGTCTGTAGATAAACACTGTGAAATTTCGGGCAAAAAATGCAAAAACAAGAATTACCCCAAAATACCCGGATGACATTTTTTTTGGACAGGAAGGCAAAAAAAAAGAGTTATCCCAAAACTTGTCCTGTAATAAACACGTGAATTTTGGAAGGGAAAGGGCAAAAACAAACAAAATTTCCAAAAACGTGATCCGCAAAAAAAAATGCTGTTCCTTTTGGGGGGAAAACCCATGAAGAAAGGAAACGACCCATGCTTCCACGGGATTGCAAGGACGCCCCCTGGTCTTTTTAAAAAAAGGGGAAGAGATAAAAAAGGAACCTGGTATGTACTGCTGAAAACAACTTTTTGGGCAAATTCACTGACCCCCCCTCTGCCATTTTTTTTGCAGGACAGGATGCTTGATAAACCCTTCGGGGCTTTTGATCCCTTTTTTTGATAAATTTTGGAAAAAACCCAAGTGTTAAATATGTTAAACCCCCCCACAGGTAGAGTTTCTACCAAGAAAGATCTCAATTTGCTGCCAGTTCACTCCCTCCAAAGCATGGGGGCACCGAGGTATGTTGCAAAATTTAGGAACGCACGGTATAAACAATCATCAGTCGCATGTTTGCAGTGTGCAGACTTTTGTGTAGTAATGTTTATTGATCGTCGTTTCTTTCTTTTTAAAAAACCCCAAAAAAAAGTTACCTTTGGGTTTATTTTTGCATGTTTCTTTACTTAAAAATGCTGTACATCCTCTTTATTTTTTTTTAAAAAAATTCCGCATCTGTAAAGCACACTTTGTCAATATTGAGGAAGATTGTGTTAGGAAATAAAAACACAGTCTGTTGATCAAAAGATGTTTTCTTTGCTTGCCCCCAAAAACACCCTTGTGGGAAAAAACCTGATGGCCTAAAACTCTGTTTTTTTTCCTTTTGTTTAAAGATGACCCCCCCACAATGATACTTTTTTGTGTTTGTTGGCTTTGTCGGGCTTACAATCGGTCTTTTTAATGATTGTATCTTGGTTCATATATTCAAAAAAAGCAGACATTTTGCACAAGATTTTTTTTAGTTTATTTTTTTCAAAAAAATGTAGGATGAAAATAGGTGTAAACGGCAAAATTCTGCGCAAGAGCGCTCAATAAAACCGCCAATAATAAATGTAGTGTAGCTTGGATTCAAGGGGGGTCTTCTGGTGTTTCCAAAACACCATGACAAAAAAAGGGATCCTTGCTTTTGTATAACATGACGGGGGTATGGGGGCGGGTTGAGGGGAAGTCATCAAAGTTCTTCGTAAAAAAATGGTGACAGTGGAAAAGAATGGTCCTGTCTCTGTAATGGGGCCCCCTCCCCTTATACCCCATAAAAATTTTTTTTTTTAAAAGCAGAATGCAATCATAAACCCCAAAATTGGATTTGAACAAACCCTGACAAGGGTTTTTACGAGTTCGCACAGTTTTTTAAAGTCACAAATTTTTTGTACATTAAATTCTATTGCCATGATGAGTGGCCTGGGGTAAACATAAAATTCTCCCAGTCCAGTGACGTGTCTAAAGTAAACAAAATTTCACCAGTCCTGAGAGTGGCCCCTGAGAAAAAACACAAATTCTGCTAGCCATGATGACGTGCTTGGGGTAAACTCAAATTTATAGTCCAGATGACGCGATTGAAAAAAAACATAAATTTATGTATGATGCGTGGTTTTGAACTTTAAATTTATAGTCCGTGTAGTATCGGGGACTTAAATTTACTAGCCCGTGTGCGTGACTGAGGAAAAACTAAATTACCAGCCCATTACTGGTTAAAGAAACATAAAACCTTTTACTCCCATGATGAGGGTCTGAAGTAAACATAATTTTTATATTTCCATAAATGACGTGATTGAAAAAAACATAAAAATTCTAGTACAAATGATAGGGGTTGAACTTTAAATTCTACTACCCTGATGCGTGTCAAAAATTTAAATTTATAGTGTGATGCGTGATCTGGGGTAAACATCAAAATTTACCGTCCTTGATGACGTGGCTTAAAGTAAAAACAAAAATTTACCTCCATGAGAGTGGTTGAAGTAAACACAAATTCATATCCATGAGAGTGTCTGAAAAAAAAACAAAAAATTCCCTACGTCCTGAGGGGGGATTGAATAAAATAAATTATTTAAATTTGGTTAAATTAAATTTTTAAAAGTTAGGGGAAGTGTTGAAATTAAAATTTAAGTCCTGATGACTGTTGAGGAAAAACATAAAAAATTACCAGTCATGAGACGTGGCTTAAAGTAAACTAAAAATTTTACTACCCCATGAGACGTGGTCTGAAGAAACTCAAATTTCAGCCCATGATGACGTGGTCAAAAAGTAAAAAAATTTATACTCTGAGAGGGGTTGAAGTAAAATAAAATTTCCCGTCCATGAGACGTGGCAAAAGAAAACATCAAATTTCTACTGTCATGATGACGGGGTGAGGTAAAAATCAAATTTATAGCCATGAGTAATCAATCAAAAACACTTTAATCACCCTTAAAGGGGAAATTTAAAAAATGAAAGGCACTTGTACCTAAAATTATTCACAAGACAAAAAAAAAATACATTTCAGTTTTGTTGGCATTTTCGTAGCATAAAAAAAAAAATTTACAAAAAACCCATTGCGCGCACCACAAGTCCCGCGTACACACACCAAAAAACACAAACCACAAAAACACAACACAACCCCCACAACACCAATACGAATCAATTTGAAAAAAACTTGTTTGGGAAAAGGTATAAATTTTTTTTTTTTTTTACGCGTGCACGAGTGGCATTCACCACACCTGACCCCATAAAAAAACCCACCAATATTAACAAAGTTTTTATACCATGCACACCCCGTGACCCGGCACCAAAATGCCATTACTTGTAAAGAATAAACACAACACAACTCCACCACCCCCACACAAACCCAACAACAACCACACACACAACCACACCACACACACAAAACCCCAAAACACCAAAAACACACCCCAAATTTTAGAAATCATTTTAAAACCCAAAAGCAGGTGGATATTATTTTCAACCACCACACACACACACGCACCACGACTTGAAAATCAGGAGGGTATATAGAGAATGTAAAATGTTTGGTAGTGGTGATTTTGAATTTAGAATTCGAATGCTACTGGAACAAAAAAAATTTTTTTTTTTATTTTCTTTTAAGTTGGAGTACCCAAAGCGGGGGTTTGAAAGGGAATAACTGAAATCCCAAGCAAAATGGATGGATCACCAAGGGCGTCGTTTGGCCCAAATGCTGATGCAGTAGAGCTTGGATTTTTTTGTTTTTTTTCCAATTTTTTTTGGCAATTTAACTTCTCCCCAAGAGTATTCGTGTTTTTTTAAACCTAAGGGTTTTTGTACCAACAGATGAAAGCAAAAAAATTAGGCATCACTATGGGAATTGTAGAAAAAGAAGAATCTTTTTTTCAACAAAATAGTTTTTTTCCCCGAAAATACTCTTTTTTTTCCCTTTTTGCAATAGGCGTGTTAGCTATTTATTTGTCATCAAAAAAAGTTAGATACTTGTACTTCGAAACATTTTTAAATTCTTGAATATGGGTGGTAACTGCTAGAAGTGGACCCCAATCTTTTGAAATCGACAGGGAACTTTAGTTTTTGAAACATTTAGCTCAGATTGCCTATCCACCTTGAGAAAATTTTGGGGTTGGACCCTGATTGGAAGATCCAGATAGGAGGCAAAAGAGACTGTCACGGGCAAATTTACAAGAAAAGGAATTTCAAAATGCTTTGCAATCTCTGTGTTGATTTACAGAAGTGGCAAGAAAAACATCCCCGGGAGCCCGTACGGTAAACCAATCGTGAGTTTTTTTGGCAAAAACCCCCCTGCATTGTTTTGTTAAAAAATTCATCGAACAACGTTTGGGAGTTTCATCAAATTTTTGAAAAAATTTTTGGAACAGAAATGGGCTGCTTGCATTGGGAAAATGAGCTAAATCAGCAAACAATATTTGGCATGAGAGCAGGTGTTCAAATGGGTTGTACAAATTGTTCAAAATAAAAGTTTGGCATCTTCGACACCTGTATTTTCCGTGGCAAAAATGTAGTGTGTCAGGTCTTTCTCGTACGGAAAGAATGAGAGATTTTATGATCTTTTTAAATTTTATCCCCGGATGTGAGGGTACGGCTGAAAACGTTTGGCCCAGAAAAGGGTTTTGGGTTTTTTTGGAAAGAGATTAATTGGGGGTTTCCAAATCTGGTATTGGTAGTGTCCAGCAAGGCTTGGAAGGTGCTAAAAGAGTGGCAAGCTCAGTAGCGAGAACTTAAGGGTTCTGCCGCTTGCCTTTTTGGTCCGGGGATTGTTATATTTTTTGCCCCTTTAAGTGTTTACTAAGGTTTATCAACAATGACGCCATTTCAAAGGGAAAAATTATTCAGGGCCTGTATTTATCCGAAAAAAACATGTTTTTGAAGCGGTAAAAAAAAGTTTTAAATGGTCTGGGAAGTTTTTGTCACAGACCTTGGAGCTAATCTTCGACCCATGTGGGGCAGTCCATTTTTACTGCTGAAATTTTTTTCCTACAGGCGCACGAAAATTGTTCCCGCAAACTTTTTTATTTATTTTTTTTTGTCAGTTAGCTTTTGCAACGCAGCTTTAACTTTTTTTTACTTTTTTTTTTTGTTCTTCTGTTCCTGTGGTAAAATACTCTTTCTTTTGTTTGTACAGTTTTAGGTCCTTTGTAACCCCAAGGGTTTTTTTTTTGGGGGAAAAAATTATCACCTTTGTTGGAATAAAACTATGACAAAAAGAAATATAGGAAAAAAAAACATCATTAACTCATTCAAATAGAGACACATTGTAAAACATATCCCAGTCAGTGCTTTAAAGATCCTTGAGACTGCTCTGTATGGCAGTCCATTTTTTTTGTGTGGTCCCGCCATGGGTGAAAAGGGGCTAAAACCTGAAATGATTTCTGGGTGCAGAAGAATAATTTTTTCAAGATGAATTATTTTAAAACGCAAGAAATTGAGACCAAAAAAGCTTTAATGTTGGGGGGTATAGTTCGAATGAAGGGTAAAAAAGAAATTCTCTTAGGTTACCCCCACCACAGCTGCAAAGACCAATCTGAAAGTCCTTTGAAATGACAAGAACATTACCCCCCTTCAAGTTTTGATTGGTTCATGGTTGTCTATATTTTGTCGGTGTGAAAAAATGGACATAAAGCAACATTAAGAAAATAAGGCGTGGAGCGAGGTGCTTTCGCAACTTTCATATCTTACAGAGATCACATTTCTACCGAGGATGCGAAAACTAGAATGATAAGCCCCAGGTATATGAAAAGTCTGATTTCGTGACAAAACGCAAACTGAAGTGCTACGGATGTTACACAAATATTTAAAATTTCCCGACTGTGTCCCAAAGAAAGTACAAGGAGGGGAAAGAAGGGGAGAAGAGAAAACGATGGAAGAAACATCAGAGGTGGGCTGGCTTGAGTGGAACGACTTGCTAAGAAATGAATATGTCAAGTGGGGAACTGGTTGGACAACTTCGTGGTCCCCAACGGTTTAAAGACAGGGATAGGTAGGTCTGCTTCTGTAAATTGTCAAAGTTGTTGCCTCTGTTCTGTCTTTGTCCCCCTTTTTTGCCCTTGTCTTCTTTTCTATGCTCTTTCTTCTCAGTGTTAAGTTGCTTTCTTTTCTCCCCTTTTTCCTTCCTGGCCCAACTGCTGCATCAAACTCTTTGGAAGTCAGAGGCATGACTGATTTTCTTTTCTTTAAGACCGGGGGTTGTAGGAAGGAATTGACAGAGCGATCCCTCTTGGTAATAATAAAATAATATAATAAAAAAAAAATGATAATTTAAATGATTTTATAGCCCTGTTCTTGCACAGCCAAAACAAAGGGCTTGGTTACTGGGATACCGTCATGCTAGGGCTTTGTGCCCTCCTCTTGCCAACTAGTTGCCTCTCTTTTAAAATTTAAAAAGTTTTAGGGACAAGGGGGGAAAAAGCAGGATGGGGTTAAATATACTAACTACTTTTACTACAATAATGTATAAAGGAATTTTTTTTGTGCTATATTTGTTAAAAAAAAATCCAAAAAAAAGCATTGCATCCATTCCACTCCCACACATACAATCAACAAGATTAACTTTAACAAATTCAAAAAAACCAAACGCACGACCGGAGTACGCGCGGCGCGCGCCAAAACACAACAACACAAAACACACACACACACACACAACCCCAAATACACAGGTTATTGCTTACAGGGTAGGGGAAATTGGGCCCCTGAAGACAAGGACAGATATTTGAGATGAAATGTAAGGGGGAAATTTAGGTTTGAAATAGGTTTTGTCTTGGGCGGGGCTTAAAAGTGTCATAATAGGGGTTTTTGCGGGAAAGGGGGAGGGGAGGGGCACTCCGATTGGGCCAGAAAAAGAAGAGCGACGTCCCAAAATGGTGGTTGATCTAGATAGCATAAGACAGGGGTCTGCAGCAGAGCGGAGGGAACATGAAGTTACAGGTGAAGATTCACAGAGGGAGGAGGTGCTTTTTGTGGGGACATTGTTTAAAAGGGTACCGATTTACGTTTACTTGTGGCAAAGGGGAACCAGTGGGAGATCACAAAAGAGGGTATTATATCTCCAATTTTTTTCTTTTTGGGACAAATCGAGCAGCAGAGTTTTGAATGCGTTGAAGGGGGTGGATAGTTTAGCTGGAGAAGCAAAAAGGAATTGCATAGTGAAAAAAATGATGAAAGATGGCGCGCCCTAAATGTGGCCCCCAGAAAAATGAAGTCTCTGATCCTCACCCCAACAAACCATGGTTATGGGCCTTTTTTCTTTTTAGTTAGCACTTGTTTTTGCAAGAAATAATTTAAAAAAAAAAAAAAAACAATTTAATAATAAAAATGATGATGATGATGTATTGGTTTATATAGGCTGAATCTTGTAAAGTAAAAAAATCAAACGTTCCCTTCAAAATTTTTACACGCTGCAACCCTCCACAATATCAAAATAAAAGAAATATCAAATTTTTACCACAAACACTTGGTGGGGTGGGGGGTGAAGGGGTACTAATGAAAAGTAGGGGAAAAAAACAGAGGGATCTCGTAGAAATAATTTGGTTTTGGGGGCTAGTTTGAAAGTATCAATGAAGCTTTTAAAGAAGTGAAAAGGGGGGTCATTCTATGTGGGGATAAAAAAAGGAAAAAAGGGGATGGCCAACGTGGGTTTTTTTAAATCTGGGGGGTCGGGAAAACACAAACCTCTGCAGTGGGGAAGGAAAGGGTGGAGTTCGGGAAAGAAGTTACAGATATAAGAGGGTGAGATTTGTGGAGGGGCATTTGAAAAAAAAAGAGGGTATTTAACTTGTATTTTTTTTGAAACAGGCGCCCTGGGAAATCGCAAAAAAAGGAGTGATTTTTGTTCAGATTTTTCTTTTTAAGGGTAGTGAGCCGCAGAGTTTTGTATGCGTTGAAGGGAGTGGTTGGATGATCTGGTAAACCCCAAGAGGAATTTCGTGTCAAGATGAGAAAGAATGAGGATGTGACAATCGGATGCTGTGTCAGTAGAAGATACTTGAAATTGCACTTTTTGCGCCGTAATTTATAGTAGCAAAAATGGCAGGTCTTTATGATGAATTTTTCCCTAGGAGTGGTTGACAAGAACCATACCTAGATATTTTACAAGGTGGGGAAAAAAGGGAAATGATGTATTTTTGAAATTCCCTGAAGTCATCGTGATTAAGGAAAGTTTTTTCGGTCCCCTTTTGAGCTGGGTTCCCTTTTTTCGTTTAAGTTGTAACTTTTCTGGTATCCAGTTTTAAAAGTCAGAAGGCGTGGGGCCTAATTTGTCAGGAGGGAAGGCGGTTTTTAAGGGTTTTTTGCATTGAAACTGTGTGTCATCGCATAGAAATGGATCAAAAAAATGGCATTTTTATGTGTGAGAGTGGAGCCGTGTAAAGGGTGAAGAGAACAGGACCCCGAACTTTTTCCCTGCGGGGCTCTACATTCAAATTTTACATGTTTTGATTTAATTTTTCAGACAAAACTTTTGGTAACGTTTGTGAGGGATAAAAAATAAAAAGGTGAGGGAAATGCCTTTTCACCAAAAATTTTGGAGGCGAGAAAGAAGAAAAAGGAGTGATCTTAGGAAAAAAGGAGCAGAAAAGTCAAGAAGGTGAGAAGGAAGTTTCCCTGCATCACTGCGAGTAAAAGTGTATTAAAATTTTGGAAGGGTGGCTTTAGTGCTGTGGTTGGCCCATAGCAGATTAAAAAGGGGGAAAAAGGGGTTTTGGAATGAAGGTGGGCTTGAGTTGTTTTAGAACAACTTTTTCATGACCTTTGGGATGAAAGTAAGTTTTAGAAAGGTTACAATTTTTTAGAATTTGGGATCAAGGTCAGGGTTTTTTTGTAGGGGGGGAATATTGCGGTTTGAGGGGATGATGGGGAAAATTTCTGACAAGAGATTGGTTTTCTATTTCATAAGTTTGGGGGACAAGTTGTAGAAGGCTTGTGAGAAAAAGGGGCAGGTATGGGGTAAGATGCATGATTTAATAGTCTTTCTTTCGGAAATTGATGATTTCGCTTTTTTTGTGGGGGAAAGAAAAAGAAGGGTGCAGTGAATGGGGTCGGAGGGGCAGGTGAAATGATTGACCATTGGGGTGAATGTTGCGGACTTTGATTGAAAAGAGAAAAAGGGGGGGAAACGAAGGCGTGGGGGGTGGCAAAGGGATTGTTTTTGAATCCAAGAAGATTTTTGAGGTGAGGGTGAAAAAAGATTCTGCATGGGTTTTGACAAAGACCTTTGGGTTTATTCTTTGTTTGGGTTTTTAAATTTTCCTTGGCTAGAGCTCCGGGTTTACCAATGGGGGTTTTTTGCTTAGGTGTTTTTTCCGACCAGAATGGCAAATTTTAACTATGGAAGTATGCAGGATTTGTTTTTGGGTTTTCCCCCAAACCCCCCAGTCACCCAAAGAAATTTGGGGCCTAATGTGATATTTGATTTTTTGCATGATATAAAATAAGGAAACAAGGCACAGGGTTTTTGCACTTAAAGGGGACCCGGAGATCTAAAAATTCCCCCCAAACTAATTCGCCGATGGCCCTGAATCACCGTATCTACTTGGGCCATGTTTCTTTCAAACCATCTCACATGGGTAGGATCAACACGGATTTTTTTATGAATTTTGAGTGCACGCTATTTTTAATGGGTTAAAAACTTTGATTGGACCCAAAGAGTTTCTTGGGGGGGGAAAAAAACAAAATTTAACACCCCTCCCTTGGTGTGTGCTATCAAGCATATTGTTTTTACATTCCGGCGGGGTTTTTTTGTTTTCAAATCTACCTATAAAAAATTCTCAAGCCTATGCACAGAAAAGGGAAGGCTGCAAAAATTAAAACTGGCAAAAAAGGTCACTGTGACCAATGATTTAAAGTGAAGTACAGAACACGAAAAATCCAAGGGACTTCCCCCCCGTGCTAACTACTCGGCTCATCATCATCAAACCCCTGACCCTTGGGTCGTGGGGGGGACACGAAAGACGATGGGGTAGCCCCTCCCCCATCTCGGTCCTCGGGTCTGCGCTTAGTGCCGAGCATTTATCCCGGTCCATTTTGTGTTGTCCACCCGACTTTTTTGTCTACCCTCTTTCTGCCACCTTCGGTGTTCCTCAGTATGTTTTTGGCCCGAGTGTTGTGTGGGTGACGTGGCCGAACCATTCAGCTTTTTTTTTCTTGCGTGGTAGAAGGGGTTCCCGGGACCCGCCCGCGTGTTATTTTACTTTGACAAATTATTGGTTTTTCGTTCTCCAAAATATGCCCTAGTTTTCTATGGCATTGTTTCAAAAGATGGTTCGTTTCTGTTTCGAGTCAAAGTCCGGTTTCACTTCCCTAAACAGGATATCTGAATTAGGGCTTTGAAGGGTTTAGTTTGTTGGGGAAAGATCTCTTATTTTCCCTTTGTGGTGGTTTTTTTATGGAAGATGTTGCCATGGCTGTGTGACTTTGATTTCTGTGGTCGATCGCCCGTCTTTTTTGGGGTAGGCCAAAGGGATTTAAAAGGTTACCCCTCCATGCTGGCCCTTGTAAAATTTTGCAGTGGGGTTGTGTTGTTTAAAAAGTACTTACTTTTTTTCAAATACCCCCTCCCCTATCTCCAGCCTGTTCTCAAAATTGGTCGTAGAACTTGACTCGGGTTTCTTCCCCCATGGGTGTGTCTCGGCAAACCGCAAATTGTTGAGGGGTCTGCCGCCAATGGGAGGTAGAGTGGAAGTAGGGGGTTTTTTTAAAGTTTTTCCAAAAAACAGATTTTAAAAAGGGAGATAACAGGATCCTTGTCGGACCCAACTGTGGTTTTGAAGTAGTCTCCCCACCCGATGTTCAGAAGGACTGCATGCTTGCGGTGTTGTATAGTGTTGAATGGTTTTCATAGTTTTTCTTGCAAACATTTGGGACCTGCCAAGATTTCGTGCCCGAATCTGTTTTAAAGCTTCTTGAAATCGATGAAAGTTTTGGCAGGGGCTTTGATGTTTAAGATTTTTTTTTCAGGTGTGGAGTTAAAATTGTTCGATTGTGTCCTGCCCGCCCCGAACCAGCTTGTTCTCTGCAAGGTTATTCTGCCCCCTTTTTTAGTCGATTTTAAAAAAACTTTGAGATGTTTTGTGGGGGGGCTGATGAGGCTGATTTTTCATAGTTTTGGCATTGGCGTAAATTCCCCCTTTTTGGGCAGGGGTATGTGAGTGAATGTGTCCTTTCTGTTGCCATGTTTGTTCCCAAAACTTGACGATAGCGAACTGTAGATGGTGTTTTCGCCCCCATCTTGAGCAGCTCTGTGGGATGTTTTCTGCTCCTGGGGGATTTCCCATGGTAAACTGCGGGTGGCTTCTTCCCTTTTCCCCATATGGGGAATGGCGGGGGGCTTTTGATGTTGTGCTTTTTTTCTATTATGCCTTGTCAGGTTGTATTGGGGAGTTGTTTCTTCTTGACATATAGAATGTTTTAAGCGTGAGTTTTTGTAGAGTTTCGGGCTGTTTTTGATGTGATTTGGTTTGAAATGGTTTTTTGAGTTTCTTTAGGGTGTGTATGCCTTTTTATGTTGCCCCATTTCAGTTTTTTTGATTCATTAAATTGATCATGATCCCCTTCTCTTGGCTTTAAAATTGGGTTTCACAAAATTGTTGGCCTCCCCTATTCTTTTGGGTTGGAAGACCGGTTGGTTTCAGTGTTTCTTGTATGCAGAGTCCAAGATGTCATTGGTGCCATGGCTGGTTTTTTTTCCTTGAAACCCAGTACTCCCCGCTGTTTCTCGACGTCTCTAAAAGTTGATGGTGAGGTCATTTTTTCTTGTCCAAGGGGGGTTAATGCCCCCAAAACGCCGCCAAACTTTGCTTGGAAGATCTCCCCGACATCTGGGCTTTCAGTTTTTTCCACATAAAAATTTATACGGGGGTTTGCAGCGTTTTTTTTTTTTTCCCTTCATTTTGAATCCCCCCAGCCCAAATCGTGGTCGGCCTTTGTCAGTCCCGGGTAGGGTTTTTGTTTGGCTTGTTGATGTGGGGTTTTAACCGTGGTTTAAAATAAAATTTATTTGGTTTGGATTTGCCATTTGGGCATGCCAGGTTGCCCTCTTGACTGCTTTTTGGATAGGGGTATTGGGAATGGAAGTCTGTGGGTGCAGGAAACTCCAGCGACGTAGTCCCTTCTTGGGCTCTCATTCCAAATGACCCAATGTTCCCCCCCATGGGGTTTAAGAAGGACCTACTTTGGGTTTAAAAACCCCTTGGATGTGATGATGTTTTTTGGGTATTTTTATAAAGTTCTTTAAGATTTCAAAAAAAATTTTTATTTTTATCGCATGGCAATGAGGGGCTAGATTTGTATGATGATGATGTTCTTGGGTTGGCGACACCGGTTGATAATCCTGCTGAAAGGCGGGGTACGCGATAAGCCCCCCCTTCCTTTCTTACAATAAATCACTCCATGTTGGGGATGTTTTCTTGGCCCCCTGTACCGATCTTTTTGCCCTTTTTCAGTCAAAGTCTCACAATCCTGTCCATTCATTTCCTAGTCCAATAAAGTCCCATTTATGTGGAAGCTATACTCTAGTTCTTGATTTTTCCGATGGAGAGTGTACGGATGTTCCCCTACCATGGGGATTGCCCGGCAGCAGGCGCAAAATGAGGGTGGCAAGTGGGCTTACTCAGGGGGGCGCCCAGTGCCCCTCGTTTTTAGCAAGAAAGGGCAGGATTTGTGGGGGTGTATCCCAAGCAAAGTAGTTTAGGGTTTGAATTTTTTTTTTGTTTTTTTGTTTTATAGGCAGTTTTCCCCTCTTTCCTTTAAATGCAAGTTTAAATCATTTGTCTAGTTTCTAGTGGGTTCGTCAAGTGAAAAGCTTTTTTTCACTGTTTGCCCTTGGTTTTATCCCATTTCCTATCCTTTCAAGATGTTTTGGAATATAAAAAAAAAATATAAATATATATATCTGCTTTTTTTTTGGGGTGCCATTTTTTCTTCCCTTTTTCTGCTTTCAAGTTTTTTCAGGCCAAAACAGTATTAATTTGGTCAAATGGTTTAAGATTTTTTACTTCCCTCCCATGGCTCCCTGAAGTCTTGGTTCAAAAACTTACAGATCTGGTGAATGAAGGGGGGGGATGTTTATGATATCCAGGTCAATTTAGTGCAGACCTGCCCCCCCTTAATCTCAGTGTGGTGGTAACCTCCCCCAAAAAAAAACTCGGGGGATCAAATGTGCAATTGAAGATTCTGGATTGATGTCAGTTTTTGGTGGTTACAGAAACAGAAAATACCCCCATTACCATGAAAGTTTGGGAAAGCGGTACATCTCTAAAAATTACCAATTTGGGAACTTTGAACTCTAGTCTGGGCAAAACCAAATTCTCCATCTTTTAATGGGTAATGGTAATCAGCTTTTTCCCCGTCCTTTTTTTGTTATTTTGGGGTGGGTTTTTGCATCTTGGGACGTCACCAGTCATTTTTGGGGTGGGGACTGTGTCTGTCTGTGTGAATGGAGAGTTATCCTTCATTCTTCTTCATTATTCCTTCTTTCTTTTTTTTTCTTTTTTTTTTCATTGTTTCTTTCTTTGTCTGTCTGTCTTTTTTTTTCCAGACACACATTTCTCCACCCCTTTTTCAAAAGGTTTTGGGAGAATGAATGCGTTGACTGGTGAAAGATGTTGTTAAGGAGGAAAAAACTGACTCAATCCCAAACTGACCAAGGGGGCAATTCAAAGCCCGTAATTAGAAAATCTATTCCCCCCGGACCAAAATTCGGATTCCCCACAAATCCCCCTCCCTCTGGATTTGACCAAGCTTTCCTTGTGAAAATTTGCAGTTTTTCAACTTTTAAAGGAATTTTCCCTAGAGAGCTCCGGGGAAATCAATGGCCTCACCCAAATCTATTCCCCCCGAAAAGGGAGACCCCTCCATCTACAGAGGTTGTCCCTTTGTTCGGCCCATTTTATTGCACCTTATGTGAAAAGAGAAATATGTTTCAAAATGAACTATTTTTTTGAAAAAAAAGAAATTTATTCGTGATTCTGCCAAAGGTTTTACAACATTAGTGGGGGGTGGGTTACTTGCGCTTTAGGAAGAAATACCCTTTCGACAAAGATCCCAACGACAACATGATCCTGTGGATAAACACTTTGTTATTTCTGGACAGGAAGGCAAAAACAAACAGACTCATCCCAAACGTGATCCTGCAGAAAAAACCTGCTGTTCCTTTGGAGAGGAAACCATGACCAAAGAGAAACGACCCATGCTTCCACAGGATTGCACAGGACAGCACCCTGGTCTTGTTAGAAAGGAAGAGATACAAAAGGAACCTGGTCATGTAGCTACTGCAACAGAACTGGTTGGCAACATTCACCTGACTCCTCCCTCTGCCATCTGTTCTGCACGGACCAGGAACCTGCCTGATCAACCCTTCAGGGCTTTTGATACCATTTTATCTGATAAACTGTTGGAAAAAAACCCAAGTGTTGACATACAGTTGACCGCACCACAGGTAGAGTCCTCTACTAATAAAGCATCTCAATTTGCTGCCAGTTCACCTGCCTCCAAAACATGGAGAGCATTCCAGAGGTACTGTTGGAAAATGAGAGAACGCACGCATATGAGCATTGCATCAGTCGCCATGTTTGCAGTGTGCATGACTTTTGTGGTATGCTATATGCCTATATTGATCGTCGTTTCTTTCTTTTCTAGAACAACCCAAAAAAGTTACGCCATTAGTTACTTTTGTACCATGTTTCTTTATCTTCAAAATGCTGTACATCCCCTCATTTATTTTGCTTTTAATCAGAAATTCCGACATCATGCTAAAGCACAGCTTTCGTCAATATTGAGGAAGATTGCCTGTTCAGAGAAATGAAAACAGCAGTCTGTTGGATCCAAAAGAATGTTTTCTTTGCCTTGTCTCCAAAACAGCCCGTGAAGAAAAGCATAGTGAAGGCCTACAATTCTGTTTTTTCCCCTTTGTTTGAAGATGACAACCCCACAACGATACTTTTTGTGATTGTTGAGAACTGTGTATCAAGGCTGTACAGATGGGTTTTTTAGTGATTGTATCTTGGTATCATCAATATTCAATAAAGCAGACATTTTGCAGCAATGATTTTGTTTTAGTTTCAGTTTTCATAAAAATGTCAGAGGATGAAAACTAGGCTGTAAACGGCAACAATTCTGCGCAAGAGACGCTCAATCAACCGCACAATAATAATGTGAGTGTAGCCTTGGATTCAAGTGGGTCTTCTGGTGTTTCCACAACCTACCAGTGACAGGAAATATGGGATCCTCTGCTTATGTGTATAACATGACGGAGAGGTATGAAGGCAGGGTGACCCGGAAGGTTATTTAAGTTCTTCCTCAAGAAATGTCAGTGACAGTGGCAAAGAAATGTGCTCCTGTCTGCTGTGATGTTGCCCCTACTTTTTCACCCACATCACCAATTTTTTTAAAGCAGAAATGCAATTATGACACCAGAATTGGTCATTATGAACAACAACCCCTGACCAAGTGTTAAAGAATTCGCACAAGTCCTGTTAAAGTCACAAACTTTTTGGTACATTAAATTCTACTAGTCCATGATGACGTGGCTTAAATTCTACCAGTCCATGATGACGTGGCCTGAAGTAAACATCAAATTCCACTTGTCCATGATGACGTTGTATGAAGTAAACATCAAATTCCACTTGTCCATGATGACGTGGCCTGAGGTAAACATCAAATTCTACTAGTCAATGATGACGTGGTCTGAAGTAAACATCAAATTCTAGTAGTCCATGATGACATGGCCTGAAGTAAACATCAAATTCTACCAGTCCATGATGACGTGGTTAAAGGTAAAGATCAAATTCTACTAGTGCACGATGACGTGGCTTGAAGTAAACATCAAATTTTACTAGTCCATGATGACGTGGCTTGAAGTAAACATGAACTTTTACTAGTCCATGATGACGTGGCGTGAGGTAAACATCAAATTCTACTAGTCCATGATGACGTAGCCTGAAGAAAACATCAAATTCTGCTTGTCCATGAGTCAAGTCAAGTCAAGTCAGGTCAAAAACACTTTAATCATCCCATGAAGGCCAATAGCAATACTGCCAGGCACATTGATACCTATAATTATCTCACAACACACAAGAAAAGTACATTTCAGATTGCTATGATCATTTTAAGATAGCATAAAAAATTATCATACACAAACACAAACCCAGTTGCGCGCGCACACACGTCACCGCGTACACACACACACACACACACACACACACACACACACACACACACACACACACACACACACACACACACACACACACACACAATACACACACAGTTGATTCCAGGTCAGTCTTACTTGCCCTGAGAAACTTCAGTTCAAAAGTGAGACAAGATTTCATAATTGAGATTAGTCATCTAATTCATTTTCTGATGATACGAGGCACTGGTGTTACCTTTTGCTGGATACCCTCGCACTGTGGTATTTACTTTAATGAAAAAGTTGACAGAAAAGCAAAATGTGGAGCTGAGCATATCGATGGGTCTTGCAGCATAAGTGTTCCTCTGTCCATCCATGAGGCTATATGCATGTTACAAAATGCATGTTGGAAACACTTTAAAAAGAAACTACAAAAGTACTGGTTATTCCTGGAGTGATGATGTAGCCCATATATTATCTTTCGATAAGATCAAATATCGTAATTTACATGAAATAGAAATATTGTATCTCTTAATACAGGTTTAAGCTCAATGCTTTTAGAACAAAATTTTAAAAAAAGCAACATGTATCTGTGGTAAAAATCTTACCAATGATCACATTCTTTTACGATGCAGAGATCTGAAAAACATCTTACCTGCCTTCCCAGTCCGTAGCTTGCAGCAAATTCTTAACGACATTCCATTAATGAAAGAAATTGTATTGTCATTAAGCCATACTCCTATTTTCAGACTTCTCTGATATAAGGATAGCTTCAAGTTATATGAATTGGAAAGTTGGTATTTTTGCTGTTTGATGTTTGTGGGGTTGGGTTTTTTTGTTGTTGTTGTTTTTTTTTTTTTTTTTTTTTTTTGGTTTTTTGGTTTTTTTTTTCTTTGTTTTTTGTTTTTTTTTTCCAGAATTCTTGATTATCTTTTTTCAAAAGGTTTTTTATTCGATTGATTATTAATGCATACCCTTAAAACCCACAAAAAACAAACAGGCGGGGCGCCCCAACAAACCCCCCCACACACACCAAAACCCCACACACCCTGTTGAAACACAAAAAACAAATAGAACACACAAAACACCCCCACACACACACACACCCCAAAACACACACACCAATGTAGCAATAAAATGTTGAAAAAAACCATTGATTGGAAAAGATAAAAACTGTTGTTTTTTTTACGGGGCACGCACTGCGCTTTCACACCACCCCCAAAACCCATACACACACCCACCAATAAAAACACAGTTTTATCACACATACACCACCTGCACACGCGCACCAAATAAACCATGTTTTTAAAAAAATAAAACACAAAACCACAAACACACAAAACACAAAACACACAACAAAAACACCCCCACAACACACACACACACACACACACAAACCACAACACACAATTAGAAATCATTCTTAAAAGCCAAAACAAAAAAAGAGTACTTATTTCATTACCACACGCACACACCCCACAACACACGCACTTGAAAACGGGGGGATATATCAAGAATGTAAAACTTTTTTTGTCAGTGCTGTTTTGAATTAAATTCGAATGCTAGGGGAACAAAGAATTTTTTTTTTCTTTTTCTTTTCCCGTGGAGACCGAAAGCGGCATCCTGAAGGCAATAACTAAATTCTGAAGACATAGCAGGGGATGGTTTCACCAAGAGGCAGTCGCTTTTTGCGCATAAGGCTGATAATAGTAGGGTTTTAATCTTTTTGTTCTTCTCCAATTATTTTTTAGAAATTTTTCTAACAATTCTCCGAAGAATTCGGTTTTTAACACTAAGGTTGTTGTCCCAAAATGAAAGCAAACTTAAAACACTCTCATGTAGGACTTGTAAAAAAGAAAATCTTTTTGTAAACAAAAAAAAAATTAAACTTCCTCAGCTCAAAAATAAACCTGTCGTCCCTTTTTTGAAATAGTTAGTGTTAGCAACCCGTTTAATTGTCATCAAAAATATTTCCCCAATACTTGTACTTCGAAACTTTTCAACTTTTTGACTATGGATGGTAACGTTTAGAAGTTTTCCCGATTTTTCTAAAATCGATAGGAAGATTTTTTAGTTTTAGAAACTTTAGCTCCAAATATGCCTCACACCCCAAATTTAACGAAATCATGAGGCTGGACCATGTTTTGACAGTCCAATAAGAAACAAAAGAGCACTTCACGGCACATTTTACAAAAAAGGGAATTTTATACTGCTTCTGCAACGTCGTATATAAATGTCCCAAATGGCAAAGGAAGACCCCTTGGAGAACCCGTACAGTAAATCTAACGTGACAAACGAAAACTAAAGTGCTACGGGCATGTCCCACAAATATCTGAACCAGCCAAGACTGTCCTACAGAAACAGTACAAGGAGGAGATAAAAGGGGCAGACAGAGAAAACAAAGGGAATAAAATCAAGAGGGCGGCCTTGATGGAACGACTTGCTACAGAATGCTAAAACGCAGGTTTGGGAGGAAGCGGGTTGGGAACAATTTTCAGGGTGCCCAACGGTTTACAAGACAGGGGATAGTGAGGTCTGCCTTCTTAATTGTAAATGTCTGTCTGCCTCTGTTTTCTGTTTTTGTCCCTCCTTTGTCCGTCTGTCCCTTCTTTGTCAAGTCTCTTCTCTGTCTGTCTGCGTTTTCCTCTCTCATTTAAGTCTGCTTACTTTTTTTTCCCTTTTCCTTCCGGGCCCAACGCTCATCAAGTCTTTGAGAATCAGGGAGGCACTGGACGATTTTTTTTCTTTAAGACCGGTGTTGTAGGCAAATGGAACTTGACAAGCCCATCCCCCCCCGGTAATAATAAAAAAAAATAAAAATAATATTAAAAAATGGAATTTATATCCCGTTTTTGCAAGACAAATCAAAGCGCTTGGTTACTAAAACCTGTCATCTAGGGCATTTTCCCCTCCATTTTCCCCCCCCCCCCCTAGGGGGCCTACTCTTTAAATTAAAACAGTTAGCTGGGGCAAGGAAGGTAAGGCAGCGATGGAGTTAAGATAAAAACTACTACAAAACACTACACACTACTACTATACTACTACTACTACTTCTACTACTCTACTACACACACTAATGATAAAAATGAATTTTTATAGCGCTTATCTTAAAAAAAAAAAAATCCAAACCAAACCTTGCATCCATTCCACTCCCACAAAAAACCCAAACAAATGATTAACAGTTTAACAAATTTAAAAATACCACGCACGCGCGATACACCGCGCCCCCAAACCCCCCAAAAAAAACACACACCCCCCCCAACCCAAAACCCCACACACACACACAACACAAACTACAAACACACAACACATTATAGTTTCAGCAGGGTGATGGGAACTTAGGCCACAAAAGACAAGGAAAATAATTTATAAGATGAAACTGTGGGGGGAAGTCTTAGGTTTGAAATAGGTATGTCTTGAGGCTGGATTTAAAAAGGTCATAAGTAGGCTTTCGCAAGGGAGAGGGGAGGTACCCCCAGTTTTAATGGCCCAGAACAAGAAAAGCGACGTCCAAACAGTGGACTGGTTGCATCAAATTACAAAGCACAGGTGTCGCAAAAGGCGGGGGGGAAATGAAGTACGGGGTAAAGACATTCACAGAGGTAGGAAGGTGCTGTTTGGGGAACATTTGTAACGGGGGTAAAGATCTTCATTTTACTCTCTTGGAAAAGGGCAACCATGGAAAGATCGCAAAAGAGGGAATATGCTCAATTTTTTTTTTTTTTAAAACAAGTCGAGCAGCAGATTTTGAATCGTTGAAGGGAGGGATAGATGATGCGGGCAAAAACCTCAAAAGAGAATTGAAAAGTGAAAGAATGATAAAAATGACGCTGCCCTCAAATCGGCCCCTGGAAAAACTGAAGTCCTGATACCTTTTCCCCCAACCCCACATGGGAAAGGACACTTTATTTTTTAAAGTTACACCCGATTTTCGTGCAAGTAAAAATAATAATATAAAAAAAAATAATAAAAAAAAGAGATGATATTTGGGGAAATTATATAGTGCTGAATCTTGAAAAGAAAATAAATCAAAGGCTGCATTCAATCTTTCACACGCAGCAACCACCACACTAAAAGATAAAAGAAATATAAAAATTTAACACACAACACACTTAGGTGGGGGGTGGAGGTGAAGGTAGCTAATAAAAATGGGAAAGATAACAGAAGACCGAGAAAAATAATTGCGTTTGGAGGCAGTTTTGAAAGTATCAAATGAAGCTTTTAACGAAAGTAAAAAAGGGGGGTCTTTCCATGGGGACGGACAGAACAGAAAAGAGTGATCCCCAACAGGGTTTGTTTAAATCGGGGTGTTCGAAAGCACAACTACTGCACGGGACAAAGGGGAAATGGGATGGAGTGTAAGGGAAACAGTTACAGAAAAGGGGGTGCAGATTTTTGGAGATTTTTTGAAACGAGGGTATTAATCTTGTACTTTTTTCTTTTAAGACAGGAAAAGCCATAAAGAGATCGCAAAAAGGATGATGTGTCCAGATTTTTTTTTTTCAAGGACTGGAGCCCAGATTTTGTATGCGTTAAAGGGAGGGAGGATGTTTGCTGGTAAACCAGCCAAGAGAGAATTACAGTAGTCAAGAAAAAGAATGAAGATGTGACAAGTTTGGATGCTGTGCAGTAGACAGATACTTAAAATTCCCTTTTATGCCCCGTAATTGAATAGCAAGACTGTCAGGTTTTGATGATGAATTTTTCCATATGAGTGTGTTGAAAGAACCTGCCAAAAATTTTTCACAGAGCGGGAAAAAGAAACTGATTATTTTTGAATTCCACTGAATCATCGTGATGGAGGGAAAGTTTATGTTGGGTCCTTATACATGGCTTCCTTTTTTCGTCTTAATTGAATTTATTCTGAGTCATCCATTTTTTGAAGTCTAGAAGGCAGGGGGCCAAATTTTTTGTCAGGGGGAAGGCGATTTTTAAATGTTGCTGCATTGAACTGTGTGTCATCTGCATAGAAATGAGACAATAAAAGGGCATTTTATTTGGTGAAGTGGAGCCGTGAAAGGGGGTGAAAAAAACAGGACCCAAACTTACCCTTCGGACTCTACTTTCAAGTTTGACTTTTTTGATTGAATTTTTCAGACAATAACTTTCGGGTACAGTTTTGAGGTATAAAAAACCAGTGAGGGAATGCCATTAAACCAAACATATCTGGAGCGAAAAAGAAAAAAGTGGTGATCTATAGTTAAAAGGCAGCAGATAAGTCAGAAAGTAGAAGGAGTTTTTCCCTGCATCACCGAGTAAAAGTTTTCAAAATTTTGACTAGGGTGGATTCAGTGTTTGGGGTTTGGTGAAGGCAATTAAAAAGGGGAAAGGAGATTTTTGGAATGAAAGATGGTAAAATTGATTGTTTTAGAAAACAACTTTTTCATGTCCCTTTTGGAGAGAAAATAATTTTATAAAAAGGGCTACAATTTTTTAAATGTTGGGATAAAGGGTCAGGCTTTTCTAGAGAGGGTGACTTTTGGGGTTTTGAGAGATATGGAAAATTCCTGACCAAAATGATTTACTATTTTATGACAGTGGGAAAAATTTAAAGGGATTTTTGGGGAAGACAGGGGGGAGGATGGGGGTCAAAATGCATGATTAATAGTCATTTCTTTCGGGAAATTTTCATGATTTTGCTTTTGCTTGTGGGTGAAAGAAAAAAACAGGAGTGCCATGAACTGGGATCAGGGGGTGCAGGCTGGAAATGATCTAATCCGCGGGGCGAATGTTGCGGACTTAAAAGAAAATAGGAAGAAAAGATTGGGGGGAATTTTAGACAGGCTTTTGGGGCGTAGGAAGAGGGGTTTTTTTTTGCAGATCCAAGAAATTTGAGGGGAGGGTGAAAAGAGATAAACTGCATGGGTTTTCACAAAAACCTTGGGTTTATTCTTTGTTTGGGTTTTTTTAATTTTCCTTAGCTAGAGCCCGAGGTTTTTCCCAATTTTTGGAGATTTTGTGCTTAAACTGTTTTTTTCCGACCATGAATGAAGCAAAATTTGAACTAGGGATGTATGCAGGAAAATGTTTTGTGTTTCCCCCAAACCCCCAGTCACCAGAATAGGGATCCTTAATGGGCTATTTGATCTTTTGCATGCAAAAACACATAAAGGAAACAAGGCAAAAGGCATTCTGCACTTAATTGGACCGGGGGATCATAAAAATCCCCAATCGTAATTTTGCCGAGATGCCATAATCACCCGTATCTACTTGGGGCCCCTGGGTTTTATGTCAAAACCCTTTTACACACTGGGGGATGGACAACACAGTGCTTTCTTTTAGAATTTCTGGTGCACACCTCATTTTCAACGGGTACAACACCTTTTATTGACCAATGGTTTCTTTGGGGGGAAAACAAAATTTTAAAACCACTCCTTCTGTGTCAAACAGGGATATTTTAATACAGTTTTCCCAAACTGGTTGTTGTTTTTTTCAAATCTACACATAAAAAATTCTCACGCCTATGCCACAGAAAAGGAAGGGGCAAAATAAAAACTGCGCAAAAGAGGGTCATGTCACACACTGATCTGAAAGTGAAGTACAGAACACGAAACACCCAAAGGGACTCCCCCCTGTACGACTACCTCGGGATCATCATCACAGACCCGTGGCCTTGGGGTCGGGGGGAAAACGAAAGACGAGCCGTGGGGAAGCCCCCTCCACCATCTCGTCCTCGGGTCTGCGCGTATCCGAGTACCTGTCCATTTTCTGATGTTGTCCCCATACTTTTCTGTCTACCCCTCTTTCTGCCCCCTCGAGTTTCCCTGCAGTACTGTTTTTGGGAAGTGTTGTGCGGTGACCTGGGCCCAGCCATGTCACTTTTTCCCTTTTTGACGATGGTGAGAAAGGGGTTTCCCGTGGACCTGCCAGCCGTGTTATTTGACTCTTACAAATTCATTGGTCTTTCGTTTTCTCCAGGATTCCCAGATTTTCTAGGCATTTTTTTCAAATGACTGGGTTCGCTTTTTTGGGGGTGTTTCAGCAGTCAATGTCCAGGTTTCACTTTCCCTACAGCAGGATATCCCGAATTAGGGGTTTTTAGACTTTAGTTTGATTGGGAAACTGATCTCTTTTTACTTTTTCCATAAGGGGGTTGATTTTGTCATGGAAATTTGCCAAGGCTAGTGTGCTTTGATTTCTGTGGGCGACGCCCGTCCTTTGTGAGTGAGCGAAGGTATTTAAAACGCTACCTCCTCCCGTTGCGGCCGTTCATGTAAAAAATTTTGCAGGCGTTGCCGTGCGTTAAAAAACTTTTTCTTTTCTCAAACCACCTACATCCCTATGCTCCAGCTCTGTTCTCAAGCTGGTCATAAGATCTTGCAGCTCTGTGTTACTTCCGCCCCTAGGTCGATGTCATCGGGAAACCGCAAGTTTTTTGAGGGGTCGCCGCCATGGGATGGTAGAGTGGGGAAATCATGGGGGTCTCTCTCAGGGATGTTTTCCAAGAACAGATTTAAAAAGACTGGGATAACAATCCTTGTCGGACCCCAACTGTGGTTTTGAAGTAGTCTCCCGACCGATTGTTCAGAAGACTGCCTGCTTTCGGTTTTATAGTGCTTGAATGGTTTTCACTAGTCCTTCCAAAGCCAAACATTCGAGGGCCTGCCATAGGCCCTTTGGCCATACTCTGTTGAAAACCCTTTTTGAAATCGATGAATGTGGAACAGGGCTCCTGATTTTTAAGAGTTTTTCCATCAGGATGGCAGTTAAAAATCTGTTCGTTGTGCTCCTGCCTGCCCTGAACCCCCTTTTCCTCGCAAGGTTTCTTCTGCCTCCCTTTTTTAGTCATTCAAAATAACTTTGAGCATGAACTTGCTGGCGTGGGTGAGAGCTTATTTTTCTAAGTTTTTGGGATTGGCGTAAATTCCCCTTCTTGGGCAGGGGATGATGAGTGAAGTTCCAAAACTGTTGGCCATTTTTTGTCTCCCAAAAATTCTGACAGATGGTAACATGGGTGATGACTGTTTTCGCCACCATGCTTACAGCTCTGCTGAGTTGTCTCTCCACTTTCCCACGTAAACTGCGGGTGGCTTCTTCCACTTCTTTCCCCATTAAAGGAATGGCAGGGGCTCTTGATGTTGCTGCTTTCTCTCATTATCTCTTTTCAGGGTTTTATTGGTATTGTCATTCTTGACAATACTAGACCAACCTTTCAATGCAGCTGACTTTTCTGTGAGGAGGTTTTTCCGGGGCTGTCTCAAAAACGTGATTTGGTTTTAAGTGGTTTTTTGAGTTTCCTTAGGTGTCGTATGCCTTTTTTTACTGTTGCCCACTTCATGCTTTTTTTTGATCTCATTACATTGTCACTGTCCAAATTTTCTCTGGCCTTTAACATTGGGTTTTTCACAAGATTTTGCCTCCCGGTATTCTTTAGGGGTTTGGAAGACCTTTTTTTTTTTAGTCTCTTCTTGTATCGCAGAGGTCCCAAAATGTCTTGGGAGTCCATGGCTGGGGTTTATTCCTCTGACGACCGAGTCCTTCCCTGCTGTTTCTGACTGCCTCATAAAAATTTATGGTGAGGTCATTGATGTCATTGTCCAAAGGGTTAATGCCGCAAAACGTCCCCAACTTTGCTTTGGGAAATCTCCCGACATGGATCTTTTAGTTTTTTTCCCAAAACAAATTGATACGTGGGTTTGCAGCTGTTTGTTTTTTTTTCAGCTTCTTTTAATCCAGCAGCACAAGGTCTTGGGCTGCTTGTCAGCCCCAGGGGAGGTCTTGTTTTGTCTCGTTGTGCTGGGTTTGAAAAAACCCTGGTGTTAAAATAAAATTTATTTGGTTATGGGTCTTGCCGTTTGGCGACCAGGTTGGGCCCTTTGACTGCTTGTTGGGGCAAGGGAATTTGGAATGGTAAATCTGTGGGTGCAGGCAAACTCCCACAACGAAATCCCCTGTCGTTTGGGCCTCCAGTTCCAAACGACCCAAATTTTCCGGCCCCTGGGGTTTAAGAGTCAGACCTACTTTGGGGTTAAAATCCCCTTGGGTGATGATGATGTTCTCTTGGGTATTTCATAAGGTCTCTTCAAAATCTTCGTAAAAATTCTTCTACTTCTTCATCTGCATGGTCAGATTGGTGCATAGATTTTGAATATGATTTCTGGGCTTGGCCGACACCCGAGCGATAAACCTGCTGAAAGGGGGTGTACAGCGATAATGCCCCCACTACTTCCTTTCTGACAATAAATGCCACTCCAAGTTGGGATGTTTCCTTTGGCCACTTACCAGATCTTTGCCTTTTTCTCAATGTCTCAAACCCAAAACCTGTCCATCATTTCCCTATCCAAAAATGTCCCATTTATAGCGGCAAGCTCATACTCTTTTTTTTTTTTTTCCGCACTGGTAAGTGTAGGATGTTCCACGGACCAATGGGAACTTCTCCCGGCGCAGGCCAAACTGAGGGGTGGCAATTGCTTATCTCAGGGGCACGCCCCCGTCCCTCTGATTTACAAGAAAGGGGCAGGATTTGTGGGGGTGTACCTAAAACAAGCTAATTTAGGGTGATGATTTTTTTTTTGTTTGTTTTTTTCAGGCATGTTCCCGTCTTTCCTTTAAAAGGCAATGTTTAAACTCATTTGCCCAGTTGCTATGGGGGTTTGCAAGTGATAAAGCTTTTTCCTGTTTAGACCATTCTGGGTTTTATCCCCATTTCCATACCTTTTAAATGTTCAATAATTAAATATAATATATAAATTATATTATATATATATATATATAAAATATAAAATATATATATATATCTGCCCTTTTTTTGGGCCCGCCATCTTTTTTTTCCTTTTTGCCTGCTTTCCAAGTTTATTTTCAGGGCCCAAAACATGTTTTAATAATATTAGAGTAAATGGGTTAAAATTTTAACCCGAAAAAAAAAAAAAGGGGGGGGAAGAAAAAAAAAGGAGAAAAAGGGGGGAAAAAAAAGAAAAAAAAAAAGGAAAAAAAAAAAGGAGTTAAAAACCGAAATCCCGCCCCCGAATCTCCCCTCATTTTAAAAACCCCAGGGAAAAGCCGATGGAAAAAAACTCATTTAACCCCCGCACCCGTAAAAATGAAAATTTGGGATGTTTGAAATTAGGGCCCCAAGGCAGCTGCCCCCTGTTTTCATCAATTTTGGGGTTTTAAATCCACACAAAAAACCTCAAACAACCCCCCCCAAATTCGATTAGAATTTTGGTAATTTTTTTTTCCAAAAATCGACAAACCCCCAAAACTTTTTTTTCGAAAAACGCACATCTCTAAACACATTGTAATTAAGAATTTCCTTTTAAAAAAAAAACCCCAAAACTTTATCCAAAAAATTTTCTTTTCCTTTTTAAAAAAACCCAAAAAAGCATGGAAACCACAAATTTTTTTTTTTCCCCCGTTTTTAAATAAACCCCCCCGAATTTTTTATTGTAGCTGTTTCAGGTGTCAAAGGGTTTTTATGATTGTACTTTTTCACTTTTCCCTTAGAAAACCCCCTTTTTGCAAGATTTTGTTTATTTCTTTTTCTAAAAAAGCAAATAAAAAACCCCAAAAAATCTGGGAAAGAAATCCGACAAAAATTTTAAGCACAAGGGGCTTTGTTTCCCCAATAAAGAAGGAAATTGGGCCCCCGCTTTTTCAAGGGGGGGAAAAGGGGGGAAAACACAAAATTTTTGTTGGAATCAAAAGAAATTGTTTTTCTTTTGGCCCCCCCTTTTTCCCCCCAACAAGGGGAAAAGCAGAAAATACAATCTTTTCCCTGGTTTTGAAACAACCCCCCAATTTTCGTGAAAGTTTTGAAACTTTTTTTCCTCAATTTTTTAGTTGATCTGGTAACAAATCAAACTAAAGCCCAACCCTTGCCAAAAAAAATTTTTTAGTCCCCTATATGTCGAAGTAAAACTTGTGCCAAAAACCCAAACGCAAGTAAAAAAAAATTTTATTTAAAAAACCTTATTAATTCTTCCTTGGTTTTTTGAAACCATAGGAAAAATCTATTCATAGTATGGCATCTAAAATGATAGAGCCTTTGCCATGGTTATGGGGAAAGGGTGTGTAGTCACTAAATGAAGGCTTTGTAAATGGGGAAATATCTATCTCACAAAAAGAAGGACTAATAATTTGTCTACCAAAAGAGGATAAACCCAGAGAGTATTTAAAGAAAAGTTTTACTAGGGTTAATTAATGAAGACCAAACTGGATTTGTACCAGGGAGATATAGGAGACACTATACGAACACTATATGACTTAATACACTATTTAGAGGAAAAACAATTGCCTGGCTTACTGGTGTCAATAGACTTCGAGAAGGCATTTGATTCTGTATACTGGGGATTTATGCAAAATGTTTTAAAACACTTTGGTTTTGGGAAGGGGTTGCAAAAATGGGTGTCTGCTTTTTATAAAAACACAAATTCGTTTGTAACTGTGAATAGAAAGTTATCTTCAAGATTCTATATGGAAAGGGGATGCCGTCAAGGTGACCCAATCTCCCCATATCTCTTTATTTTATGCGCAGAAATACTTGCCTGTATGATAAGGAAACAGACGGATATTAAGGGCATAAAAATAGCAAATACTGCACTAAAGATATGTCATTTTGCTGATATTACATCACTCACTCTAGAGGGAGACCAACATTCATATGAAGTGCTTTTTCAAATCCTTGAAACCTTTGAGGATATGTCAGGGTTAAAGTTAAACTTTGATAAAAACAAAAAATGTTTGGCTAGGCAGCAAAAAGAATTCGCTAATAACCTACTTACCACACAATAAAATGGAGTGGAATCCAAAAGAACATAAAATCCTTGGAATATCTGGTTCACGAACAGTTCCCCTAGTATGACGGAAGTAAATATAACTAATAATCTATATGAAGTTAAAAAACAACTATTTAAGATATGGTCTAAAAGATTAATAACACCTTTGGGTAGAGTAGCAGTGCTTAAATCACTAGTACTCTCAAAGTTAGTATACTTATGAATTTTATTGCCAAATCCCCCCCCCCCCCCCCCCCCCCCCCCCCCCATGCTCAAGTTGCCCAGTTGCAAAAACTATGTTATGAATTTGTGTGGGACAAGAAAACAGATAAGATAAAAAGGGCATATTCGGTGCAAAGCATAAAAAGGCGGTATAGGTATACCATATATCAGAATGTATATACAATCACGGAAACTTGCATGGATTAAAAAAAAGTTTATACACAGAAACAAAAGTGGAGATTAATATTGCATTTACTGTGCCCTGATATAGATGATTTAGATTGGATGGGCCCAAAACTGTTTTCAAAATTTAAAATCAAAGCATTTTGGAAAGACGTGTTTCACTCATATGAAACATTTTGCAGACAAGTGGATCCAAGGGATAAGCAACAGTTATTAGCAGAATGAAAAATTCAAAGTGGGATACCAATGCATATATCATGAAAAGTGGGCACAAAACAAATTACTTTTGGTTAAACACTTGCTGCAAGATAATGGTGATTTTATAACTCATGAGAATTTATCAAAGAAATTTGGTACTAACATTAACTTTTTGCATTATATTAGCTGTGTTCGATTGATCCAACAATATGCGAGAATAAAAAATAAAACTGGATGACGACTTTAGTAAGGAAAGGACCAATGCTCTAGAGATTATATCAAAAGCTGGTAAAGGATCCCGTATTTATTATGATGAAATGATTAGCAAAATAGAAATTCTCGACATTAAATCTTTCGTGAATTGGGAAATACAGGTTACCATTCCAATGGACTGGCATGGAGTATTAAAACTGACAAATAAAATTAAAGAAATTAAATTGAAATGGTTTCAAATAAAGATTTGTTATAGAATATTAGTCACGAACAAAATATTAAAGAAAATGAAAGTTACAGATAATGACAACTGCAATTTTTGTGGCAAGGAAAAGGACACGATAAACCATTATTTATGGGAGTGTCAGTATGTACAGAATTTGTGGAAAGAACTTGAAGTGACTATAAAACACAAGTTTCAAATAATGCCCCCACCCCCACCCTTTTTTTGGGGGGGGAGGGGACAGGGGGGGGGGGGGGATCATTTCTTGGCTAAAACTCTGAGGTTCACCAATGCTGATATTTTGCATATGCAACCGTTTTTACCCACCATTAAGGTAGCTGCATTCAGGCTTTGGGGATGGTGTCTGAACACAGCCAACACCTGTGTGCAGGCATTAAAAAAGAAAAGAAAAGGTCATTCCTTCCTTCCCCAACGAAATGAGTCTACTCTTCTGTAAGGCGGAACGGGTTTTTAACGTGTGGGCTGGATGTTCTGCATGCGTTCGCATACTGGGCCTTGGTTTATAGCCTCATCTAAAGGACTTTTAGGGGAGTGATGTCAGTACTGAAGTTTATTTCAGGGTAAAAGTATGGATCCATGACCAAGAGTCATTAAACAGGCTAACCAACGCCTCTTGTCCGCAGTGAAGTATATCAGTTTGGAGTGTAAAAATAGTGAATACTCTCATTCCTTAGCAAGAATGACCCCAGCCATATTCTCGTCAGAAGTAAATCCTAAACATGGTAAGCGAAAAAGTTATCCTTATAGATTCATGATAAAGTGTAACACACGGAATTACACTCTTGTCAGAAGCAGGATTATGAGCTTTGAACGTGAAACAGTACTTGAGTTACCGATACAGGGTCAATAGTTATTGAATCACCAATAGTTTTGGGGGGATCAGAACTAGACTTATCATTTTGACATGTAAGACAGTTATCATTATCAAACCATGGCCAAGTGTTGGAAGCAAAACTGCAATTTTGGCGTCTGATATGGTAATATAATTAATCCATATGTGTCACAAATCAACAATAACACATTTCAGAAGCAAGTTAAAGTTTTTTTGCATCCAAAATACTACCTGTGTATGATCGAGCGTTTCACAATAAACTATTTTAAGCAAAAGCAGGATGAAAATGTTGACAAAGCAATGGAACAATCATGAACAATCCATGATAAGAAATAGAGATTCATAACCAGCCTACTTTTGTCAAAAGGCAAAATGATAGCACCCTAAAACATATATTGTCCTGCTTCAGCTTGAAATGATCCTTTTTCACCATGCTTGATACTGTTCCAACCCGTTTGTTTGGAAGCTGTCGCCATGTAAAGGGTGAACTGCTATCTAAACTGTTTGAATGATGTGGAGGATCAAAGTCACTGCCAGTCCCGAGGTTTTCAATCACATACACAAAGTATACACCCTGGCCTCGCTCACACAGTTTGAGGGTAGGCTTCATATTGAGCGCTTATTTGGCTGATGAACGTGAACCACCATCTGTTTAAAAGAAACCATGACCTATTCCGAACAGTCAGACTGAACCTGGTATCTCAACCTGGGGAGTAATCTATGTGTATGAATACGTGCAGTGTGATTTGCCCAGACACTGTTGGCGTCTAGTGTTCCTGCACTTCATGTCACTGCACACTTCAACAAGCACACTGCTGACTCAGCAACATCACACAAAGCACTGCAGATGCACATTACAGGAGCAGACACACAAGCCTTCCGAACCCTAGGGCTGGGACGGTCAAGGCAAAACAATGAATCAAAAAACAGATTGTGTGTTGCCCTAGTCATTTGTCTCAAGTGGCTTGAGGTGGGGGGTCCAAAACACCCCCAGGCCCTTTAGTCAAAGGTGCAGCTTGGCATTACTCCCTGTCATAACTAAGGTCCACTAAGGCCAAGTTGAGTATCTCTTTTTTATTTAACTCACTGTCTTGTCATGTCCATGCGATGTGGATATAAAGAGTGTTGGTGACTGGGGTATATGTGACGGGGGTACAGGGAATGCTGGTGACTGTGGTCCATGTGGTGTGGCGAGGGCCTTACTGTCTGACAGAAAAAGGGGTTTGTGCGTGTGTGTGGTGTGTGTGTGCGTGTGCGTGCGTGCGTGTGTGTGTGTGTTGTGCGTGTGTGTATGTGTGTGTGTGTGTGTGTGTGCGTGCGTGCGTGCGTGCGTGTGTGTGTGTGTGTGTGTGTGTGTGTTCTTGCATGCTTGCTTACTTTTGTTTGTTTTGTTTTGTTTTTTGTTATTGTTATTTTGTAATTCCTTTTTTTGTTTTTATTTCTTATTTTGTTGTGGTTGTTTTTTTTAAGTTAGTTTTGTGTGTGTTGTTTTTCTCTATTGTGATGTTATCCCTGATATGGGCGGGAACTGGATCTATAAAAAAAAAAAAAAAATCAACCCAAAAGAAGCATGTGAGTGCTTGTTCATTGTTATCTTCAAAATAAAAAGAAGTTTGATTTGATTTGCTTTGATTCAAATAGGTTTCTTTTAGTGATTTTTTGGCTGGTTTGTCAATAGTGTTAACACTGGCCAGGAACATTACCTTTACTCAGGAGTATCAGTGTTAACACTGGCCAGGAACATTACCTTTACTCAGGACAGAATTAAACCCTCCACGAGCTTCTGGCCAGGAAGATACTTCTTGAATTTGGCCACTTTTCTGATGATGTAATGCTGATTCTTGTCTTTGGTGTCACTCTTTGTTAAAATGTTCAGGGACAGTTCTCTCGAAATAGTCACAGATACACGTGGAAAAACAGGCAGGTAAGTTGGTAAGATACCCAGCGCCATGTAGGCTACGGGAAATCTTGGGAGGAAAAGGGAGGGATGTCAGGTGGTTTGTGTAATAAACGTCATAACTGAATTAAAAACAAACAAACAAACAACACTTCGTTTATTTGCGTTTTACGAAAATCAACACTGCGACACATCTGCTGCATGTATAAGCTCTTCCACGATAAAGTGAAAATATCAGCTTCCGGTTCATGATGAGAGGTAGGTCTACCAACAACTAAAACTTTAATCAATAATTTTGAAAGGATCGTCAGCGTAGCCATGTCTACGAAGAGACGCCGCAAAAGAGGACATTCCGTGCTGCAAGACGATGGCGATCATGATGGTTTGCAACCAAAAGCAGCAACGAAACTGCCAGTCAGACGAGGTGTCAGATCCTGCAACATCGATTTGGAGGATCGGGAAGTGGTTGCTGAGTGGACAGCTGTAGGGGTTGCCAGGGGACTGTCATCGGACGCCGATATCGCCAGATTCTTGCTCAGTTTGTGAGTGTTCACAATCGATTGTGTCATGGTTTTTTTTTAAGGTTTGTTTATATAATAATGTGATTTAGAATGCGAGGTACGTTGTATAGGTCTACATCATGTACACACACACATATACAATATATATATATATATATATATATATATATATATATTGTGTGTGTGTGTGTGTGATGTAGCTTCACACACACACACACACACATAAGACACACGAACACACATGTATACATTACATATATATATGTATGTAGGTATGTATACAAGTATGAATATATGTATACACATGTTCACACTCCCAGTCATTCATACACATGTATGCATGCGCTTGCATGTGTGTGTGTGTGTGTGTGTGTGTGTGTGTGTTGTGGATGTCGTTTGTGTGTGTGAATCTGTGGATGTAAATATGTCACATGTGTACATACATACATGTATTTTTTGTATATATACATACAGACAGACATGCACTGTGTCTGTGTGTGTAAGCATCAAAGGAAAACAGTTACCTCTTTGATTCAGGTAAACTGTCAACTTCATAGATATTACCCATGGATAATATTTGTGTATTAAACTATTAATGTTCATTTTGCAGGAAGTGATTGATTTATTTTCTGTATCTCAGACACATTGAGGGGGAGGGGGCAGGTAAGCCCAGTGGTTGGAGCTTTGCACTTGTGATTTGAGCAACCACCAAGACACCCATTCAAGGGGATTTTTCCCCCTGGAGTTAACGTCAGTACTTACTTTACTTTACAGTACTCCCCAAAAGCCCATTAGATGAAACTGTAATCTTAGTATAGAAACCTAGGTCCTCTGTGCAAACACATGCAGAACATTTTGTGCTCATGTTTAAACATGTTTTGATTTTCGGAAGAGTACGGCATAAACTTTATACATGCTGGTGAAATGGATGACCAAAACAAGAAAAGCAAAAGAAAAACTGCATGCACATTGTTGAGAGAGGGAGGGAATGGATGTCTTTGTTTTACTTTTTTGTTCTGAATCCAATGTCTGGTTATATTTCTTGTTTTCCTTTATAAATATATGAGTATATGTGTTGAAGGGGACATGGGTGAGGGTGTGTACGTGTATGTAAGTGTTTAAATGATGTAAAAGGAAACTATACATCAGTTTCTTCTATTTATATCCATTTGGTTGGTGGTGGTGGTGGGGGGGTGGAGTTCTGGTTTATTTTGCTTTTGTTTGATTGTTTTGGGTTTTCCTTTGTTTTAGGGTGGTTTTCTTGGGGAGGGGGTATTTTGGACTTTTTTTCATCTTTTGTTAGTTCTATATTGTTCTTTATTTGTTTTGGCTGTTATTTTTGTTTTAGGTTATTGTCACTGTTGTTGTTGTGTATGCATGTTTGTGTTTGTTTGTTTGCTTTTTGTGGTTCTTGTTTTATCTTTTTTGTTTGTTTTATTCAGTTGTTTGTATGGTTGAAGGTTTTTGTATGTGTGTGTGAGGGGAGGGAGGGAGGAGTAGTTGGTGTGTCTATTTTTTAAAATTTTGTCTTCTTTGTTTGTTTTGGTTTGGATTTCCTTTGTTGCTTGTTTGTTTGTATTATGGTGGATATATTTTCAGGAGGCTTTTTATTTATTTAAATTGTATGGTTTAACATTATTCAGGAATTTTTGTTTCATTTTTAATTCCATGTATGTATATATATATATATAATTGTTTTCTCTTGTTTGATTTGTATGGTTTATTATTGTTTAAGGTTTTTTTTCTATGTCTGCATATATATTATCTGTTTTCTCTTTTTTTTTCCTTTAGATAGATGGCTTGATGGAAAAAGAAAAAAAAAAAAGCAAATGCACTGGTTATTCAATGTACCATCTGAACATAAAAGTTTGACTTTGACGTGTTTAGATATATATATATATATATATATATGCATCATCCCCAAAGTTGGAACGCAACTATGGGCAATAACAGGTACATTTATAAATTAATGCAAAATTAATAATAATAATATAATAATAATAAGGTATGGAATTTATATAGCGCTGAATTTATATAGCGCTGAATCTTGTAAAGCAACAAATCAAAGCGCTCAAATTCTGTCTTTTTGTGAATCTCAAAGCCCTAGCCCTTGCTGAGGTAGTGAGGAAAGAAACCTCCCCCCCCAAAAAAAAAATTCCAAAAAAAGATAAGGTACATCCCAGCACTGAAAATTTTTTTTAATGTGTTGCAGATGTACGGGTGTACCTACAAGGGGAAAACTCCCACCGCCAGAGACGGAGAAGTGTGCCGTATGCCAGCGCCCCCTGGTGCTGCGCTGCGTGGCCTGTCACCTGTCGCCATCGCAGACCCAGCCTCCGAAACCTCCGCAGCAACCCTCACAAAGCTCATCCCTGGCAGGGGATGTGGAGTGGTCAGGACCACCACCCAGTCTGGTTCAGGCAGGTGTCAGGTCTTCTTCTGCCCTCAGCCTCAGCCAAGCAAGCGACAAAGACACGGCCCATGCCACAGAGGTGGAGACCCGGAGGTCGTCCGGTGGAAGAGGCGGTGAAGACCTCGGTAAGGGCAGGCCGACTGCTCCACCCGATTCTTGGGGCGGCAGCGGTGGACCAGGCAGGGAGTGTGGGCGTGTTGTTGCGTGCGGGTGGGGTGGTTTTGCCGGCGGCTTTTGTGGCCAGGAGAAACAGAGGGATGTGAGAGAGACACAGGGTGATGTAAGTGAGAAAGAAAGTAATGTGAGTGAGAAACAAAGCGGTGATAGTGAGAAACAAGGCGGTGTGGTTCAGAAACAAAGCAGTGTGAGTGAGAAACAAGGCGGCGTGGGTCAGAAACAAAGCGGTGTGAGTGAGAAACCAAGCGACATGAGTGAGAAACAAAGCAGCATGAGTAAGCGTCAGAAACAAAGCGGTGTTTCTCAAAACGATGTGGGGGAGAAACAGAACATTGTCAGTATCAGTGAACTGGACAGTGGAGACAGCGATCGTTCAGACTCGCAGGCAGCAGGTTCCGATTCCAAGTCATTCTCAATCCTGGGCGGTTCAAAGTCAAGGAGTATGCCTTTCTGCAGGAGGACGTCAACTTTCTTCAACACTGGGCACTGAAGGACACAGCGAAAATCCAGAGAGAGGGAGAGAGAGCCCGCGAGAGCGTCCGTCACCCGCGGACAGGGGACCGGTGTTGTACATCTGTCCCTACTGTGACGCGCGCCTCCCGAGCTCGCGGCACAAGCGCCACGTGAGGACCCACCTCGGCGCAGCGACTGGAAGGGCCGCTGTCGTGCCAGGCGTGTGCCAAACCCTTGCCCCACTTCCGGGCGCTGTACAGCCACACGCGCCTGAGCTGCAGGGACCAGGCGTGCGGGCAGTGCGGGGAAAGGCTGCGGTCTGGCTGCCAGGTGGGCAAGCACAGGAGGCAGCACCAGCGGGAGGAGGCCAGGCGATGCCCGCACTGCCGCACCGCCTTCCCGGCCATGACGAAGAAAGAGTTCGACCGCCACGTGCGGAGACACGAGAAGCAGCCAACAGGGAAGCGGCCGGCCGAGGAGGCAGCAGCGCTGTGTCCGCAGTGCGGGAAGGTGTTCAAGACGAAGGACGACCTCGACACCCACCTGACCTACCACGGCAAGAACAGCCCCTTCCCCTGCCCGCGCTGCCCCAAGGCCTTCAAGAACAAGGCCTGCCTGCGCCAGCACGTGCGCTTCCACGGGGAGAAGACCCAGCAGTGCGAGGTGTGCGGGGCCAAGTTCTTCCGCCAGGCGGGGCTGCGCAGGCACATGCAGAAACACACGGGCAAGCGCTTCGGCTGTGGCCGGTGCCCGCGCCGCTTCTGCTCTCGGACGGAGCTGCAGGTGCACGAGGATGCCGTCCACAAAGGACTGCGCCCTTTCCCTTGCAGCCGGTGCGAGCTCAAGTTCCACAAGGCGGCCAGCCTCCGGATCCACATGAGGACGCACACGGGAGAGAAGCCCTTCGGCTGCCCCCAGTGCGCGGCCAGGTTCTCGGTGGGGGAAGCGCTGCGCAAGCACATGCGGCGCCACACGGGGGAGAAGCCCTTCTGCTGCGAGGACTGCGGCCAGGCCTACGCCTGCCAGTACAGCTACCACACGCACCGCAAGAAGCACCACTCCGACGTGCGGTACCGGTGCGAGGACTGCCAGCAGGCGTTCGTGCTCCGCTCCAGTCTCAACTTCCACCGCAAGATGTGTCACGACGGGAGGTGGGGGGCAGATGCGGGGAACCACCTTCAGGCTTCCTCAGGTCAGGAGCTCCAGCTTCAGGGTATGGCTTTGCTGTAGGACAGGGTGGAACGTTGCACTTTTGCAGTTCAAGATTTTATTTCAAGAACCCCCCCTCCCAAGGGGTACATGAAATTTAACAAAATCCCAACTTGCGGATGTGGGCGTGTGAAAAATACTCGCAACACAAAGTCGCTCCAAACTGAAGAGCACAAATTATGGACATGAAAGAGCATTTACAATAAAGGAAGTGTATGATAAATCAACATTTTGAGGTACATGTATCAACAATCAATTTCACTCTCTCTCTCCCTCTCTCGGCATATCACATGCAACGCAAAGGCATCTATAAGCACACACACACACGTCGTGTGCGAACATCTACGACAAAGAAGAAAAGTTCCTTCACTATACAGAATACTCTTCATTCATTTCTCAAGAGGGTAAAGTACAAACAGGAGCAGGATAGCCTAGTGGTTAGAGCATTGAGCTCGTGATCTGAGGGCAAGAGAGAAGACTTGTATCGTTGATTTTTTTTGGTCTTTCAGATGTTTATTTATTTATTTTTTTGTTTCCCCTGTTTCTCGGCTCTCTGAGTGCAGAAGTTCACTAGTGGTGAGATTTTTGCGTATGTGACTGTCCCCCCCCCCCCCCCCCCCAACCAATTTAGGTAGCTGCATTCTGACTTAGGGGATGGTGTTTAAACATGACACCTGTGTGCATGAATTTTTTTTCTCTTAGAATTTTGTGATATGTTCCTACCTGCATGAAATGGCCTACATTTCCGAAAGGCGAACAGTTATATATTTTACGTGTGTGCGAGATGTTCTGCATGCATTCACACACGGTTACCTCGGTTTATAGTCTCCCCCGAAGGACTTTGACGTTTAGTTTGATTTTGGTGGTGGTGGTCAAACTGGGACAAAAGGGAGAAGCTGGGAATCAAACCCAGGATCTCACAGTTAAATACTTGTGGGTAGGTGAACGTCTTAACCATCCTGCCACTTTCCTTCTTTAAATAATAATGATAATAATACATGGAATTTATATAGCGCTATGTCTTGCAAATAAAACCAATGATGGCTTTCAGTTTATTCATCCTACCTTGTAGCAATGCATGCCAATAACAATCATATGTTTGGACAATTGTGTTTATTTAGGGAACAGAGGAGGAATATAGCTTTAGAACGTTGAAATAGAATGCTGAATTGTAATCTGACATGACCGAGGATGCAGTGGTCACAGTACAGTGGTGCGGAGTCATTTGTGAGGGAGTTTTCCTCAGAAATAACAGCAGTGATAAATTGTGTGCGGGTAACATATGCTGTGTGTGTGTGCGAGCATGTGTGTATACTTTTGAACTTGTAATAAAAAAATCCAATTAATTGTAACTAGCTGCAAATAAATGAGGGATAATAAGCGCTTTTATTGTGTTTGTTGCAAGAAATCGCATATATAAATTCCATGTATATTATATTAACTCTTCTTTCTCCAGCAATATAATTACCGATGTGATATAAATTACAATATACAGAACAGTGTAAATAAGGAGAAGCTCATACAGGAGAGATGGAGAGGCTCTCAATGTCAAACTGACCCCTGGGAGAAACAGACAAAAAGGAAGAAGAAGTACTAGTACAGTAGTAGTATAAACCAAGGCTCTGTGTGTTTGTGTGTGTGAGAGAGAGAAAGCATTTATCACAAATTTATATCTTATGCACATGTTCAAAAGCAAAAATCCAATTTTGTTAGTTACACTTAGAGCAGCACCGCTGTGGCCAGTGGTGTGGAGAACACGAACCAGTGTAGACCTAACACGCAGTCTGTGACATGGAAAGGAAAGGGATCCATCTGTCAGGCTTAGCTTAGCTTGTCTCACACCACACTGCCTGCAGATTTTGGTGCTGAGCCTGGAAGAACTCAGCAAAAAAGTCAAGGTGTTGTAGTCCTTTTTTTTTTTATTGTGGGGATACTTAAAAAGTGTAGGTGGGGTGGGGGGGAGTTGTAAACATTGCAGATTCCTACATGGAAACAGTTACAAGGAGAGACAGACGAGGCAGACAGGAAAATAAACTGGGAGAGAATAACAGTATGGAATGAAGATGGATTGACTGTGGGCCTTAGGTGGATATGACTTATGGAAAGCTGAGAGCTATGAGAGTGGAGAAGTGGTTGGACAATCTTCATGGTGCCCCAACGGTCTACGAGACTAGGGATAGGTGAAATGAAGGAGACAAAGTAATGAATCTTAAGTTACACTGAAAAAGAAAAAGTCCTCAAATAAAGGTGAATCGCTATAGGAAGTGTAGTGTGTAGAAAAGAAATTGTACTCTGAAGATTTTACTATTTTAGATATATATGTATATGACGATATCATATTAAAATAAAGTAGATTAAAATACATGGAGTAGAAATGCAGAATTGACAAAACCATACTGCAAGCATTCTAAAACATAAAAATGTACATAAATTGACTAGACTGAACTGGTATGTGATAGTTGAACTAGTCATGGTATGAACTAGGATGGGAGTCTGAACTAGTCATGGGATATTGAACTAGGTAGGGTACTGAACAGGTATAGGATACTGAACTGAGTATGGGATCTTAACTAGGTATGGGAAATTGAACTAGTATGGTATTTGAACTAGGTATGGTAAATTAACTAGTCATGTGGATGAGTTGGGACTCTAGTGTAACGATACTGATACTAGGTAAGGGATACTGAACTAGATGAATAGGATACTGGAATCTAGGCATGGATACATGAACTAAAAAAAGGTAAATGGTTTGTCTATAACCTATGTGGTACGTAGGGGATTGGATTCAGACCTCTGCTTCTTAGGGGCTAGCAATTGAGGAGATGGGCGCACGCCCATTCCTTTCCTCACTGCTTTACCTTCCCTGACCTTAAGAGGCAGGTACCATTTACAGCTGGGTGAACTTTTTGGACTGTGCTGAAGCAAGGACGCAGTCAACATAGCAAAATTAACTTGCTAAATAATGGCTTCTTACCTTATGGTGGAAACGAGTGCTGACCATGTAGCTATCCCGTCCATTAATACTGAACTAATGATGGGATATTGACTATGTATAGGATCACTACACTTTTAACAATTCATCACATTACTGTATCTTCATTATCATTGTTTATGATGCTGGGTTTGGCTGTTGCATTTATTGTCATTGTCAACATCTATTCTTTAACTGTGATCTTCCCAATGCTGGTTTTTATTATAAACTGAATTTGTTTGTTGTGTTTGCAGACATAATACTTGCTACAATGTATAATTTTATGGGCAAAAAAAGTCTCAATGTGGATTTTAACAGGTTATGCTTCTATGAATTTATGTTTTGTGGTGGAGTGTTTGAGTTTTGTTGATTTTTGTTTGGGGAGGGAAGTTGTTTTTGCTTTTGTGTGTGGTGTTGTTGGTTTTTTTTAGTGGGGAGTGGGGGTGATTATGAATGATTGTTACTGCTGTTTAAATCAGTTTGCAACTTTTTTTTTCTCAAGAAGTATAAGAAAATACCTTTGTTTAAATTATAAGGTGGTCTCTTTGATTTAGGCTAGGCACTACCTGGAGGAGTGATAATATGTGTTATGCATCCCTGAAGTCGGAATGCGGCTATCTAAACGGGGGCAGGGATGGCCGCATATTAAAAAATCTCATCACTGGTAAACCTTGGGTTTTAGCCAAGGACCAAAACAAAAAAAAAGTTATAATCTTTTGCAGTTGTGGAATTGGCATTACTATTATGCCATATGTATCAAAAGGAACATGGTGTAAGATGAAGTTAAAAGGTGGGGTGGGGAGGAGGTATTTGGATTTTTATTGTTTTTTTTAGTTAAAAGGTTATCAATCCATTCGATGCCAGAATAAGAAATTTGTCAAGAAATACTTTGCCTATGCCAGGGAATTCTGAGGAGTTGCAAGCCATAATGATTTAACACAACATTTCTTGTGCAAAGACTTGAACTTTTAGCTAAGAAATTGATTTTGTTGGTTTCTTTTAGAAAAGAAGTTCTTTCCAAACATTTTAAAAAATTATGAAATGAATGGGATTATCGTCTACTTCATTGGATGTTCAGACAGCAACTTTTGTGATATGAATGAAAATGTATTGTACTGCTGTTAAGTTCAATTAAGCGCCTATCCTCTGAAGTCAGAGTATGGCTACCTATATAGCGAGGTACTTGAAAAGTCGTGAATACATGCAAACACCCCATCCGGTGTACTTCCTATCTCACAGGGGGACGGGATAGCCTAGTGGTTAGAGCATTGCACTCGCAATCTGACGACCCGGGTACGATTCGCCTTCAAGGAGATATTTTCCCCTGGGTATTAACATCTGCGTGCTGATCTCACTTCACCCAAAGTCCTTCGGACTGTGAACTTAAACGAGGCCCCGTGATGCAGAACGCACGCAGAACATCTGCGCACATGTTAAATCCTGTTCCGTTTATCGTAGGGTAGGCCATTTGTGTCGGTGGGTCAACGGATGACAAAATGGCATACACACGGGTCTGGATTGTCACACAAAAAAACCAATAAAGGCATTATCTCCATTATGCCTCAATATAAACTAATAATAATAAAAGTGATTTCCAGGTGGGATGAGCTAGTCAGAGTGTGGCATGTTCTGGGTGACCCCCAGAGCGTTTAGCTAGGAGAACGCACACAACAACAATTATAGCGCCTTGACAATGTCAGGCCCAGTGCATCAACTTCGGCATGGAAGAAAATGCTGTTGTGAAGTGTTTCTGGAATATAAAACCTGGCAGGAGAATGAGCCAACAAGGCAGAGCATAAGAGTTGACAGGAAGATCCATTCCGTACTCTCTTCTTCAGCGCAGTTATACGTTATGCTTTCGACCACCCAGATATTCAAACAACCACAGTTGGCTGTCGCTTTTCTCTGTTCATGGTCCATCCACTCTGGAATGACCTCCGCTTTTCACTTTGCCAAAAGCCTTCATTTGATACTTTCAAATCCAGCCTCAAAACACATTTATTTTTCTTACCCGGAGACGTTTCCCTCAACTGTCCCTAATTTTCAACAGCATCCTTCACCTCCTAAGTGTGTTGCGAGTGTGTTGTCTGATGTGTGGTGGTGCATGCCACACGCATGGATTTGAAATCTGTTGTTCATTATGTTTAAGGAGAGTTGCATGCGTGTAAATGATTTGAGTGCAAGCGCTTCGATTTGTTTGTTTTTACAAGATTCAGCGCTATATAAATTCCATATATTATTATTATAAGGAACAAGGTAGAAACAAAGAGAGGGATAGAAAAGAGGGAATTGCTAGCACAGAATTTCCAGAAGGTGGGGGATGTTATTTCTACTGACAGGCCACAGGCATCCCCATGGGGGGAAAAAAATTAGAGATTATGAATTTGGGTGCCCCCCCCCCCCCCCCAATCATTTTGATTGCAAAGACCTGTTCTGGCATTTAAAGGAGGTGTTTAACAGCAGGATGCAATAGAGGGAAAAAAACCCTCATGGTTAGACGTAGACTTTTCTATCGTTTTGATTGCAAAGACCTATTCTGACATTCTTTATCTTTCATGAGAAATTCATAATTAAACTGCAGGATATGACAAGGGGAAACAACTCATGGTCAGACTTTGCACAATGTTGTTAACTCCCTTTACTGGGGACCTTGGAGTCTCTTTGCAAGATTGTATAAATATATATTATTATGCCAGAGTGCAGATATTCCTTATCACTTCATCGGGGTGTTCTCCTGTGGGGATGCCAGGGGCCTGTCAGTGCAAACAGCATCCCCACCTTCTGGAAATTCTGTGCTAGGAATTCCCTGTTTTCTAGTCTTAACCCTCTCTTTGTTTCTGCCTTGTTCTTTTTTGTTGTTGTCCTGTCACCTCCTTCTATTTTTATAGTCTATTTTTCCACCTTCTTGGTCCATTCTCCTGCCGTTTTTTTGTTTGTTTACCCCCTAGAAAAAACTCATAAAGATTACAATTCTCTCCCATGCTGAAGTCTGATGCGCTGAGACATCTGTCTCTGAGATAATAAACTATTTGAATTTGATTTGTCAGATGAGATTTTTGCGTTTGCGACCCCCCTTCCCCCCTTCAAATCACCACCATTTAGGTAGCTGCATTCTGACTTCAGGGATGGTGTCTAAACACAACACCTCTGTGCATGCGGTTTTTAAAAGAAAAGAGTTTTGTCATCCGTTCCTACTGGCACAAAATGGCCTACTCATCTCACAGAAGGCACAGGATTTTAACGTGTGAACAAGATGTTCTGCTGGCATTCGCACCCACGAGGCCTTGGTTTATAGTCTCATCCAAAGGACTTTGGACTTGGTCATTAAGTTCGATTTTTTATATATATATATTTTTTTTTGGGGGGGGGTCAAACTGGGAAGAAAAGGCAAGGCTGGGAATGGAACCCAGAACCTCACGGTTTACTTGTTAATCTGGTGAATGTCTTAACCGTCCTGCCACCTTCCTTCTGAGTATGGCTTGAATTTCTGTTGTTTTCTTGACACTCGTTACTTGCAAGCAAAAACCAACGCACGAAGAACTAAAAAAACACAAACCACACACACATAAAACCCCAACCTCAAACAAAAAAAACAAAAGCCAAAAACAAAAACCCAAACAAACAAAAAGAAAAAGCCAACCTTAACTCCACAGAAGCACAGCCTTTTCAGTTTTCTCTTTTTTTTTTGTTTTTCCAGCTTTAATTCACAACTGTTCGGAATCAGAGAAATAAACTTTAATGTGCTATGCATGCTCTAATACTAAGGAAAGAAGACATCCTTTTCCATTTCGTTGCGTCTTTCACTTTTCTCAAACGGAACCAAGAACTTGTGGAAGGAACAAAACAAAAGAGTGGATCTGAAGGCAACGACGACATTAGTTGGGATGGTCGACGCCTTGCTGTTCTCTCTGAAACAAATCGTCACTAACTTGATCAAAGAAACCAAGTCAAGTCAAGTCAAGTCAAAAGAGATGCAGTACATTGAATAAGCAGCGCCATTTAAAAAAAAATCAAGCCATCCATCTATGTATCAACCTGCCTGTCAGTATTGTAATTGCCTTAAAATTTATTGGGATAATTAAAGTGTTTTTGACTTCACACACACACATTATATATATATATATATATATATATATATATATATATTATGAAAGAATTTTTTTTTAACATAATAAAACAGAGTTTTTACAAATTAAACAAAACCAAAAAATATCTTTTAGGGAATACTCCCACAAAAAAGACGCGCACACTCACTCATTCACACTCAACAACGAAACACACACACACAAATAACAACAGCAAACCCAAACAAAAAAACCCCACACAAAAAGTAAAACAAAAACATAAAACCAACAAGACCGAAACACACACACACGCACATACTGCGCGCGCGCGCACGCACGTGTCTAATATCACTATGAGTGAACAGACATTTAATTGAATATTACTACGAGTAAACAGATATTAAATTGAAGAACACACGCACACGTCTAATATCACTATGAGTGAACATTAAATTGAGGAAGCACACATGAGCACCTACACACATGTCTAATATCACTATGAGTGAACAGACATTAAATAAACACAAACATGTGCACACACGCACGCGCACACACACGTCTATTATCACTGTGAGTGAACAGACATTAAATTGAAGAACACACACAAGTAGGCCTATCTAATATCACTATGAGTGAACAAACATTAAATTGAACACACACACGTGTCTAATATCACTATGAGTGAACAGACATTAAATTGAAGAAACATACATATGCGCAAGCACACACACTGCACACACACACGTGACTAATATCACTATAAGTGTGAACAGACATTAAATTGAAGAACACACACAGACGCACTGCACACACACATACACACACGTCTAATATCACTATGAGTGAGCAGACATTACATTGAAACACACACACACGTATCTAATATCACTATGAGTAAACAGACGTTAAATTGAAGAACACGCACGAACACACACACACACTGCACACACGTGTCTAATATCACTATGAGTGAGCAGACATTAAATTTAAGAACACACACATAACTAATGTCACTATTAGTGAACAGACATTAAATTTAAGAACACACACGTGTCTAATATCACTATGAGCGAACAGACGTTAAATTGAGGAACACACACACACACACAAGTAGGCCTATCTGATATCACTATGAGTGAACAGACATTAAATTGAACACACACATACACACACGCGTATCTAATATCACTATGAGTGAACTGACATTCAATTGAAGAAAAACACACGCACACACATCTAATATCACTATGAGTGAACAGACATTAAATTGAGGAACACACACACACACGCACGCGCGCGCGTAAGCCTATCTAATATCACTTAAAGAGTGAACAGACATTAAATTGAACTCACACACACACGTATCTGATATAACTATGAGTGAACAGACGTTACATTGAGAAACACACACACGTGTCTAATATCACTATGAGTGAACAGGCATTAAATTGAAGAAACACGTGCACGCACGCACACACACACTGCACACACGTGTCTAATATCACTATGAGTGTAAGGGCAAAAGGTAAAGGAGTCCCATAACCTATAAGGTCGTAGGGCAGCGAGGCGTCAGAGACCTCACTTCTCTAGGGCCAGCATATTGAGGGCGGTGCCCATCTCCTCTCCCTCGCTGCTTTACCTTCCCTGACCCTAAAGAGGGCAGGTACCCATTTACAGCTGGGTGAACTGGGGGAACTGTACTGAAACCAAGGCGCGCAAACGGTCACCCATCCAACTGGTAACCACGCTCGACGCTGCTTAACTTGGCTGGGGGAAAGCCAGTGCTCCGACCACTGAGCTATCCCGTCCCCTTAGAGTGTACAGGCATTATATTGAAGAAACACACATGCGCACGCACACACACACTGCATACACACGTATCTAATATCACTATGAGTGAACAGACATTAAACTGAAGAACACACACGTGTCTAATATCACTGTGTGAACAGACATTAAATTGAACACACACACACACACGTATCTAATATCACTGTGAACAAACAAATTGAAGAACACACACACACACACACACACGTGTCTAGTATCACTATGAGTGAACAGACATTCAATTGAAGAACACACACGCGTGTGCGCGCATCTAATATCACTATGAACGAGCAGACATTAAATTGAAGAAACATACATAATATACATATTATGCGAATGTACACACACACAGGGGACGGGATAGCTCAGTGGTCGGAGCACTCGCTTTCCCCCAGCCCAGTTAAGCAGCGTTGAGCGTGGTTAAGCAGTTGGATGGGTTTACGCGCCTTGGCTTCAGTACTGTTCCCCCAGCTGTAAATGGGTACCTGCCCTCTTTAGGGTCAGGGAAGGTAAAGCAGCTAGGGAGAGGAGATGGGCGCCGCCCTCAATATGCTGGCCCCTAGAGAAGTGAGGTCTCTGACGCCTCGCTCCCCTACGACCTTATAGGTTATGGGACTCCTTTACCTTACCTTACACACACACACATACGTGTCTAATATCCCTATGAGTGAACAGACATTAAATTGAAGAACACATACTCTGCACACACACGTCTAATATCACTATGAGTGAGCAGGTATTAAACTGAAACACACACACGTGTCTAATATCACTATGAGTGAACAGACATTAAATTGAAGAAACATACATATGCGCAAGCACACACACTGCACACACACACGTGACTAATATCACTATGAGTGTGAACAGACATTAAATTGAAGAACACACACACACGTCTAATATCACTACGAGTGAACAGACGTTAAATTGAGAAACACACACATGTGCACGCACGCACACACACACTGCACACACGTGTCTAATATCACTATGAGTGTACAGGTATTAAATTGAAGAAACACACATGCACACGCACACACACACTGCACACACACGTATCTAATATCACTATGAGTGAACAGACATTAAAATGAAGAACACACACACACGTGTCTAATATCACTGAGTGAACAGACATTAAATTGAACACACACGTATCTAATATCACTGTGAACAAACAAATTGAAGAACACACACACACACACACGTGTCTAGTATCACTATGAGTGAACAGACAATCAATTGAAAAACACACACGCGCGCGCGCGCGCATCTAATATCACTATGAACGAGCAGACATTAAATTGAAGAAACATACATAATATACATATTATGCGAATGTACACACACACAGAGGACGGGATAGCTCAGTGGTCGGAGCACTGGCTTTCCCCCAGCCAAGTTAAGCAGTGTCGAGCGTGGTTAAGCAGTTGGATGGGTTTACGCGCCTTGGCTTCAGTACTGTTCCCCCAGCTGTAAATGGGTACCTGCCCTCTTTAGGGTCAGGGAAGGTAAAGCAGCTAGGGAGAGGAGATGGGCGCCGCCCTCAATATGCTGGCCCCTAGAGAAGTGAGGTCCCTGACGCCTCGCTCCCCTACGACCTTATAGGTTATGGGACTCCTTTACCTTTACCTTACCTTACACACACACACATACGTGTCTAATATCCCTATGAGTGAACAGACATTAAATTGAAGAACACATACTCTGCACACAAACGTCTAATATCACTATGAGTGAGCAGGTATTAAATTGAAACACACACACGTATCTAATGTCACTATGAGTGAACAGACATTAAATTGAAGAAACACACATGCGCGCGCACACACGTGTCTAATATCACTATGAGTGAACAGACATTAAATTGAAGAAACATACATATGCGCAAGAACACACACTGCGCACACACACGTGACTAATATCACTATGAGTGTGAACAGACATTAGATTGAAGAACACACACACGTGTAATATCACTATGAGTGAGCAGACATTAAATTGAAACACACAGACACGTATCTAATATCACTATGAGTGAACATACGTTAAATTGAAGAACATGCGTGCGTACGCACGCACACACACACACTGCACACACGTGTGTAATATCACTATGAGTGAGCAGACATTAAATTGAAACACACACATACCTTATGTCACTATTAGTGAACATACATTAAATTTAAGAACACACACATATCTAATATCACTATGAGTGAACAGACATTAAATTCAAGAACACACACGTCTCTAATATCACTATGAGCGAACAGACGTTTGAGGAACACACACACACACAAGTAGGCCTATCTAATATCACTGTGAGTGAACAGACATTAAATTGAACACACACATACACACACGCGTATCTAATATCACTATGAGTGAACTGACATTAAATTCAAGAACACACACGTGTCTGATATCACTATGAGCGAACAGACATTAAATTGAGGAACACACACACACACAAAGTAGGCCTATCTAATATCACTATGAGTGAACAGACATTAAGTTGAACACACACATACACACACGCGTATCTGATATCACTATGAGTGAACTGACATTAAATTGAAGAAAAACACACGCACACACGTCTTATATCACTACGAGTGAACAGACGTTAAATTGAGAAACACACACATGTGCACGCACGCACACGTGTCTAATATCACTATGAGTGTACAGGTATTAAATTGAAGAAACACACATGCGCACGCACACACACACTGCACACACACGTATCTAATATCACTATGAGTGAACAGACATTAAACTGAAGAACACACACACACGTGTCTAATATCACTGAGTGAACAGACATTAAATTAAACACACACACGAATCTAATATCACTGTGAACAAACAAACTGAAGAACACACACACACACACACGTGTCTAGTATCACTATGAGTGAACAGACATTCAATTGAAGAACACACACGCGCGCATCTAATATCACTATGAACGAGCAGACATTAAATTGAAGAAACATACATAATATACATATTATGCGAATGTACACACACACAGGGGACGGGATAGCTCAGTGGTCAGAGCACTGCTTTCCCCCAGCCAAGTAGTAGTAGTAGTAGTTCTTCAGTTTAACGTCCTTCCACTAAACAGTGATATCAGACGGGAAAGTGTGTGTGTGTGTGTGTGTGTGTGTGTGTGTGTGTGTGTGTGTGTGTGTGTGTGTGAGTGTGTGTAAGGGGATGCATATAGCTAATCATTGACAATTAACAAATATTAATAATATAAAGCGTAAAAAAGAACTTTGAAAAGATAGAAATAACAGCTGAACACTAACTTTGCAATTTCTACAACTAAATAAAATACAATGTACTATAGGTATCTGATAATAGGACAATGAGTTAATGACAATACAATATCTTTCATTAAAGGGGTGTCTTTAAGTATTTGCTCTAAGCAAGGACTGGGAAGACGGGTAAAAAGGTTTTTAGATCTGGACTTTGTAAGAGAACGTGAGCGTTGGTAATAGTTTCGCCACAGATACAAGTTGCGGATTTTGAAAATTTAGATCTAAAAGCATTGAGTTTAAACCTGTAGATAAGTGATACAACGTTTCTATATTCTTGTGAATTATGGCATTTGATATCATCATAAGATAATAAATGAGTTATATCATCATTCCAGGAAAAACCAATTTCTTGTAGTTTCTTTTTAAAGTGTTTCAAGCATGCATTTTGCAATATGCTAAAGCCCTCATAGGCAGATAAAGGAACATCTATGCTGTAAGAACCACTGTTATGCTTTGCTCCGCATTTTGCCAATCTGTCAACTTTTTCGTTAAAGTGGATACCACAATGAGAAGGAATCCAGCAGAAAGTTATATTAGTACCCCTAACATCAGAAAATGAATCAGATGACATATCTCAGTTATGAGCTCTTGTCTCACTTTTGAGCTGAAATTTTTTAATGCAAGTAACACTGACTTGGAATCAACACAGAAAAGTATCTGAAAAATGTCTTTCGGAAAATCTAGAAGATAATACAAAGCCATCGAAATAGCAGACAGTTCAGCTGTAAATATAGATCGATTTTTTCCAATAGAAAATGATCTCTCTATCTTCAGAGATGGGATGACAAATGCTGCACCCCGCTCATTGTCGCTCAAAAGTGATCCGTCAGTGTAGATTTTTAGATGTTCTGGATATGTAGTTTGCATATATTCTTTTACTGATGCACTAAGAATATTTTCATTTCCTTTTTTGGTTAGAGAAGAATAACTGACATCAAAATTAGCTCTCTGAAGCTCCCATGGGGGACAAGGGGAGACATTAATCTTTGATTTAGTTAATTTTGTAGGACATAGTTCTGCCTTATCAAACAATTCAGAAGTATAGGTTCTAATAGTGGTAAGAGAACGAATAGAACGTGCTCTTTTAGGAAAGTTGTCATCAGATCTAGTACATATCTCGGTGTCCACATTGGTTTCTTGCTTTGAACATCGTAAGAGGTATTTAGCCAAAGCCAGTTGTCGATAGTTGTCTAATGGCAAAATACCTATCTCTTTATAAGTACCCATTGATGATGCATGAAAAGGTACCCCTAGAGCTAATCGAAAAGCCTTACAGTCTAATTTTCTCATTTTTTGCAATAAATATTTAGGAGCACTGAAAAACGCTTCCTGACCATAAATGAGTCTAGAACGTACTAAAGATAAGGCCAGATGTTTTAACACAACTACATCATGAGCCCACACTTGTTTACTAATAACTTTCAGGAAGTTTAGACTTCTCCTAGCTTTAGTATTTAAATATTCAATATGATAATTCCAAGTTAATTTAGACGTGAAATATACCCCTAAAAACTTCACTATGGTTTTATAGTTTAAGATATTACCATCTATATGGAAAACAGGTAGATCTGGTGAGTTAGCACCATTACTGAAAAGTACGAGATTTGTCTTTTCAGGAGATAGTGACAGACCATTTTCAAATATATAGTCATTAAGTTTGTTCAGCTCAATCTGATACACGTTTTTCATATAATTTAGATGTCTCTTTGGAGTTCTCTTTTTCATTGAGACATTCATCCACATACAAATGTCATCAGCATACTGGACATGGGTTGCATTACTTGAGAGACACTTAGGAAGATCATAAAGAAGAATATTGAAAAGATGTGGAGCAATGACTGATCCCTGTGGAATGCCCATTGTTGGAAATCGTAAAGTAGAATAGGAATTTCCAACTTTGGCCTGTATGCGTCTTTCTGAGAGACAGGCTTTAACATAATAATAGATATTGCCAGATAAGCCAATAGACTTTAACTTAAACAATAATCGTTCATGCCAGACCTGATCATATGCTTTCATCAAAAAATGTGGCAAGTACATTTTTCCTACGAGCAAACTGATGTTTCATTTGTGTACTGAGCTTAATCAGATGATCTGCTGTGGACCTGCCTTTTCGAAAACCTGCTTGACTAAGAGGAATTATTTGGTTTTTATCACAATAATGTATTAATCGGTTTAGAATGATTTTTTCCATAAGCTTTCCTGTATGTGAGGTTAACGCGATAGGTCTGTAGCTGTTTTTATCACTTTTAAGTTTACCCTGCTTTGGCACTGGCACTAAGATGGAGTGTTTCCAAATGCGTGGAATTACTCCTGAGCCCAGCTGGTTTGGAACAATTCAAGTAATAATATAATCCAATTTTCTGGCAGCTGTTTCAATAATTCATTTGAAACAGCATCTATGCCAACTGATGTTCTTTTTGTCCAAGAGATAGGAGGGCATCTTTTAGCTCTGCAGCGTTAGGGAGCATTGACATAATGACTGTTATCTTTCACAGGATCTTTATACATAACCTTTTGTGCTTCCTTTTTCTCTATATACTTTACATTTATCTGATAGACTTCTATCACTCATTGTATCTGTGAAGATTTCTATGAATGTATCAGCTTTCTCTGAATTAGTTGGAAGTTCATTATCTGTGATTTTTATAGGGCAGTTAGGAAGCTTAATCCCACTTTTCATATCTTTAAATTTTTTCCATACCTTTTGCAGATCCTTATGTGTGTAAACTTCTTGTAAGCAGAAGGTAGACCAAAATTGACGTTTGCTTTGTTCAACAGTTTTATCACAAAGGGACTTTGCTTTTTTCATAACACAACGATTTTCTGGCGTTTTGTTTCTTAAGTATCTTTTAGACGCAGCTTTTTTGTCATTCACAGCTTTTTGACAAGCAGAATTCCACCATATATTTCCCGAGTGCTTTTCGGACTTTACAGAGGAATACTTAGGAATAGAGCTATCAGCTGCTTGTAATGTATATTCTTTAAATTTTTCATAAAAATTGTCAATATCATTACTTTTGATACTTTCAGTATTAATTTGTGTCAAAATGTCTTTAAACTTGTTCCAATCTGCATGACAATAGTTGTACTTTGGGATAACATCTTTTTCTTTGTCATTTCGTACAGAAGTATCATTAAGAGTGATAGCAATGGGAAAGTGATCACTTCCCATTGTATCACTTTCTATTTCCCAATCACATATGGTGACAAGAGATGGAGAAATGAAAGATAGAGCTAAAGCACTAGGTCTCTGATTCGAAATATCTGGGATTCTTGTAATGTTACCATCATTAAGTAAGAACAGACAAGAATCAATTACGTTTTCGATAAATCGATTACTGGTTATTGATGTCCAGTTTTTATCCCAGAAGGGGGAGTGTGCATTAAAATCCCCACATATTAACCATTTCTTATTGGAATCTGGAAATGTGCGCAACCATTCTGTGTTGCTGTCATTGGGGCCTTTTGGCAAATATACCGAAACATTTAGATTTATAGATTTGCTGATTTTTATGCATGCAGCACACGAGTGCAGATTCGGTACATTTGTTGGAACTGGCGAGGTACATTCATTATATTCTATTCCTTTATGTACATAGATGGCAGCCCGAATCTTTTCAGCATCGTTTGCAACAGATTCATAGATAGGTGGATAATAGTAATTATTGAGATTGGGTAGTCGATTTCTGTTACTGTTTAAAGATTGTAAGACTAAAACCTCAGATCTAAACGATGCAAGATGTTGAATAAGATACCGCAAATTTGTTGTCACAGATCTGCAGTTCCACTGCAATATTTTAAAGGGAAAGTTTTTACCATTTTTATAAGAGAATAAGTCACAAGTTGTTTTTACAAGGATTTGTATAGAAACACAGTTTAAAAATAATTAAACAAATAAAAAGTTCTAAGGGAAAACGAAAATGTAAGTCAGAAATAATAACATACAATGAAACCAGAAAAAAAAACACCTGCGAGATATCTAACTACAATACAGTCTTTTACAATAGGCAAGAGAACAATCAGTCACGATAGCTCTGAAATTGATCACAGATCTACATACCCTCAGGTTCTGTCCTTTTCTTTAAAGTTAAAAGTCTCTTAACACGTTGTATAGATTCCACCATGGGCTTTTGCTTCTAGTAAACGGTGGGTACACAGCATTTCTTTGATGATTCCTGGGTGGCTGTTGTCTGTTGTACCTGAAGGGTCTTCTTGGCTTTTCCCAAAAGAGTTGACGGACGTGTCTGCCGATGTTGGCAGCCAGCACGCTGGCCCCTCTCCTGGTGGGGTGAAGGCCATCCTTCAGAGTCCTGGAGTCCGTGTGCAGGTTTGAGTGAGCTATTTTAATGCATTTTTGAGCTCTGAGCTACTTGGGTTAAGCTCTGTCTCCCCCAGCCAAGTTAAGCAGCGTTGAGCGTGGTTAAGTAGTTGGATGGGTTTACGCGCCTTGGCTTCAGTACTGTTCCCCCAGCTGTAAATGGGTACCTGCCCTCTTTAGGGTCAGGGAAGGTAAAGCAGCTAGGGAGAGGAGATGGGCGCCGCCCTCAATATGCTGGCCCCTAGAGAAGTGAGGTCTCTGACGCCTCGCTCCCCTACGACCTTATAGGTTATGGGACTCCTTTACCTTTACCTTACCTTACACATACGTGTCTAATATCCCTATGAGTGAACAGACATTAAATTGAAGAACACATACACTGCACACAAACGTCTAATATCACTATGAGTGAGCAGGTATTGAATTGAAACACACACACGTATCTAATGTCACTATGAGTGAACAGACATTAAATTGAAGAAACACACATGCGCGCGCACACACGTGTATAATATCACTATGAGTGAACAGACATTAAATTGAAGAAACACACCCACACATACTGCAACACACACGTCTAATATCACTATGAGTGAACAGACTTTAAATTGAAGAACACACACACGTCTAATATCACTTTGAGAGAACAGACATTAAATTGAACACACACATATCCAATATCACTCTGAGTGAACTGACATTAAATTGAAGAACGCACACACGTAAGCCTATCTAATATCACTATGAGTGACAGGCATTAAATTGAACACACACACACACGTATCTAATATCAATATGAGTGAACAGACATTAAAATGAAGAAAAACACACATGCGCACACACACACGTGTGTAATATCACTATGAGTAAACAGACATTAAATTGAAGAAGCACACCCACACATACTGCAACACACACGTCTAATATCACTATGAGTGAACAGACATTAAATTGAAGAACACATACACACACACGTGCCTAATATCACTATGAGTGAACAGACATTAAATTGAACACACCCACACATACTGCAACACACACGTCTAATATCACTATGAGTGAACAGACATTAAATTGAAGAAACACATACACACACACGTGCCTAATATCACTATGAGTGAACAGACATTAAATTGAACACACCCACACATACTGCAACACACACGTCTAATATCACTATGAGTGAACAGACTTTAAATTGAAGAACACACACACGTCTAATATCACTTTGAGAGAACAGACATTAAATTGAACACACACATATCCAATATCACTCTGAGTGAACTGACATTAAATTGAAGAACGCACACACGTAAGCCTATCTAATATCACTATGAGTGACAGGCATTAAATTGAACACACACAACGTATCTAATATCAATATGAGTGAACAGACATTAAATTGAAGAAAAACACACATGCGCACACACACACGTGTGTAATATCACTATGAGTAAACAGACATTAAATTGAAGAAGCACACCCACACATACTGCAACACACACGTCTAATATCACTATGAGTGAACAGACATTAAATTGAAGAACACATACACACACACGTGCCTAATATCACTATGATGAACAACATTAAATTGAACACACCCACACATACTGCAACACACGTCTAATATCACAATGAGTGAACAGACATTAAATTGAAGAACACACACACGTCTAATATCACTATGAGTGAGCAGACATTAAACTGAAACACACACACACACGTATCTAATGTCACTATGAGTGAACAGACATTAAATTGAAGAACACACACTGCACACACACACGTCTAATATCATTGAGTGAGCAGATATTAAATTGAATCACACACACGCGCTCGTATCTAATTCCACTATGAGTGAACAGACATTAAATTGGAGAACACACGCTGCACATACCACTATGGGTGAACAGACATTCAATTGAAGAACACACAACACACACGCGCGCGCATCTAATATCACTATGAACGAGCAGACATTAAATTGAAAAACACACACACACACTGCACACACACACGTGTCTAATATCACTATGAGTGAACAGGCATTAAATTGCACACACACACACACACACACACATTGGAAGACTCACCTTGAGAGTGCTCATTTTTTCAAAAATTGATGGACCACCACCACAAAGGGGAGGTTGAAAGCAACCGAGAAGGCCACAGTAAACATGGCGGTAAGCTTGTAACGGTTTGAAATACCGAATGGCAGAGTCTGCACATGAATTCAAAGCACGCACACGCACACACACACACACATGAATATAGAAAATTTGTATCTCTTATCTACAGGTTTAAGCTCAATGCTTTTAGTACTTTTTTTTAAGGCAACATGTATCTGTAGCTAAAATATTACCATTGCTCACATTTTCTTTTAGAATAGAGATTGCGAAAACTTGTTGTAACCTGTTTTCACAGTCTGTTGCTTAGAGCAAATTCTAAAAGACATTCCTTTAATGAAAGAAACTGTATTGTCATTAAGCCATAGTCCTGTTATCACGCAGAACATCTTGCGCACACGTTAACACCAGTCGCGCTTTTCGGAAGAGTAGGCCATTGTGTGCTGGTAGGAACGGATGACTAAATTTATAAAACTGCAAACACACGGGGACTGGATGAGAGAGAAAAAAGCACACGAGTGCTTATTCCATTATCCTCGAAATAAAAGAATATTTTTTTTAAAAGTACTCTTGACGACTGATCGATCCCATCTCCTTCATCATAAGTTGATGGCTTTCAATCAATCAAACATTCATCATCACTTCTGTCATCTGATGGGATACTGATTGTAATAGGATGATCAACTGCTTGTTTTGTGGAGCATTTGCCTCCCCACTTCTCCCCAAAAAGATGGCTGGGACTACCCGTCTTGTCCCCTATGAAGGTGGAACACAGCACAGACACTTCCAGGTAGTTGCGAAGTGAGGTGTCAGAGACCTCAGCTTCTCTTGGGCAAGGTCAACCTAACAGAGCCCAGCCTACCCAGCCTAGCCCTCTCCAGGAGTTAATAGTCTCATTCAAAGGACTTTGGTGGGAGGGAGTCACTGCTAATGTTAACTCCTAGGTAAAATTCCCTAAAACAGGCTCTTTGTAATCACTGAATGGGCTTTTGAATATTGACACATGATCTTATTCATGAGTTCATATAGAGAACGTTGGGTGTTGTTTTTTGTTTTTTTAAAGTCCTATTTTGAAAAATAGCGAGTGGCTGGTTATTACCATCCAAGACTACTTGCGCATCAACACTACAGATTAACATGGTGTAGGTCTAAAATTTAAAAAATGCTGTGGGTTAGAGTCTATATAGTAGGAAAAAAACATAATGTAATAAAAACTCCAGATCTCTATATAATATATTATATGCTCCTAAAAGAATTCAACAGCATCACCACTATTGTAGTAGACTTTGAAACCATAAATCAGTCAACAAGTGATGCTTAATGCCCTGTTGACTTTGAAACCATAAATCAGTCAACGATGATGCTTAATGCCCTGTTGACTTTGAAACCATAAATCAGTCAACAGTGATGTTTAATGCCCTGTTGACTTTGAAACCATAAATCAGTCAACGATGATGCTTAATGCCCTGTTGACTTTGAAACCATAAATCAGTCAACAGTGATGTTTAATGCCATGTTGACTTTGAAACCATAAATCAGTCAACAGTGATGCTTAATGCCATGTTGACTTTGAAACCATAAATCAGTCAACAGTGATGCTTAATGCCATGTTGACTTTGAAACCATAAACCAGTCAACAGTGATGTTTAATGCCATGTTCACTTTGAAACCATAAATCAGTCAAAAGTGATGCTTTATGCCCTGTTGACAGACAAGTCTCATCCAAAGGACTTATCGTGGAGTGGAGTCAGTACTGAAGTTAACTCTTAGATAACATTTCATAAAACCTACTTTTTGAAATATGAACAGGCTTTTGACTATTGACTAAACGGCTATTGTGTTCTTGAAGATTGAACCTTGTGTTAAAATAGTGTATAAACTGGTCACAAAAAAACCCAGCCAAATTTTAAAACATGCTCAGTTGGGTTTTTAAAAAATCTAAACCTTCTTGGGAAAATTATGATGGCCAAACCAAGGATTCACGTCACCACCCAATGGAAGAACCATACTTCACTAGATCTCTACACTTGAAAATAAACTAGAATCTGTAAGTTACCAGAACCTGAGACCGTCAATATTCAAAAGCCCATTCATATGATTCCAAAGAGCCTGTTTTGGGGAATTTTGCCTAGGAGTAAACATTAGCAGCATTCAGTGTGAAATACTGTAAAGTGATACAGAATATCCCTATGTAATTTTGTTGAGCTGCTGTGCTCTTTGAAACTGTGACCTCTGTACTTCCATGATAATATTAGATGTAAACCATTTTAGTCCTACAAGGGATGAATAGTAAATGTTTAATATGCCTGTACTTCTATGATAATTAAGTATACACCATTTCAGTCCTATAATGGGTGATTAACAATGCTCCATATATGTCAACAGATACTGAAGATAATACAGAGAATTAACTATAGCCTAGATCTAGTCTAGGTCCCCTTCCCTTGCGGTTTTTTGTTGTGTTGTTGGGGTTTTGTGGGGGGGGGGGGGGATATTTTTTGTGTTTTAGGGTTGGTTTTTGTTTTGTTGTTTTCGGGGTTTTTTGGTGTTTTATTTTGGGGGAGGGGGGGTACCTACTTAAACCTGCTGAAAACTTCAACTTATGATACTGCTTGATCTGTCAAGACTTACTTTTATCTATCTATCTACGAACTTACTGGATAGACCTAGCCATCATGTTTCATTAACATGTAGGTGAACAAGTGTTAAAAACCTGTTATTATAACTTTATCAACCACAAGGGCGGGCTATGACTACTTTGCTCCAAATCTATTTTTCAAGGTAACATTTTTCATCTTTGTTTTCCCCCCACATCATTTTTATACAGATGTAGAACAATTTTGAAAATCCCCCCTCCCTTTTGTGTATGTGTGTGTGTGTGTGTGTGGAGAGGGGTTCTGGGCTAGAGCATCAAGGTTTAGACCTACAATGGTGAGATTTTTGAGCATGCAACCGTCCTCCACCCCCACCCCCACACACTCCCCTCCTCCAACCACCATTTAATTAGCCTCATTCTGACTTCAGGGAAAATCCAAGCATCTGTACTGTATTTAAACTAAACTAGATCTAGCTATGATCCGACCGTTAAAGAGCTGAAACACACAAGTCTACTGTCCATGAAAGACACCATCACGAAACAGAAATAATAATTTTAAAAACCAAAAACTTACGGCTCCAGGAACTCCGTGTTGCTGCCAAGACGCGTCAGTACTAGAACACCTGGCAAGAGGTTTCTTCAATTTGGGAACCAGTGCTGCTGAGCGGGAAAAAAGCAGACGCGAAACCGCCGACCGTGCAACCGTCGCCATCTTGTTCGGTCAGTTACTTACTTCTGCGCATGCTTCCTGTAGGCCTAGGCTCAAAGCTTTGCGTAGCCTATCGTATCAGTATCTGTGACGTGTTATGTGTAGGTTTTGTATAGTGTTACATTTTGTGGGAGTCACAACGTATGTATGATGTAATTTTCAGCATGAAATTTAAAATGTTACTTTTGCTGAAGAGGGGATAACTTGTGGTTAAGAAAAATGTGGGTGTAAATTGCCCCTTTTTTATGTGCCAGTTTTGTTGTTGGTTTGGTTTGTTTTTTTTAGTTTTGGTTATTAATATTTGGTTGTTGTTGTTGAATGTTTAAAGCTTGTTGATATTTGGTGATCTTAAGGCTTGGAGAAAAATGAAAGATAATAACAGTGTGTGTGTGTGTGTGTGTGTTGTTGTGTGTTGTTGTTGTTGTTGTTGTTGACTTCAATTTTACGTCTGTTCACTTCTAGTGATATTAGACAGGGGGTACAAATTGGAGGGGTGGATGTCTTTTTTAAAAAAAACACACACACACAAAACAAAACAAAAACAGAAAAACTACCCCCCAAAAAAACAACAACCCAACAACAACAACAACAACAACCCACCAAACCATGCTTTTACACACAAAAATCATATAAAGAAACTTGGCAATGCAACAGGAATTATAAAAAGCATAAAAACAAGTCATTAACGTTAATGCAACTATAACAAATGTCCTAAGGGACTGCGGTAAAGACCTTTCACAATTTCAAATGCCAGTTTAAAATTATTGAATATGCTGGTGACGGAATTTTCATAAAAATGGGGCATGAAAGTTTTTACACTCTGGCAATCAAAAAGTATATGAGTATTGGTGATATTCTCACCACATATACATTTACCATTTTTGCTGAATTTGGTTATCAATGCATTTAGTTTCATTCTATAAAATAAAGCAGTAATTCTTCTTGACGTAAAAACATTTACACAAGCTTTTGAATGGTTCACGACTGTTAAATTATCGGTATTAATTGCAGTTCTAGTTAAAAATCTCTCATTTTGCTGATTAGCTTCAGTGATCTTTCTCCATGATTTTTGTTCTAGTAAGCTGTACCCCTCTTTTAAGGATAGAGGCACATGCAATTCTATTGCATCCCGTCCATGTTTTGCACCTTTTTGGCAGCTCAATCTGCCCACTCATTTGGAAAGAATCCAGTGTGTGAAGGCACCCAACAAAAATTCACACTTATGCCCTTTAATGTTAAGAGATGGATGACATGCTTAATTTCTAATATAATTTTCGAAGTTTTCTTATAACATGGGGATTTTAAAGCATACAATACCGACTTAGAATCAAGGCAAAGAAGGATTTGGAATATATACAATGACAATGACAAATTCTTTTATTTCCAGGATAATGAATAAGCACTCATGTGCTTTTTTACATCAGTCCCCGCCCGTAGGGATACATCTTAATAATAACCCAACACTTATACACTCTCACAGTATAAACTAGGGGAAATAACCCTTTTCAAAACAGCCCCCCCCCCCAACAAAAAACAAAAAAACAAAAAAAAAGAAAACCCTAAAAACACCCACCCCCTACCCCCCAACCAAAACAAACAAACAAGGAGAAAGAAAAACCAAATCAACAAAAGAAGGAAAAAGAAAGAGAAAAAGAAACAACAACAAGAACAACAACAAAACCAAGAAAAATAACAACAACCAAACTTAATAAGTCATAAAGATAAACATCCACACATTGTCAAATGGTACATATACTTGTTACATATAACAATAAGATATTGAAATAGGACACTCATTAAAACTTAAGTACAGCGGACAAGCCCAATAAAGTATTGAAAATATAAAATATGAATCCTTCATTAGGATACACTATAACTACCGTAAAATCCCTAGCATAAGCCCACCATCTAGCAAACGCCCACCCCCCACTTGGGACCAAAAGTTGTGCACAGGGGTAACTACCCAGCAAACGCCCACCCTGCTTTTTTCAAAGAGACTAGGCTCACTTTCACTAAGATTTGTGCAGTCATCTTTTTCCCCTTTACCTTTTCGTGTTTCTTTCCTTTTTTCTTATTCTTTGTCCCCTCTCCTCACTCCCACCCATCCCCGACAAAGTGAATTAAAATTACGTCATGCTTTTTCCACTGACGTCTTTTGTCTGTCAGTGATGTACCGGTACTTTGACAACGCTTCCTGGTGGCCAGAAGTTGGTTCTTGAATCTCTGTGCCATTTTTGCAAAATGCCGAAGCGACAGTCTTACACTGTGTCTTTCAAATTGCAAGCCCTCCAGTATCTGGATAAAGAAGCATGTGGGAATGTTTCGGAGTGTGCCCGTGAATTTTCTGTGGATAGGAAGAGGATCAGGGAATGGAGTGAAAACAGAGATAGACTTGAACAGCAGTACGGAAAAGACAAACAAAAACGGAAACTGTCGGAAGGACCAGCAGTTAGATCTGAACATGTCGACCAAGGTGTGCTGCCTTATCTGGAAGATGAAAGATCTGAAGGCAGGGTAGTGCGAAACAAGGACTTACAACGGAAAGCGATGGAACTGGCAGGTGCTTTCAATGTGGTGGGCTTCTTGGCATCAGACATGTGGTTAAGTCGTTGGAAACAGCGCCACTTGGTGTCTTGTAGACAGGGAACCAGCTCAAGCCAAAAGGTCCCTGCAGACTTTGAGGATCAACTTCTTCTGCGACTACGTCATCACCATGGTTTATCCTCTGTCAAACATCATGAACATGGATCAGACGATGGTCCGGTTTGACATGATGCCAGCCCCTACCAACAACAAGAAAGGTGCCAAACAAGTTAGAATCAAGGGCACAAAGGCTGAAAAACGAGGCTTCACGGTGGCACTTACGGCGGCAGCGGATGGAACCAAATTGCCAGCTTTTGTGATCCTGCCAGAGAGAAATGGGAACATTCCACCCCGGGTTTTTTGCAGCTGAGAGTGCCAGACAATGTTCGTGTATGTGCGACAGCCAATGGCTGGATGACCAGAGACACCACCATTGCCTGGATTCAGCGTGTCCTTGGGCCATCCGACGAACGCCGCCTCCTGCTTCTGGACTGTTACAGTGCCCATAGGACTCAGGAAGTCAGGGACGCACTCCAAGCCCAGCAAGTGGACACCATGTTGATTCCTGCAGGCTGCACCCCTTTGGCACAGCCAGTGGATGTGGCTCTTGCCAAGCCTTTTAAGGACTCCATCAGAGATTGCTGGGTGGAGTGGATGAGGGAACCCAGGCCACCGACTGCTGCTGCCAACCTCAGGCAGGCCACTAGACAAGACGTCATCAACTGGGTCAGCAGGGCGTGGGACAACATTCGACCCGAACGATCGTTAAATCGTTCCTGATGTACCCATATCCAACGCCATAGATGGATCTGAGGACGACAAAGTGCTGGAATGGTTTCCGGACGAGATCGGCGCTGTCCTGCCTTGTGTTGATGGCAATGCACCTGGTCCAGAAGAGCCAGAGAGTGAGGACGACGGGGCCCAGGACGACAACCTGGATGAGAGCGACGCCGATGCAGAGTTTGAGGGACTGGAATAAGTACCGGTACTAAGACTGAACCTGTTTACCCCAGCTAGGCAGTTAGCAAGATGAGTTCATGTGTTAATGAGTGCTGTTCGTGTTTTTTCGAGTTTCTGTTTCTTTTTTTGTTTGTTTGTGGGTTTTCCTTTCTCCGAAAGATTGGGCCTTTTGAAGACAAAATCCAAGTTCAGTTGACTTTTCATTTCCAAAGACGATGGTGTAATTTTTTCCCTGTACAGAAAGAAAGGACTTCATTGGTGTTGACATTTCGACATTTGACCAAGTTTCTTTTTCCCGGAATTGTGTTCTTATTGTTTGTCCTTGCAAAGGTCTGGCGATTTTCTTTTTACTTTATAAATATGAATGACAGAAATCATGCTCGTGTTGTTTTCACAAGAGCCAGTCTCCTCTCTCTCTCTCTCTCTCTCTCTCTCTCTTCTCTCTCTCTCTCTCTCTCTCTCTCTCTCTCTCTCTCTCTCTCTCTCTCTCTCTCATGATTGTCCTCGTTGGCCTTCTTTGCCTCAAAGTCGCTTTTTAAAATTTTTTTCCTTCACTTCTACTCACACGACCTAACTTACATGCTTTCGGGGTTTGTTTTCACTCAATTACAGGTTGAGCACAAAAATTACTTTCTGCAAAGGGGTCCATCCCTAGCAAACCCCTCCCCCCAATTTTGCCCTAAATCAGTGCACAGGGGGGGTGGGCGTTTGCTAGGGATTTTACGGTATAAGCAAAACGATAAAAGGTGAGATATACAGAGACAGAGAGACAGAAGTGTGTGTGTGTATTTCAGAGATAATATCCAATATATAATTCCCAAAACAGTACACGATCACCATCAACACTCATTTTTTGATTATACTCGTTCAAATTATATGTCATGATAATGAAATAAACCCGATACCCATACATTCACATAATAAAAACAAGAAACAAAACAAAAGAAGAAATCTAAACCTATACAGTCATTGAGAGAGAGAATGTGTGTGCGTGTGTGTGCGTGTGTGTGCGTGTGTGTGTGTGTGTGTGTGAGTGTGTGTGTGCGCGCGCGCGCGTGTGTATGTATATGTGTGTGTGTGTGTGTGTTAGGGATAATACTAATTATATAATACTCACATAGCACACGATCAACACCAACACTTTTTGATTATACTCATACAAATTGAATGTTATGATGATAAATTAAGTGCAATACCCATATACTCACACAATAAGGAGGGGAGAAAAACCCCAATAAAGTCATAAAAAGAACATCTACACATTGTAAGTAAGAGAGACTTTTTTTTTTACCAGGATAATGCAATGGCAAATCAAGAATATAAGTAAGACACATTAATATTGCCATTAGTTCTGCTGTAAATATCGAGTGGTATTTACCAACATAGTATGATTTTTCAACGCTGGTATAACAAAAGCAGAACCTGTTTCTTGATTATCTAGACGTGATTCGTCTGTATAAATTTGTAAATGGTCAAAATACTTATGATGAATGTGGGATCGGACATCAGAAACCATTATATTCAAATTGTCATTCTTATTTACATTTGTGTGTGTGTGTGTGGAGAAAAGTGGTGCTTTCAGGGTGGTATGGCGTAGACATTTTGTTTTTATTTATTTTTTTTTTTTTTTTTTTTTTTTATAAAAAATAAAAAGGGGAAAAAAGGCTTTTTAAACCCCAGTCCCCGTGGAGCGATTTTGTAAATTGTCATCTTTTCCCCCCGGGGCACAAAATGGCCCACTCTTACGAAAAGGGGGAAACGGGATTTAACGTGTCGCAAGATTTCCCCTGCGTTCGCACAGGGGGGCCTCGATTTGTAGCTCACAAAGGACTTTTTGGGGGGAGTGGAGCTGCACTATGCAACTGATGCACTTTTTTGTTGTTGGTGGGGGTGGTGGTGGGGGGGGGTTTTGGGGGTGGGGGTTTTTGGTGGGGTGGGGTGGTGGTGGTGGGGGTGGGGGGTGGGGGGTGTGTGTTGTGTGTGTGTGTGTTTGTGGGGTTTAATTTTTTTCAAATAAAAGCAGGGAAAAGGGGGGGGGGGGAGGGCCGGGCGGAAAAAGAAGACCCAAAAAGACAACAAGAAGTAAAGCAGAATACTTGAAATGACAATCCATAAATTATCAGTTTTCTCTCTCTACAATGTTGTCTTCGTGGTCTTTTTTTGTCGGGGAGATTATGTTGTATGTATCATGTTAGTTCGTCGTTTCGACGATGACCCCCAAAAACGCAGAGGAGGCAGTGCTTTTTCGGAAAATTGGGCAGAAATTTGATTATGTGGAATCCCTTGCCCAACCTACACCCCCACTCCCCCTCCCCCAAAAGGGCATAAGGACATCGATTAAAAAACGCAAAATTTATTCAAGAAAGCAGAAGTGGGGTTTGGGGATTCAAGGGAGCTACATCATTCACACTTTGGGGGTCTTCCCTGCTTATATCTTTCGTCAGTATTTGTTTTTTTTCTCGCTCTCTCACTCTCGGGTCCCCCCGTTTCGAACCCCGCAGAACATCTTGCGCAACCCTTAAATCCGTTTCCACCTTTTGGGAAAAGTAGGCCATTGTGTGCGGTGGAAACAGATACAAAATTTACAAAAACCCGGGGGCACGGGGACTGGATGTAAAAAAAAACCTTAGGCTTATTTCCCTTTTCCTCGATATAAAAGAATAAATAAAAAAAAGAATAAAGAATAAAAAAGAAACACACACCACGCGCGCGCGCGCGCCGGGAGGTATATACACAGGCACGGTGGGTACATGTATACACGCATGCACCACCCCCCCACACCACACCACACCACACCCACACACACACCCAAACACACACCACACCACACACCAAACCCCCACACCAACACACACAACACACAACAACAACAAACAAAACACCCACACAGGCATGTACACATGCACGCACAACTGGCACGCACGCACGCCACACGCTGTCATAATTGTAACATAAAAAGACCCCACAATTCTGATCAATTTTCATTTATTCCAGAACATGATAATCTAAAACGTAAGGGGGGTGGGGGGAGGGGGAGAGGGGGTTCTTTTTTTTGTTTTGGTCCACTTCATTTTAGAAATATGTAGAAAACTAAATGATATTATTGGCCATTAATCAGTTTCTAAAAATAAACAAACAATACATTCAAATAAATCACCAGAAAACAGTGACATGAAAATAATGAATGTACTGTGGGTAATGTACATCTCTCTCTCTCTCTCTCTCTCTCTCTCTCTCTCTCTCTCTCTCTCTCTCTCTCTCTCTCTCTCTCTCTCTCTCCCTCTCTCTGAATTCTTTTCACCACTTAAAAAAAAAACAACTAGTAGCCTACATAATTTTCTTACGTTTCAAAACTCAAATCTATTCTTTTGGTTGTTTTGCTTTTAACTATAAACAATATTGAATATAAAGATCTGCTACTTTATTTTGTTGGCTTTTTGCATGTGAATTAGGCCACCTTTGTGTGTGTGTGTGTGTGTGTGTGTGTGTGTGTGTGTGTGTGTGTGATCATATGCATGTATGCATATCTTTTTTTTAAGGAATAGTTATAATTGTGTGCTTTGGTTGTTTATTTTGTTACAACTTTTTTTTTAAGTTTTGCATTTCTTATGAATAAATAATAATAATTTCATATAGTAGTTGTTCTTTTTTATACAGCCTTTTCTTCTTGTTATTGTTGCTGTTGTTGTTATTGGGATTTGTTTTGTTTTGTACTTTGTTCTTTTTTATGCATGTATGTTCACAACAACCATTCATAAGACTGGGCTTGGCTTTTAAAAAAACCTCTCCTTTCCTATCAAAAGCTCATTCATTCATTCATTTGTTCTCTCTTTCATGATTGCTCTTTAACTGAGTAAAAATACTTAAAAAATCAAACCGAAATGAATAATCCATCACATAATTATCACTTCTCACAACAAAAAGCAAAAACAAAGTTTCCTCCTGATGTAACAAAAACACAATCTCCACAAAAAAACCGACATCAATAACAATCACTCCCTAGACTTTGTATTTACGCTTAGAGTTTTTGTTGAGGAAGCCAGAGTTATCTAACCCTGTCCCGCCATTGCCACCACGTGACGATGGGGGCATGCCGTGATTGGTCAGCTCCGATCCCGCCCCACCTCCACCACGTGACAAGAAAGGCATGCTCTGATTGGCTGGAGAACCCAACGCCCCACCTCCACCCCCTCCTCGAGATGCTGGCATCTTGGTATTCACGTGCAGAGACCGAAAATCCCCCAGGGAAGACTTCATAAGAGTCCTGCTCTTATAGTCAGAAGGGACTCCTTGGCGAAATTCTGTGGTGTCTTGTCTCATCAAAGGTTTGGTGGATAATCCTGCCGGGTACATTTCCAAGGGTGTATCTGCCTCCACCACCACCCCACCTGGCATAGCGATGTTGTGAGAGCGATGGGTGGTCCGGGTGGGCCTGGAAGGGGTGTGGATACCCCCAGCACCACCACCACCACCACCACCACCAGCAGCGGTGGTGGTGGCTCCTGCAGCACCTATAGAAGGGAAAGCTTGAGCTTTGGGGACGTCGGTGGTGGCGGATTCCAGTTCCACCAGTTTGAGGGCTCGCATGGCCTGGTTGGCCTCTTTGGTCCTGACTGACAGGGACTGCTCCAGGTCTGACACCTTGCCCCTCAGCTTGCTCAGCTCTTCTTCCTAGGAAAGTCAGATTAATAATAATAATAATAATAATGATGATGATGATGGTGATGATAATAATAATGATAATAATTTCAGCTGTAAATGGGTACCTGCCCTCTTTAGGGTCAGGGAAGGTAAAGCAGCGAGGGAGAGGAGATGGGCGCCGCCCTCATATGCTGGCCCTAGAGAAGTGAGGTCTCTGACGCCTCGCTCCCCTACGACCTTATAGGTTATGGGACTCCTTTACCATTTACCTTAATGATAATATATGGAATTAATATAGTGCTGAATCTTGTAAAAACAAACCAAAAAACAAATCGAAGCACTTGCTCTAAAATCAATTATACGCATGCGACTCTCCTTAAACATAATGAACAACAGATTTCAAATCCATGCACCTGCACGCACGTAAGCACGCACGCACGCACGCGCGCACGCACCACACACCACACACACACACACACACACACACACACACACACACACACACACACAACACACACACACACACACATACACGTAAGTCCTTCGGATGAGACTATAAACCGAGGCCCCGTGTTCGAACGCATGCAGAACATCTTGCGCACACGTTAAATCCTGTTCCGCTTTTCGGAAGAGTAGGCCATTGTGTGCCGGTGGAAACAGATGACAAAATTTACAAAACCGCATACACACGGGGACTAGATGTAAAAAAAAAAAGCACATGAGTGCTTATTCCATTATCCTCGAGATAAAAGAAAGAAAAATAACACTCGCAAACACACTTAGGAGGTGAAGGATGCTTTTGAAAATTAGGGACAGATGTGAGGGGAAAAGTCTCAGGTAGGAAATAAGAGCGTTTTGAGGCTGGATTTGAAGGTATCAAATGAAGGCTTTTTGGCGAAGTGAAAGAGGGAGGTCATTCCAGGTGGATGGACCAGAAACAGAGAAAGAGCGACGGCCAACAGTGGTTTGTTTGAATCTGGGTGTTCGAAAGCACAAAGTATATGTAGATAATAACAATCGAGAAGGATACTGATAATACTGACAATGACGGACGCTATAGCCAAGACCTATTACTTTTTGTTGTTGTTGTTGTTGCTGTTCCTTTGCTAGAACTCAGAGATTCACCAATGGTAAGATTATGCAAATGCAACTGGTTTTGCCCACCATGAAGGTAGCCGCATTCCGACTTTGGGGATGCATACTGGATATGTTCATGTTTCCGTAACCCATCGAACACTGACATGAATTATGAGATTTTTAGTGTGCATGTTTGATCTCCTGCATGTGTATCTGGCAGTTCTGCACTTGAAGTTGACCTGGAAGATCGCAAAAGTCCCTTCCCTCAATGAACCAGACGCTCCTTACTTATGCCACTAGGGTAGTTAAGGTAGAATATCCCTCTAAGCATTCAGCCTACTAACGTTAGTCATTGGATGTAAAAAGCACATGTGTGCTTATTCCATTATCCTCGAAATAAAAGAACAGACAAAACAATCTTTGTTTTTGAGTATAAACAAGAAATATTTTGTAAGTATGACATCTTGATAAGAATTCTACCAAATAATTTTTTGTTTGGTTGTTTTTGTTTTGGGTTTGTTTGGGTTTTTTAAGTATAATAAACATTTTATAAGTGTGACATTTCAATTAAAATTCTGACTTTTTTTGGGGGGGGTATAAATAATGAATATTTTGTAAGTATGACATCTTAATATAAATTCTACGAGATTTTTTTTTTTGGGGGGGGGAAGGGGTTTGTATAAGTAATAAAGATTTTACAAATTTGACTTCTTGATCAAAATTCTAATAGATATTTTTGGGTTTTTTTTTTTAATTTAAGCATAAGTAATAAACATTTTCAAAGTATGACATCTTAACATTCTACCAGATTTTTTTTTGGTTTGTTTTTTGAATGTGAGTAATAAACATTTTGTTAAGTATGACATCTTAATAAACATTCTACCAGATGATTTCTTGGTGGCTTTTTTTAGTATAAGTAATAAACATTTTGATAAGTATGACATCTCAATCAAAACTCTATCAGAATTGTTTTGTTGTTGTTGGTATTTTTGTTTTTGAGTAGGCCTGTAGATAACAACCATTTTGTAAGCATAACATCCAAATTCTTTCCCTCCACCCCCACCCCCAAAAACCTAGACATTCTACCATCTCACCTTGATGGTGACGGTGGTTTCTTTCTTTCTGATGGCAGTTTTCAGGTCCTGCAGTTGTTTGCGCATCACGGACAAGATGGCGTTCTGCCACACAGTTCCCGCCGTGGCCAACTTCCGCTCCTCCTCCCGCTTGGCTTTCGTCACATCCTCCACCAGCTGCTCCTGCCGCGTCACTTCCCGTTGCAGTTTCTGCACTTGGTCTTCCTTCCGGTTGGCGTAGTCTTGGAAAACCTTCAGCACGCCCACTGCTCCCGGGTCGTTGGATTTGGGATGGCCGAGCTCGACAATGATGCCGTTGCATTCGTCGACGAGTTTCTCGTACTTGGTCTGAAGGTGTTGGAGTTTTTTGAACTGGGAGGTGAAGAGTTCCAGGTCTTCTGGCAGGAAGTGGAAGGCGTTGTCGGCGAGTTTCATCAGGTCCCGTTCTCTTTCGTGCGGGGCTAGTTTGATGGTGGCCTGCAGCGTTTCCTGGATGGTTTTCAGGGTCTGTTCGGCAACTTTGAGCCGCTGACTGAGTCGCTGGGCTATGTTATCGTTTGCCTGGGGTGGGAGAAAGAAGAATGTAGATAGATAGATAGATAGATAGATAGATAGATAGATAGATAGATAGATAGATAGATAGATAGATAGATAGATAGATAGACAGACAGACAGACAGAGAGATAGACAGACAGACAGAGAGGGATAGACAGACAGATAGATAAATAGATGATAGATAGAGAGAGAGAGAGAGAGAGAAGAGAGAGAGAAGAGAAGATAAATAGATAGATAGATAGATAGATAGATAGATGGATAGACAGATAGATAGATAAATAGAGAGAGAGAGATAGATAGATAGACAGACAGACAGATAGATAGATAGATAGACAGACAGACAAACAGACAGATAGAGAGAGAGATAGGTAGACAGATATAGAGAGAGAGACAGATAGATAGGTAGACAGATAGATAGATGGA
>CM054168.1:17860245-17862745 GCA_028751875.1 Rapana venosa | reverse complement strand
CACATACACACACTAAACACACCACACCACACCACACACACACACTACACACACTATACACACTACACTAACGAATCAAAACACTAGCAGGTCTGTCACGTGAAAGTTTGACCTGAAAGATCGTTTAAAAAAAAAAATTAACCCAAAAATCCCCACACTCTGAATTCAACCGAGATTCGAACCCACGACTTCGTGGACGCATAGGGGTCGAAGTCGACTGCTCTCGACCACTCGGCCACAGTGAGCGTCAGGTGTTGTTCTGACCGGCAAAGGACTGTGTTGATGTTGGTAAAAGGTAAAGGTAAAGGTGTTCCCGTAACCTATAAGGTCGTAGGGGAGCGAGGCGTCAGAGACCTCACTTCTTCAGGGGCCAGCATACTGAGGGCGGCGCCCATCTCCTCTCCCTTGCTGCTTTACCTTCCCTGACCCTAAAGAGGGCAGGTACCCATTTACAGCTGGGTGAACTGGGGGAGCTGTACTGAAGCCAAGGCGCACATATGGTCACCCATCCAAGTGGTAACCACGCTCGACGCTGCTTAACTTGGCTGGGGGAAAGCGAGTGCTCCGACCACTGAGCTATCCCGTCCCCTCTGATGTTAAATTCGGGGTAAAACTTCCCTTGAAGAGGTAGGTGCCTCAGTGGTGGCTCGAACCCGGGCCGTCAGATCACGCGCTCAACGCTCTAACCACTAGGCTATCCTGCTCCTGTCTGTACTTTAATCTCTTGAGAAATGAATGAAGAATAAGTCTGTATAGTGAAGGAACTTGTCTTCTTTGGCGTCGTAGATGTTCGCGCGCGGATGTGTGTGTGTGTGTGTGTGCTCTTACAGATGCCTTTGCGTTGACACGTGATATGCTGAGATATTTTATTTATGTATTTATTTATTTATTCATTTATTTATTCATTCATTCTTTTATTTCGAGGATAATGGAATAAGCACTCATGTGCTTTTAAAAAATCTTTTTGATTGGCACACATATACAGTTCAAAACAAACAAATTAACTTTTCATCCAGACAACTTTACATCATTTCCATTTTACAGGCGTACAAGACTACTAGCTTCACAAAGTACAAAAAGAATCAATCATCATTTTCATTGTCAAGACAAGATTTATAGATTACATACATAATTTTACTAATATTTTGAAATGGTACTCAACTTTCTACTACATTTATGTACTGGAACCATTTTTTCTGAAAATTAGTAAACTGCATTTGTTTGCTATGCTCCAGCTTTTCCATTTCATATTTATATTTTAGTTCATTCAGAAAATTACCAACATGAGGTTTTCTTTTACCAATCCGACATTTATAAACATAGAACTTTGCTAACAATATTATTAAGTCGAACACTTCATCAGTTGTAATTGCATCAGTGCCAAAAAGCACTATTTCAACATTAAGGTCCAGTCTCTCGCAATGAGAACAGTTGTGTTTTATAGTCACTTCAAGTTCTTTCCAGAAAGTCTGTACATACTGACACTCCCATAAATAATGGTTTATGGTGTCCTTTTCCTTGCCACAAAAATTGCAGTTGTCATTATCTGTAACTTTCATTTTCTTTAATATTTTGTTCGTAACCAATATTCTATAACAAATCTTTATTTGAAACCATTTCAATTTAATTTCTTTAATTTTATTTGTCAGTTTTAATACTCCGTGCCAGTCTATTGGAATGTCAAGCTGTCTTTCCCAATTCACTAAAGATTTAATGTCGAGAATTTCTATTTTGCCAATCATTTCATCATAATAAATACGGGATCCTTTACCAGCTTTTGATATAATCTCTAGAGCATTGGTCCTTTCCTTACTAAAGTTGTCATCCAATTTTATATTTTTCATTCTCGCATATTGTTGGATCGATCGCACACAGCTAATATAATGCAAAAAGTTAATGTTAGTACCTAATTTCTTTGAAAAATTCTCATGAGTTATAAAATCACCATTATCTTGCAGCAAGTGTTTAACCAAAAGTAATTTGTTTTGTGCCCACTTTTCATGATATATGCATTGGTCTACCACTTTGAATTTTTCATTGTGAAAAATTGGTTCTGCTAATAACTGTTGCTTATCCTTTGGATCCACTTGTCTGCAAAGTGTTTCATATGAGTGAAATATCCCCAGTCTACAGAATCAAATGCCTTCTCGAAGTCAATTGCCACCAGTAAGCCAGGCAATTGTTTTCCTCTAAATAGTGTATTAAGTCATATAGTGTTCGTATAGTGTCTCCTATATATATCTCCCTGGTACAAATCCACTTTGGTCTTCATTAATTAACCCTGGTAAAACTTTTAAAATTCTGTTTGCAATACACGCAGAGCCTATTTTATATGTCACATTTAGGAGTGAAATCGGCCTCCAATTCTTATATTATTATACTCCCTGGTTTCATCCTCTTTTGGTAGACAAATTATTAGTCCTTCTTTTTGTGAGATAGTCATTTCCCCATTTACAAAGCCTTCATTTAGTGAGCCAATCACAAAAATCCCTATTTCCCT
>CM054168.1:17850245-17855245 GCA_028751875.1 Rapana venosa | reverse complement strand
GTGCTTATTTTTATATCTAGTCCCAGTGTGTATGCGGATTTGTAAATTCTGTCATCTGTTTCCACTGGCACTAAATGGCCTACTCTTACAAAAAGGGAAAAAGGATTTAACGTGTGAGCAAGGTGTTCTGCATGCGTTCGCACACGGGGCCTCGGTTTATAGTCTAATCCGAAGGACTTTTGGAAAGAGTGGGTTCTGCATGTTAACTCCAGGGGAAAATATCCCCTTGAACGGAATCGCACCGGGTGGTCAGATTGCGAGGGCAAACTTCCAGGATTGCTTATATGTGTCGATTTTGAGAAGGCGTTTGATTCGCTAAACTGGCAGTTTATTATTAAAGTATTGAACAATTTTGGTTTTGGTAAAGACATATGCCACTGGGTGACTACATTTTATAAAGATATCAAATTTGTAGTACAAGTGAATGGACACACTTCTTCCTGGTTTAAAGTGTTAAGAGGCTGTAGACAAGGTGATCCGATCTCTCCTTATTTATTTATCCTTTCAGTGGAAATTTTAGCCATTATGATAAGAGAAAATAAAACTATAAAAGGAATTAAAATCAATTCAGTGGAACATAAACGTTTACAATATGCAGACGATACACAACTGGTAAACGAGGGAGATAAAAAATCATTTGAACACTGCATGTTAACATTAGAATCGTTGGTAAAGTATCAGGTCTATATCTGAATGTTCAAAACACAGAAGTAATATGGCTTGGAAGCAGAACATTTTCCAAAGTCAGATACATGCCACATTTGCAAATGGAATGGAATCCCAAACAGTTTAAGATCTTGGGAATATGGTTAACCCCCAATTTGATGAACTGCAAGGAGCTGAATTATAATGAAAAGTTTGCAGAAGTCAGACATCTTTTTAACATTAATTGGATCAAAAGAAATATTACTCCAATTGGCAGAGTGGCAGTGTCAAAGTCACTCATTCTGTCTAAATTAAAACATCTTTGGATCTTGTTGCCTAACCCCCCAAACGATTTAATGGATGCATTGCAAAAGCAATGTTTTTCGATTTATATGGAATAACAAACAAAACAGAATCACCAGGAAAGCAAGTATTAAAAAAATTTAAGAAAAGGGGGACTTGGAATCCCTTCTTTAAAGTATTTTGCCATGGCACTAAAACTGTCGTGGATAAGAAAAATAAGACGTAGTAACCACAAATGGAAATCTGTCATAGAAGAAATATGTCCTTGTATAAAACACTTAGACAAGTAGGGTTGTGATTTGCCAACCGAAACATATATCTAAGTTCATTCTGGAGAAATGTATTACAAGCATACAGATTATTTGGAAAAAAGATCAAGATTGACAGCCTAGAAGACCTTCTGGCAGAGAATATATTTTATAATGAACATATAAAGATTGACAATAAAACAATACATTTCAAAACATGGGTGAGCAAAGGTGTGTATGGTGTCCCCGATCTTGTTAATCAGAACGGTTCTTTCCTCCCATATGACAAACTTAAAATGAAATACAAAGTCGAAAGTAATTTCATGGCTTATGCATGGGTTGTCACAGCAATAAAAAAAAAGTTCATAGGCACAACAGGTGTTGATGTGAGTAATAGCAGCCCCAAAGAAAGCCATAAAGCTCTAAATACAATTCTGAATATAAAGAAAGGGGCAAAAGTTTATTACGACACACTTGTTATGGACAGTAATCAGCCTAAGTGCTTTGAGAAATGGAATAGTGAAACGTTATATGACCTTAATTGGGGTAAAATATTCATGAAAACTCAAAAAATAAAAGAAACTGAACTAAAATGGTTTCAAATAAGGATTATCCACAGGATATTAGTAAATAATATTGTCTTAGAAAAGATGCATGTTGTTGACACTAATAAGTGCACATTCTGCAAATCCCAAAGAGAGACTATTAATCATCTATTCTATTCATGCAGATTTCTAACCATGTTTTGGAATAATCTTCATAATTTCTTAAAAAAACAATTGCGCTAATGTACAAGATTTGTTTCTGTCAAGAGAGCTAATACTGTTTAGGACCCATTCACGTTCACAAACACATGATACCTTGATTATATCATAGTTTCAGCAAAAAAATGTTCTCTATAAATGCAAAGTTGACAATAGGTATCCTGTGTTTACTGATTTCAGAAAGTTTCTTAACTTAGACATAAACTGAGGAATAAATATCAAAAACAAATATGAAATATATTGATTTTGAATCTAAATGGCGTTATTACAAATCACAGATTGACGATTTCTAAACATTGTACTGCCAAGCTTAAAACACATGACGTAACTTTGCTTTGCATTTTAAAATCAGCCTTGTTTTTCTTACAGGTACTGCAAGGAATGTGCGCTTTTGTGGTTGGTTTGAGAGAGAGAGAGGAGAGAGAGAGAGAGAGAGAGAGAGAGAGAGAGAGAGAGAGAGAGAGAGAGAGAATGTGCGTGCGTGTGTGTGTGAATGTGTGTGCATGTGTGTGTGAATGTGTGTGTGAGAAAGAAGCTATGAATTCAATTACTATGTTTGGCGGTATCATGTTTCAACTTTTTGGTTATTTTGTGGTGTGTAGCTACATTTCTTAGAGGCATATATTACTTTGTGAGAGTGTGTGGATAGGAGAGAGGGAGGGAGAGAGGTAGACAGAGAGAGAGAGAGAGAGAGAGAGAGAGAGAGAGAGAGAGAGAGAGAGAGAGAGAGAGAGAGAGAGTGTGTGTGTGTGTTGCGCGCGCGCGCGCGTACATGAACATATATAATACAGTTTATATAATAGATGTTTTGTATGTTTAGTTGCATTACCTTATGTTCAAAAATATTATTTTGTTTATATTATATTAAAAATGAATTTTTAAAAAGTTTTAAAAAATAAAAAAAAGATTGGAGGGCAATGTTCTAACCATTCGACTATCCCATCCCTTTAACTTTTTAACTCTTTAATGTTCATCCCCAACGCCATAGAAACAGACAGACAGACAGAAACATACAACCAGAGACAGACAGAGACAAAGAGACAGAACAGTAAGGGAGATAACACTCACATCGATTTGGGCAATCATGGCGTCTGTCAGCAGACGTCTCTCTTTCAATCTGGCCGCTAAAGCAGAATTCCAGATAATGTTCCGGGACAGGAGTGACCTCTGCGTGCGCAGGATTTCTCTCTGTTTGCTGGTCATTTTGTCTCCTACCCTGTCTGCTCCTGTCGACGCCATCTTGCTTCCGGCTCCTGCTCTGCTTTCCGCCATTTTGGTTGGGGTTTTCTGGGTTGTTGGGTTTTGTTTTTTGTTCTTGCTGGATTCTTTTGCTTGTTTTCAAGTCAATACTGTAGTAAATGAGTAGATTGTGTAAGTGTTTTGTTGTTGGTTGTTGTTGTTTTTAAATATGATGAATTTTTTTTTAAAGTATAGCTTCGTTTGAATGTTTGGTGGGTGGGTTTTTTGTTTGTTTGGTGGGTTGGTTGGTGGGTTGATTTCGTTCTAAAAATAATTTGCCGCTTGATTGGATTAAATTTGTGTTTGAGGGAGTTTGGAAATGCACTGTTTGTTTGTTGTTTGTTTTAGGTTTGGGTGGGGGGTTTTTTCTCGTCTTTTTTTGTATAAAGATGCTGGATTGTTTTTGTTCAGGGATTGTTCTCTTCTTCTTCGTTTCTTTGATGTTGTTGCTTGTTCAATTGCTGTTGTCTAATCTGATGACCCTTCCATATATTTTTGGCACACAAAAAATCAGTTAAAACTGCTCTGATTTAAACTTAAGTGTCATGATGTCTTTAAACTAGTCTGACTTAAAGTTAAGTGTTTATATGTTGTTGTTGTTGTTGGGTTTTTTTTTTGTTGGGTTGTGGGTTGGGGTGGTTTTTTTCATGTGTGTGTGTAATATCAAACTGCTCCTTTCAAGTTCTTACCTCTGCTATTGTTTGTTATTATTCTTCTTGAAGCATACTGTTTCCTTTGTTGTTGTGTTTTGCAGGTATTTGCCACGTTTGTTCACACTACTGGAGTTTGTCTTTTTAACAGCCACCAACTCTCTACCAGAGGCATTAAAGTGACGTCAGCGGAAATGACGCACGCGAGGGATGTGACGTCATAATGGAGAAAGCTGCAAGTGACGAGAGGTGGAGACTCCAGTGTTGCGTCATTGTTCCTCTGTGCTCAGGCATTCTCTCAGCTACCCGTTGGTATCTGTTGACCACAAAAATAAATAAATAAATAAAAATTAAACAAACAAACAAACAAAAAAAGCGTACTTCAATATTTACCAGGTGACTGATATGATGACGACGATAATAATGACGATGATAATGATGATGACGATGATGATGGCGAGGAGAAGCAGGACGAAAAAAAGAGGAATAGGATTGGTTCATTCACTCATTCATCATCATCGTCGTCACAAGTATTACCCTCATCATCATCATCCTCATCATAATCAGGGTGATAACTATGACAACGACAATGATGATTATGATGATGGTGATGATGATGATGATGATGATGTGGTGTTGATGATGCTAGTGTTGGTGATACTAGCGGTTGTGTGTTGTTGATGATAAAGATTAGTATAGTTATGATAATTGTATGGTGTGGTGGCAACACATCATGTGGTTCGTTTCTGAACAGAAGCCTTAACAGCAATTTCTAACATCAATGCAGAGGTGCTTGAACAGGCGGTGCCTGTCAGTTTCTTCAAGTAAGACAATTCAAATATCGTTTATTCAATTATTTGTTTGTTTATTCATTCATTCATCATTTATTAATTTATTTATCTATCTATTTGTTTATCATGGGGGAACGGGATAGCTCAGTGGTCGGAGCACTCGCTTTCCCCACAGCTAAGTTTAAGCAACATCGAGCGTGGTTACCACTTGGATGGGTGACCGTTTGGGCGCCTTGGCTTCAGTACAGTTCCCTCAGGTCACCCAGCTGTAAATGGGTACCTGCCCTCTTTAGGGTCAGGGAAGGTAAAGCAGCAAGGGAGAGGAGATAGGCGCCGCCCTCAATATGCTGACCCCTAGAG
>CM054168.1:17837745-17842745 GCA_028751875.1 Rapana venosa | reverse complement strand
GTTTCATGGCTCCGCTCAGATAACTTTGGGGGGCTGCACCTTCTTAATCCAACTGCCAGTCAATCATCCGTTTCAATCTCTGCCGGCACCAGTGGCGGGGTAGGTAGGTAGGTAGGTAGGTAGGTGTTAATTCATTAGTCTCGGGCCACTCTCTCATGCGTGACGTGACGTTGAGTCCAGACTGACCACTCAGGTGGACATGGCAGGTCTTGGGGTATAGGTAGGTAGCGGATTGTTTCTTCCCCCCCCCCCCTCTATCCAACCCCCCTCCCCCACCCCCATCCTCTCCACTTCACCCTCCTAGCAGGTGAAAACATTTTTTTTTAGTTGGAAGTTCTGGGTGGGTGGGTTTGGTTGGGTGGGTGGGTAGGTGGTTTGGTTTAGTTTGGTTTGGTTTGGTTGGATGTCTGTCTGGCTGGCTCTCTCTCTCTCTGTCTTTGTCTCTCTGGCTGTCTCTCTGTCTCTGTCTCTCTTTGTTTCTCTCTCTCTCTTTGTTTCTCTCTCTCTCTTTGTCTCTGTCTCTCTCCTCTCTCTCTGCCTGGCTGTCTGTCTGTCTGTATGCTTGTCTGTATGTCTCTCTATATTCTCTCTGTCTGTATCTCTCTCTCTGTCTGTCTCTGTCTCTCTCCCTTCTCTCTCTCTCTCTCTCCTCTCTCTCTCTCTCTCTCTCTCTCTCTCTGTATCCCTACGGGCGGGGACTGGATGTAAAAAAAGCACATGAGTGTTTATTCATTATCCTGGAAATAAAAGAATTTGTCATTTTCATTGTCATTGTCACTGTCATTGTCATTGTCATTGTCATTCCATCTCTCTCTCTCTCTCTCTCTCTCTCTCCTCTCTCTCTCTCTCCTCTCCTCTCTCTCTCCTCTCTCTCTCTCTCTCTCTCTCTCTCTCTCTCTCTCTCTTTCTCTTCGGCATGGGAGAGAATTGTTGTATCTAAAGTCTTTCTTAGACAAAAAAAGCCAGAAGAAATGACTAAGAAGGCAGAAAATAAACAAGAAGAGGAGGTGACTAGAAGAAAAGGAACCAGGCAGAAACAAAAGAGAGGGATAGAAAAGAGGGGAATTGTTAGCACAGAATTTCCAAAAGATGGGAATGCTATTTATGACTGACAGACCCCCAGCTCCATCCCCATGTGGATAATTTAAGAAAAAAACAAACGAGGGAAAAATCGCCAGGGGGGAAAATGTCAGGGGGGGGGGGGGGGGGGGTCACTGACCAAAAGGACACCGTTTGGCGTTATGCACACTTGAAATAACAAAGGAACAAGTAGAACAGGACAGGGCAGTGGGCCAACTTACAGTAATACATACAAGTATATCCCAATAGTTTGATCCAATAAATTCTTAATCCGTTGGACACGTGCGTGAACTCTCCATCTAAAAATAATTATGGCCACCCGCTCGAAGGCTTGTTTTGCTTCAACCACTGTACTCACGTGTCATTCAGACACATGAGGCAGTCTAGGCACTCAATCGAGGTACTACTATTTTTGACCACTGATTTTGATGGTGTCATCCCTTCGTCTTGGCCCAAAGCCTTGTCAGTCTTCTTCTTCGTTTTGAAGCTTAGACAGCAACTGTTTTTGTTTGTCATATTATTTTTGTTTGTCATATTTTTTTTTGGGTCATATTATGAGCTACAAATGCGTTGCGCTGCCATTAAGCGCCTGATAAGTCAGGCCCAGCACATCCGACTTCCATGTGGGAGAAAATTGTTTTCTTTTAAATCTTTTTGGGGGAAAAAAGGGCAGGAGAATGGACCAAGAAGGCAGAAAATAGACAAGAAGGAGAGAAGGAACGAGGCAGAAACAAAGAGAGGGATAGAAAAGAGGGAATTCCTAACACAGAATTTCCAGAAAGTGGGGATGCTGTTTCTACTGACAGATCCCCAATATCCTTACAGGGGAGCTTTGTCAGTTACTGATGCAAGCGAAATATCAAGGCCTACACTGAAATGTTGCCTGCTATCTCATCTCATCTCATCTGCTCCCTGCAGTGACGAAGTAGCACCAGTTGGCTCCATTTGCAGCGGTTGTGTGCAAGTGCCTGGGTTGTGGAGAAGCTCTTCTCGGTCCATTCAGTGATGTTGTCTGCCCATTTCTTCTTCGGCCTGCCTCGCCTTCTCTTCCCCTGCACTGTTCCTTGCAGTATGGTCTTGGATAGCCCATCAGATCTTGTCACATGCCCATACCGTCTGAGCTTCTTTTTCTTGACTGTGGTCAGCAGGTTTTCGTAGTGCTTTACTTGTTGGGTGATGGTTTGTCGGACTTCTTCGTTGGTAATGTGGTCTGTGTATGAAATGCCAAGGAGTCTTCTGAGGCATCTCATCTCCAAAGCCTGGATCCTCCTTTGTAGATCTGCATTCAGTATCCAGGATTCGCATGCATACAGATATGTCATCATCCATGACAAGCATTTAGCATAACTATCTGTACTGTACTCTCCAATCCAGGAGATAAAAAAAAATCCTCTGAAGTCGGAGTATGGTTGCCCTTGTGACGAGGTACTTGAAAACAGTCATACATACACGCACACTTCTCTTTTGATGAGTACTTATGGTCTCACGATGACTTCAATGAGGGTGAGTGAGACAGAGCCCATATTCTGGGTAACCCCCCAGGGTGTTAAGGTGGAGAATGCTTTAAAGACGATAACAACACCTCATTGTCTTTTTTTCTCCTTTGTTTGTTTGTTCGACAGATGAACAGCTCAGTCTCTGTGGTGTAGGCATTGGTATGCTGCAAATCTATTCTTCAAATCGCCATAGAGCTTCTTAGCCACTGGGGTGGGGTCAGACCAGATCCTCTTTAGTTCAGTGGTCAGAGCACTCGCTTTTCCCCAAGCCAGTGTTAAGCAGCCTCGAACGTGGTTACCAGTTGGATGGGTGACTGTTTGCACGTCTTGGCTTCAGTACAGTTCCCCCACTTCACCCAGCTGTAAATGGGTACCTGCTTCTTTAGGGTCAGTGAAGGTAAAGAGAGGAAATAGACACCTCCTTCAATATGCTGGCCCCTGGAGAAGCTGAGGTTGCTCCCTAACGACCACATAGGTTATGGGACACCTTTACCTTTAGCTTATGTAGCGGGCAGGACTGTTGTCTGCTGCCAGTCTTGCAAGGGCACTGCTCTGTGTGGCCCATGTGGAGTTTTGTGTACATAGGGTAGAGAAGGGCTTGTGGCCTATCCTGAGCCTGAATATAATAATAGACCTTTAGGTAATTATTGTGTCACCTTCCCCGAGGGGATGCCAGGGACCGTCAGTAAAACTAGCATCCCCACCTTCTGGAAATTCTGTGCTTGGAATTCCCGCTTTTCTATCCCTCTCTGCCTCTGCCTTGCTCCTTTTCTCCCTATCACACACTTTTCATCTGTTTTCTGCCTTCTTGGTCCATTCTCCTGCCTTTTATTTTCCAGAAAGACTCGAAAGATAACAATTCTCTCCCACACCAAAGTTGGATGTGCTGGGCCTGACTTGTCAGGCTCTTAACTGCAGCTCAACGCAAGCATTTGTGCTCGTGTGACAGACAACAACAGCTGCTGTCTGACCATTGGAAAAGGATGAGAATGCATGCATAAAATCTGACTAGCAAGTATAAAAACCAAAGTTAAATCCTATTCCAGAAATGAGTAGGCCATTGAAGTAGCTTCGCTCAGTGGCATTGGCAGGACTTCGTTAACACGTGCCCTGCATGCAACCTAAGATTATATATATATATTAGGTGTCTCATAACCTATGTAGTCGCAGGGGAGCGAGGCGTCAGAGACCTCACTTCTCTAGGGGCCAACATATTGAGGGCGGCGCCCATCTCCTCTCCCTCGCTGCTTTATCTTCCCTGACCCTAAAAGGGGCAGGTAACCATTTACAGCTGGGTGAACTGGGGGAACTGTACTGAAGCCAAGGTGCGTAAATGATCACCCATCCAAGTGGTAACCACGCTGCTTAACTTGGCTGGGGGAAAGCGAGAGTGCTCCGACCACTGAGCTATCCCCTCCCAAAATTGATTGGATCCAAAAGTCGCCCCACAAAAGTCACACCCCTCTGTTTGATCAGGGCCCAAACCTTGAACCTCAGTCAACAAGCTCAGTGTACTGACCACCCAGCCAAGATCACCTGTCACCTCACATTTCTGAACCAGTACAGCGAAAGAGACACAAAGCCTTGGTAAGCCCTGCACTTTTGAAGCAGCCCAGCTTTAGGCTATACTTCACCTTTAGCTTAGGCGACAATCCACCCCTAGCTTCCGGGGATTTCTACAAAGGTTACACTGCGGTATTAGCTCGTGGGTCATGTAGTATCTTCTATAGAGTGCGTGTGGGAAAAATATTTGGTTATTTTCATAGATTTTTTTTTAAGTATGAAAAAATGCACTGTGTTCTTGTGTTTGGGATTGAGGACATAGAACAATACCAGGTAGTCACGAGAAAGCTAGATATGATTATCAATTATTGAGGATTGCTTGTGTTTCTATAGAGTGTGTGTGTGGAAAATATTTGGTTATTTTCATAGGTGTTTTTTTTTAAAGTATGAACAAATGCACTGTGTACTTGTTTTGGGGATTGAGGACATAGAACTATACCAGGTAGTCACGAGAAAGTTGGATATGATTATCAATTATTGAGGATTGCTTGTTGTGTTCCTACAGTGTTGACCCTGCGTGTGCATATTGTGGTAAGGAAGCTAGCAGACAAAGGACTGAGGGGGTACAGTGTTTGCTGAAAGTTTGGTTTTTAAAAAATTCAAACCTATCAAATCTGTTCAAAATCACATGAGTTTTGAGTCAGAGGCTAGTCTTTCACAGAAAAGTGGTTTTTATTTCTGTGGATGCCTTAGTACGTGTGGTATGAATATAAAAGTAATATGGAAAAACAGAAGGAAAAGTGTGAACTTTTAATACCTGAGTGTAGCCTAGAGCTAGTTGGGGAGGGGGTAACTACAGATTTTTAAAAGATTGTTTTAAGTATGAAAAATTGCACTTTGTACTTGTGTACTTGATTTTGG
>CM054168.1:17812745-17832745 GCA_028751875.1 Rapana venosa | reverse complement strand
AATCTTTGATTCAATCATCATGGCTAAATAAGATTTTAAAAATATTTTTAGTACAAAGGGGATTTGACTGTTTGTGGTTGAGACAGTTTTGTTCAAGTATTTATTCTACATGTTCACATATCAAAGCCTTCTTAATAGAAAATTTTGTTAATGAATGGAGAACTAAGCTGTGGAGTAATAGTAGATGTCTTTATTATAAAAACTATAAGATCGATTTTGGTATGGAAAAATATATAACTTGTCTACCAGATGTATATGTTTACTCTCTTATGAAGTTTCGTTGTAGCTGTTACAAGCTTTCTATTGAGGTTGGACGTTTCCATAATATACCAAGGGAATAAAGAATATGTTCAAAATGCAATGTGTCTGTTTTAGGGGATGTATTTAATCTTATCATGGAATGTCCCCACTTCAAACATTTAGGACAAGATTTTATTCCCCCGACATTTTCTTCAACCCATGTCCAGTTATAATTTTTGTAGGCTAATGAAATGCAAATCTCGAAAAATGCTCCTGTCCCTCTCAAAATTGATAAGATTTGCAGGTTTTTCTTGAAATTTCAATTGTCTTTCATTTGTGTAGATTATGTCTTTTAAAGAAATGTGTATACTTAAAAATAGTATTGAGTCATTAATACTTTTTGCTTATCATTATGCGATGAACTCTTGCTTTTCAGATACTGTTAGTATTCATGTTATTTTTGGGTATATTTCTGTTAGGTTTATTCTCCTGCTCAATTTGTTTGTAATCCTCCGTACCCCAAAAGGGGTGAAAGGAATTAAATCTTGAATCTTGAATCTTGTGTGTGTGTGTGTGTGTGTGTGTTGGCGTTCCTTTCTGTTAGCCAAAATGATACTATTTACGTGGTTTGTTATCCTTTATATTATGAAGGTTTTGCTTTGTTTGGTTCTGTTTTAGTTTGGGTTTGGGTTTTTTGGAGGGGGGGGGGGGGGTAATTCGGTTGTCCCCTCTCCCCTTGTTGTTGCCGCTTTTGTTTTGCTCTTGGTTTCTTTGTATTTTTTCGGTTGTTTCTGGGTTTTCTGTTTTGCTTTCTTTCTTACTTGTTGTTGCTGTGTGGATATTTTTCCGTGTACTGTGTGAGTGTATTGGTTTGGGTTTTATTTTACTTTATTATCATATATATCCCACAGACCGGGGACTGGATGTAAAAAAAGCACATGGGTGCTTATTCATTATCCTCGAAATAAAAGAATTTGTCATTGTCACACACACACACACACACACACACACACACACACACACACACAACACACACACACACACACACACACACACACACACACACATTTTGAAAATATTTCTTGCTTACAGAAACTAGAAATGTTACTATAATTATTATCAACTAACATATTCTAAAACATGTGACATGTTGCTGTTCTCAACCCCTTTCAATCAACCATTAATTTATTGTTTGATTGCCCAATCCTTACTGACCTGTTTAAAAAGAGAGAACATATGCCACTGTTCAAGAAGTTTTATATGACTCTCAGCAGTTCATAACATCAGTTGCTGAGGTTATATATTCTTCCCCAATTAAGACCTCTACTGTAGATAGTTGTAAGAATATAAATATATATATATATACATGAGAGAGAGAGAGAGAGAGAGAGAGAGAGAGAGAGAGAGAGAGAGAGAGAGAGAGAGAGAGAGAGAGAGAGAGAGAACTCGAACTCGAACTCTCGAACTCGAATATTTTAATGAGGGTAATGGATAAGCCAGAGGCTTCTTTACACCAGGCCCTCAAGGGGGAAAAGTGAAACAAACATGAATAAACCAATTGATCAATAAACAAGATAATGTCAAAAAGCAAAGAAATGAATCATTCAAATAGCACTTCAATTATTGACTGAAGTCATGAAATCAATGAAAGACCACAGAAGTAAACCATCGAATAAACAGACAAAACCAATTGAACACTGACAAACTCCTCTCCTTGCACAACCCCTTCCCTAAACAGAAACCCCTCCCCCAAAAATCAACACACACACACACACACAACACACACACACCACGCACGCACGCACGCACGCGCGCATGCACGCACGCACGCACGCATGCACACCACACACACACACACACACACACACACACACACACACACACACACACTACGCCTACATATGCACGGACACGCAACTACACGTGCGAGCTTGCACAAATCATACAAATCGTCCAGGATACAAATCCATACACATGAACATTACCTCACATATTATAACAGCCTTATGTCATAATCATCAAAATACCATAACCACACATTACACCGTCAAAACCAAACAATGAACATTATTTGAAGCACGAGAAAAAAACAACAACCCACAGAGCATCAAGACAACCCTTCCCCCCCCCCCCCCCCCCACTCACACACACACGTCACACACACACACACACACACACACAACACACACACACACACACACACACACACACACACACACACACACACGCGCCATACACACACACATACACACATTTGCGCGCGCTTGCACGCATACACACTCACACACACAGAGTTCAACAAGCACGCTCACCCAATGCATATTACAGAAAATTAAACAAGTGTGTGTGGTACGCTTTTTTGAAAGATGATAGGCTGCTTTTCTCTTTTATACTGACTGGGATTTCGTTCCATAACTTGCTACCAGAATAAACAAGGGATGACATAAACAGATCGGTTCTTGGATGAGGAGTAACAACACTGCTTTTGTTACGAACAGTTTTAACAGGGAACCGCTGACAAAGATAATGAGGGGCTAGTTTATTCATAATCTTATACATAAATACACCTTTATTAAAGAGACAATGTAAACTAAAAGGAAGAATGTTCAACTCTTTGTAGCTATTAGTTTCTAAGGAAGTAGTTCTAAGCAGAATTAACTTGAGAGAACGTTTATATACTCTCTCAAGTTGTAAACAGTTTTTACTTGCCAAATCCCAGCATGTAGATGCATAATCAAGATCAGGTTTTATATAAGCGTAGAAGAATAGTTTTCGAGAGAGAGAGAGAGAGATGTTGGTTTGAATGCAGGTATGTCCTTATCTTCAAGTAGTAAACGGACATTAAACAAAACAACAACAACACACACACACATGCACACAATACACGCGCACGCACGCACAAACGCACACACAAACAAACACCCAACCACACACACACACACACACACACACACACACACACACACACACACACACACACACACACACACACACACACACACACACACAATACACACACAAACCACACACACAAACACCACACACACACACACACACACACACAACAACACACACACACACACACACACAAACACAACACACAACACACACACACAACACACACAACCACACACACACACAATACACACACCAACACAAACACACACAAACAGCACACCGACACACACAAACACACACACACACACACACACACAACACACACAACACACACACACACAACACACACACAACACACACACACACACAACACAACACCTACACACACACACAACACACAACACACACACACACACACACACACAAAACACACACACACACACACACACAACACACACACACACACACAAACACACCACACAACACACAACAAACAACACACACACAACCACACACACAACACACACACACACACACACACAACACACACACACACACACACACACACACACACACACACACACACACAACACACAACACACCACAACCACACACACACACACACAACCACCACACACACACAACACACACACACACACACACACACACACACACACACACACACACACACACACACACACACACACACACACACACACACACAACACACACAACACACACACACACAACACACACACACACACACACACACACAACACACACACACACACAACACAACAACACACAACACACACACACACACACACACACACACACACACACACACACACAAAAACACACACACACACACACACACACACACACAACACACACAACACACACACACACAACACACACACACACACACACACACACACACCACACACACACACACACACACACACAACACACACACACACACGCAACATACACACACACACACACACACACACACAACACACACACACACACACCACACAATACACACAAACTCTCTTCCATTACAACAACTTCAATAGAACTGGGCAATACATAAGTCCTTCTATCCACTGCTGTGAAGTATCTAGGAGTTGTTATCGACAACACACTCTCCATGCAAAAATTCATCACTCAGACCTGTCAGTTGTGCTACTATCAATTACGGCGTATTAGTGCAATTCGAAAGTACCTGTCCACTGATGCAACATCCAAACTTGTGGCATCTCTCATTCTTTCACGTCTGGACTATTGCAATTCTCTTCTGGCTGGTCTGCCAGCATCATCTATCCACTCCCTTCAACGTACACAAAACTGCAGCTCGCCTAGTCCTTAGAAAGAAAAAAATCTGAGCACATTACTCCTCTCTTGCGATCTCTCCACTGGTTGCCTGTGCCACAGAGAGTAAACTATAAGATCAGTACCCTGTTACAAATGTCTCCACCAAACAGCACCCTCCTACCTCTGTGAATGTCTTCACCTGTACACTCCTTCTCGTTCCCTCCGCTCTGCTGCAGATACCTTGTGCTTACGAATACCTAGATTCAACCAGTCCACTGTTGGTCGTCGCTCTTTCTCTATTTCTGGTCCATCCATCTGGAACAACCTTCCTCTCTCTCTTCGACAGAGGCCTACATATGACACATTTAAATCCAGCCTCAAGACATATTTGTTTCAAACCTAACTTTTCCCCTCTTTCATGTCAAAACTGCCCCTGCCTTCAACAGCCCAAATCCCATTACCCTGCCAAAACCTACAACCTGTGTGTGTTGTGTGTGTGTGTGTGTGTGTGTGTGTGTGTTGTGTGTGTGTGTGTTGTGTGTGTGTGTGTGTGTGTGTGTGTGTGTGTGTTGTTAGGTGTGTACATTTGAATTTTGTTTAAGCTTTTGATAGTTATTGGCTGCATGACTCTGCAAGAATATGTTGAATGCAAGTGCTCTGATCTGTCTTTGCAAGATATAGTGCTATACAAATTCCATTTATTATTATTATTTATTATTATTATTATTATTATTAATTATTATTACACACACACACACACACACACAACACACACACACACACACACACACACACACACACACACACACACACACACACACACACACAGTTAATATAAGAGGTGAAATCGTGACTGAAATTGTTCATTTAATTCATTTTTTGTCCACACGTGGTACCTGTATACAATTTTGCTGGATTCCATCCCATTGTGGTCTTTGGGGAAACGAATGGGCAGATTGCACAGCTAAAAGGGGTGCAATGAACAAGGAAAATACCATCAAAATGCAACTGCCGCTGTCTTTACAAGAGGGATATTGTCTTCTAAAGAAGACTTGCTGGGATCAGTTTGGCACTCTATATCATGAAACTTATCATTCAAAAGGATGTGCAAGACCTAAGTCGACAAAGTCTAAATACAACGATTTCTCTGATCAGAACAAATTGTGTCATAGACTGTTGACAAGTCTGATATACAGACTAAGGCTCGATGCTCTCAAAACGAAATTCAGTCGAAATGTGTCATGTATTTGTGGTGATCAGATTACGCCAGAACATGTTATGTTTTTTTGTGATCAGTTGAAGCCTTTTTTGCCGGATTGGTTGTCTAACAACAACTCTGCTAGTTTATCCCACACAGACATTTTGGTTGATAATCTTAAAATGCTAGAATTAGTGAAAGGCTTGAGTAAGAGCCCAGTCGGTCGGTTTTTATAACAGATATTTGTTGTTCCTGTTCAAGTTAAATTTGATTCCGTTTGATTTCTTAACATAATATAATTCTTTTTATTTTTTTTTAAAACATCACATCTATGTAGGCCTACAGATTCCTAGCTGATGTAGAGTATACAGTTCCTATGCACACACAACACACACACCACACACACACACACACACACACACACACACACACAACACACACACACACACACACACACACACACACACACACACACACACCTTACACACACATTCATATACACCCAAATACACACATACACTTGCATAAACACACACACACACAATCACACACAGGCATACACACAGGCATAAACACACACACACACATACAAACACGTGCGCCCGCACACTCACACTCTATACACAAATATGTACACACATCTGCACCCATGTATGTTCTCTCTCTCTCATATACACACAAACACATATACACACCCACTCACATACACACACGTGCACACACACTCACACAAACATACAAACACACACAAACACACACACACACACACACACACACACAACTTGTCTAATATCACGTAATGTGAAAAGACGTTAAATTAAAGAAGAACACAGTGCGCACCCTGTGCCCGTTCCTGTAGCATAATGATGTGATGTCATTCAACAGTCTGCCTTTCCTAGGCAGGGACATTTGCCCATCTGTCTCTTATCTCAGAACAGTTGTAGTTGATTTTCAATAGTTTGATTTAGAGTTTTCTTCATTGTTTTACGTGATGTTGACTACATTGTTATGTAGATAGTTTTATAGTTCCATTGTTACATGACTTTCCTACAGTTCATACCCCACTCCACCCCCCACCCCTTCTCTCTCTCTCTCTCTCTCTCTCTCTCTCTCTCGTCTAATATCACTTTGTGTGAATAGACATAAAAACGAAGAAACACACACAACACACACAGAACACACACACAGCACACACACAGCACACACACACACACACACACACACACACACACACACACACACACACACACACACACACACACACACACACAAGATCACTCAAAATCACCAATTCAGAGTTGGCGACTCGAACCAGTCTCTCCAAATTACTTCAGACCACAAGTCTGATATTTTAACCACGCCCAACGCTACATGTTATGGTAAGGTACAGGTAAAGGTGTCCCATAACCCATAAGGTCGTAGGGGAGCGAGGCCTCAGAGACCTCAACTTCTCAAGGGGCCAGCATACTGAAGGTGGCGCCCATCACCTCTCCCTCGCTGCTTTACCTTCCCTGACCCTAAAGCAGGCAGGTACCCATTGACAGCTGGGTGAACTGGAGGGACTGTACTGAAGCCAAAGCGCGCAAACAGTCACCCATCCAAGTGGTAACCACGCTCCACGCTGCTTAACCTTAGCTTGGGGGAAAGCGAGTGCTCTGACCACTGAGCTATCTGGTCCCCATGGCACTGATCTGAATTCATGTTCAGCCACCAGAAGTCGTCATTCATAACATGTTTGTAAGTTGTAATTGCTGAACACGCCCCCAGCAGCAACATTGCCTTGTGACCTCTTGCAAATAACAGACAGAAATAATGCACTTCCCAATGTACTTCAGTGCAGTCGGGTGATTCTACAAGAGTTCTTAAACACACACACGAAAATATCACGGTGGTTGGCTTGCCCTACAAGATCTTGGCACAGGATTTGAGTGACGTGGTTGTGGTTTATTGATGGCACAGTCCCTAAATCGGATAGCGCCGCTGGAACTTTAGTATATTCAAACCAACCAACCAACCAGCTAGCCTGCTGGTGTCGTTCCCATTTTGTAAAAGTGTGATAATTATGAGGTCAAATTTTGGAATCTCGTTTAAAGTCAAGTTTTCATTCCTCCACTTGACCATGAGAAGCGATCTGGGTGCTATTCTTTCAGATGAAATGATAATATAGCAAAAAGTCTGGCGTGTGCAACATGAATTCGATTATTGCTATAAAAAAAAAAAAAAAAGGAAACAAAAGAACCCTCGGTAACACACGAGTTGTTTTTGGTAAAAGGGTAGAAAATCCACCCTCTTAAAGAAGCAAGTATACATGCAGATAAAGAAATAATCAATCTTTTAAACGGGTAGCGCTGCACTCCCAGGTGAAAAGAATCTGAAACTCACACAGATAAATCTGTCGTGAATTTACATAATGATAACGGTACTACTACTACTACTACTACTGCTGCTGCTGCTGCTGCTGCTGTTACTGTTGCTGTTACTACTACTACTACTACTACTACTACTACTACTGAAAAAGGATGGTGATGATAATGATAACAAACATAATGATAATAACGTTAATGATATAATGATAATCATAAAAATAACTATGAAGCCAAGGTGCGCAAACGGTCACTCATCTAAGTGGTAACCACGCTCGACGCTGCTTAATTAACATTGACTGGGGGAATGGGAGTGCTCTGACCGCTTTACCGACCCCTGAGTAAAGGTAAAACCCATCAGTCATCATCATCACCATCATCACCATCATCATCATCCATCGTAATATTCGTTTAGTCTGTTCTTGGCCTGAATAGGGATTATGATTAGAAATGGCAAATGATCACAGAGAGACAATGACAATGACAAATTCTTTTATTTCGAGGATAATGAATAAGCATTCATGTGCTTTTTATTTTTTTTTAAAACCCAGTCCCCACCCGTAGGGATACAGCTTAGTAATAACCCAATACTCATACTCTCACGCAGTAGAAACAAAGGGAAATAACCCTTTCAAAAACAAAAACAAAACAAACAAGAAGAGAGAGAGGGAAGAGAGAGAGAGAGAGAGAGAGAGAGAGAGAGAGAGAGACAGAGACACAGAGAGAGACAGAGACAGAGACAGAGAGAGAGAGAGAGAGAGAGAGTAACCAAACCCAAACACTGTTCCATCATCACCCTACAAGACAACAATTAAACATCAATTCATACCCCCCCCCCCCCCACCAAACAACTTGACAAAGCAGCAGCAGCCACAACAACGACAACGCCAAAAGCTATGACAAACAACACAAAAACAGGCTGTCATTATTTATTACGTTGCTTTGGGTTGAGATTTATAACAGCTCAAAACTGAAGAAAAGAGAGTAAAAACAAAGAAGAAAAACTTGATTAAGGGCCCAGTACTAATGGAACAATAAGCAATCCAGCACATTGACAACATCAACACTGAAAAGACTCTAGACAATATCTTAATAATTTGACTGGTAATGTTGAAAATAATAATTAATCAACACGTGTGCTAAACATGTAATTTAATAAGTCATTCCCTGCGCAATTGACAGTACTGACTAGGCCTAAGGCCTTCAGTGAGAGAGCGTATTTGGTTGAACTAGTATAGGCTGGTCATAGTGATCAACGAAATTGTAGCAGGTTTTGGTTCGTTTTCATTTGATTCGATGCAACGCAATTCTTTGTTTCACAATATCCTTCCATTGGGGTTGGGGGCAGCACAGCAGCAGCAGCATCATCAGTTCACTTTGTTTCTCATTCACTTTCTCATTCATTGTAGGCTATCTTGTGCTTGATAAGCGGAAAGGCGCTTGATTGGGTGTTTTCTGAGTCATGATTTTGAATTGCGCGTGAAAAGTATCCTCCCTCTCCTCAAACGTATACACGTGTGTTTATCTTTGCATTCAGATACAGTTATATCCTCTTTATCGACCACACTTCGTTCAAAATTAATACAGCACAACCGTATTTACTATACACTCGGTCACAAAATGAAAACATTCTACGACAAGTAGGACAGTAGCATGCGCCTATGTATTGAGAGCATCTTTAGAACTTTTGTGTTGAGCATGCGCAATCAGCAGGCTCCCAAAAGATGGCTGCGACTTTTGGAGTCTGCGGCCCTATACCTACGGTAACTGTTATTGGCAGACCTATCGACAGAGTATTTGAAGATGCCCAGTTTACAGGAGAAGTCAGTCTCAGTGGAAGAAAACTACGGGATTATCCTAAAATATGTGAGAAATACGATCTGGCCGACACGATCCATACGGGTAAGTTTTCTTCAATTGACTGAACGTTATCGCGGCAGACGACTTGTGTTTAGACTCTTATCATCTTTCACTTTCAGCAGAGTGTAGTTCGCTCTCGGCTTGCCGGAATCTTGCTGTGCTTCACTTGTTTTGTGTAAACGCATGAGGTAATGCAGCCCTATATGTCGTTCCGGTGCATTCTTAGAATGTTCTGGCGTAGCATTCTGTTGCTTTGTTGTGATAATCATGTTTGATCGAGCTAGACTTGCACCCCTTCTGTCCGCTTCCACTTGTCTAGACGCCTAAAAAAAAATCATTTGATCGAAGTCTTGTAGATCAGAGCAACTGTTTCAGATACACCAGCATGCAACATCAGTTCCCTCCCCTTTCCGACCCCCCCCCCCCCCCCTTCCTTTAAAAAAAAAAAGTGTTCCCATTAATTTCATTTTCGGCATTTCTTTTCATCAGTAGAGAAGGTTACTCAGATGAAAGTAGCCTTTGTTGTAAACCTTTCAGAGTTTCACTTTCAGTGTCATGATTCATTGACATCATAAATCAGGGAATGCCAGTACCCAATTTTTTAAGTTTTACTTTTAGAGGAATGAGTATCAGAAATTGTATTTTTTAATTTGTTCATTAATCTTTTTAGGTTAATTTTGATATAAAAATATTGCAAGCCAAGTTGATAACATACATTGGTCATGTTGGTGCAAGTTGATAAGGAACATTGCCACATTGGTCATGTTGGTGTATCAATTGATATCACTTATCAGATTGTAAGATTTGTGCTGGATGAAATCTTGGTGCTGACACCTGGGTTAAAGTTAAGGATCTTTACAAATTTTCAGGTGAACTTTAGATCTTCAGTTCTTGTGTATATTATACCAGACATGTACAGAAGATCAAAGATGTGTATTAAAGATCCCGTAAAGTGTAATTCATAATATGCGTGTCCTGTGAGTTGTGGAAACACAGACACTAGCAAGCATCAATCCAGTGTTGATGCTGATAATGTAAAGAAAAAGCATGGAAAACCAGACCTCTACCACTGCATGCATAACCAATGTCCGAAACTCTCAAAGTCAAAAGAACAGGCCCTTTAAATTTACAGGCACACACCCTATCTAATATTATATTTTATTTCATGTACACATGGCTAAATCTAAACCAAAAACAGAAGTGTGGCAATAAATCAATGTTTCAATTCTTGGACCTAGCTTATATATTTATAGTAGTTTTTTATTTTTAAGTAGTACTATTTAGTCATGAATATTGGTTATTGAATAGATTTCTAGATTTAATCATGTGAACAAACAAGAATAGTCAATGCAACTAATTATAGTTTAATTGCCTTGATTTCTAATAAAAAGAAACAAAAGATCACTAGTTAAGTTTAAGGCATTGATGTTTTTATTTTGGGTCTATCAAGGGTTAATGTTGTAAAGTTAAATGTAATAATTAATATATACAATATGTATAATATATATGTACTGATATAGTTGGCCTATTATAAAAACCAGATTATATTGAAATCATACTGTTATTGTTAAGTGTTATATAGTGTTTATGATTATGTCATGTGCCTGTTCCTTGTGACAGAAAGCAATTTGAACTTAAGGTAGGATCAAAAGGTTAAGTCCTACGCTAATCTCTATTTGGTTAGTTTGTTTGCACCTTGTTTCTGCCCTTGTTGTTTATTGTCAAATTACGTGTTGTATGCGCTATGAATCTAACATTATAGCCATATATAGGAAGGGCTAATTATTTAACTTTTATTAGTTTTAAGGTTTGCAACTTGTATGGTCATGAGATCTGTTAAACTTAATGTTATATTGGCACTATTAATTATAATATATTAATAGTCAGTGATTGGATTTTGACATATAATATAATCAGTGGTTTCATGGAGTCCTTTGTTTTTCTTGGTGTATTGTTGAATCTCTTAGTCTTAGAAATTAATGTAAAGGCCTTGATCATTTGCTGTTCTCTTATTGATGATTGTAATGAGCCAGGCCTAGGCTGCCTGTAGTCAGAATGCATTCTTCTCCTTTTTCTTTGAACTCCTTCAGCTAGTCAAGATTATCAGAATTTACACACATGTGTCAACTTCAGCAATGAATATCAGTGATAGTTCATGACCAAAGTTTTAAAAACTTTCAATTCTTCCAGGAAGCATTTTTTAAATTTTATATGAAACATTTCTGGATGGGGAAACTGGTGTAGAGTTTCAGTTGCCTGAGTTGGAGATGACCCCAAAAAACCAAAACAAGTTGATATATAGTTAACAGAAAAGCTGATTGATTTTTATTTAAGACAGAGACTTTTTTGTTTACCAGTAGACTGGGTTACAACATATAAAATAAGCCCACCATCTCTGTACTTCCTCAAAACGTGTATGTTGCCATCACCACCACTCTTGGTCTCATTCAAAAATCACCCACCCTCAACCAACCAACCCAAAAACACAGTAAGTGAGTTACACAGTATGGTGTGTGTGTGTGTGTTGTGTGTGTGTGTGTCACTGTTGTGTGTGTGTGTGTGTGTGTGCGTGGGTGTGTGTGGGTGTGGTTGTGTGTATGTGTGGTTGTTGGGGGGTACTGGTAGGATGGGGGAGGGGGTTGTGTGTGTGTTTGTTTGTGTGTGTGTGTGTGTTCAGAGTTAGTCATTGTATGCTTGTCTCATGGAGGGAAATAAATCAGTTTGTAGGAATGAGGAGGGGGAGGGGGTTGACTGGAAAAAAAAAGTTAGAACTACTATCCCTATTAGTATTACTAGAGTATTACTATTAGAAAGAATTAATTTTGATTTTTAGTGGGTGGGGTGGGTGGTGGGGTGGAGGTTGGGGTGGTGGTGGTGGTGGGTAAGTGTCATGTGGAAGTGGAGGGGTAGGGATTCAAACATACTGAAGTTTTTATCATTTCCAGAGGAGCCGAGAGCTTACAATAAAAGATGCAACATTTATTAACGAATTGTCTGTGCACATTGTTCTCTGCAGATGCTAGTCACTGAGTCAGTTGTCTTTGAAAAGTGAAGTAAGAAATTACTCTGCAGCAGTGCAGGATCTCCTGCAGGTGGTATAGACCTGGTGACCTAACTCTAGTAACTCAGTACATTAATGTTCACTAGTTAACACTTAGTAAAACTTGCCGACTGGTCTTATTGGGCTGCTGGCCAGCTCTCAGATTGTGGCAAGGTTGAGCCTTGATCTTAGACTGTGTTTTGGGGGTGTTTGTTTTTAAATCAAGTGGGGAAATAGCACTGCTCTTGTGCTGAATAAAATTGAGTCTTTTCGTTCACTACTACTACTACTACTAGTACTAGCATGCAGATTGCATCCTGCCATTCCTGGGTATGTTTTCTTTGTGTCACTGTCACCCACACCACTGGCCATAGCTAGCCTACTCTTCAGTGAAAGGTGAATGGGCTTAATCATTACTTGTAAACATATAGTCATACTGTGCAAGATGAGGAGTGGAGAACTTTGAAACCAGTGTCAACTCCGTGAGAAAATGAAGGCCCTTAAGCAGAAACGCAGCAGCTACTCAAGAGTCAATAGAAAATATACGCTCCCAGATTTCTCCAGACCTTGACTTGAGACATGGAAGTAGATTTTTCCCCCTGGAGTTAACATCAGTGCCAACGCCACTCCCTTGAAAGTCCTTCAGATGAGACTGTAATTGTAAACAAGACCCCATGTGTGTACGCACTCAAAGACGCCTGGTACACACATTTAAACCTGTTCTGTCATTTGGAAGAGTAGGCCATCTGTGCCAGTGGGAACAGATGACAAAATTTACAAAATCACATGCGCACGAGGACTGGGTGTAAAAAAAGCACGAGTACTTATTCCATGATCCTCAAAGCAAAAGAATAGAAAATAAAGAGACACTTTATACTAAGATTTGCTCTTCCATAGTCTGTCTTCCAATTCTGTTGTGCTTGTGTGCGTTATTTATGGAGTCTTGATTCTGCACACGATAATATTGTATAGGAGTGGCAAAACTGCTCATGCGAGAGGCAGAATCATATCATTTATTTAATATTAATTTATAAATAAAATCAGATGTGCAGTTTCCGAAAAGTATGTCCAGCATTTTGTTAATTCATTTCTTTGTTATCAGGCAGCATGATGTAAATTTAGAAATCAACAATGTAATTATATTGGATGCTGATTTTTTGTTTCCCAGGGCAGGTTTGGAGTAGGGTTATTTTGGACGAATTCCAAGCTACTTCCTCCTGTCTATATCCGCCTTGTTGCCTGTGGCGTTGTGATTATTTGTAGTGTACTGAATGGGCATTGTCCTGGTGTGTCCTTATGTTGTTGGCCTGCTTCTTGGTATATCATCTGCACAAAAAAGGCCACTTCATCCTGTTAGAACTTGTCAGAGTGTTTTGTATATTATATTATTATTTTAATGTGAGTTTCTGTAGTGGAGAGAACATTGTGTTTTTGTCATCACAATTAAGTTACTTCAGTTATAACTTAATTACTGAGTACGAGTAGTGCTGGTGTAAGAGATCAGTAAGTTATAACTTAATTACTGCTCAAGTAGTGTTGGTCTAAGAGATCAGTTACTGTTACATATTGTTTCATTTAATAACATTTCATTGTTTCTGTTTTTAGGGTTTTGTTCAAAACCATTGTGGTCTTATGGTGTTAGCTAGCTTGTAGTCTGAGTTGTACTTGTAGTGTGAATAAAATATGAGAGAGACAGAGAGAGAGAGGTTTGTTACTAATACTAGTATTAAACTAGTCCAGGCTGTTGAGTAATCCAATTTAGGGGACTGTAATAGTGCTCTTAACGAACCACTACCACCAGCCACTGAAGCAGCCCTTGCAAAGCTCTTGGAAGACTCAAGGTCTGTTGTATTCTAGAGAGAGAGAGGGGCTGGCAGGCAGGCAGGCAGTATGTATGTGTGTGTATGCAACCATGCCATGCACACATACACACGCACACACAAACACACAAACTCATGGGTCATGCATGCAGAAAGGCCAATGTGCATATATACATGTGTATGCACACACACACATATACACATGCAAACATGCATGCAATGTATGCACACACATGATACAGCACCCATACACACATCCCTAGAGTAAACATGATGTGTTATACATGCTCAAGCACACACGTGTAGACATTATATTAGATAAGCACTCATGCACACACTCACAGTCACACACACGCACACATGCACACGCACACGCACACTTAAAAAAACAAATTGTTTAGTATTATGAAAGTAAAGTAGAATCCATTTTTGTGAAGAGATGTCAAAATGAGGACCACACACACACACACACACACACACACTCACTATGGAGTTCTGTCTTAAGTCTTTCCCTCCTCTGCATCAGATCTCGTTGTTTACTATGTTTAGTTAGTTTACTTTTTCTCATAAGAAATAGGATTGTCAGAGTGTTATAGAATATTGTCCAGGACTTTGTTAATTAAATAAGTTTACAACTTTTGAACATACAGTTATGTGCAGCTCGTTTGGTTTTGTTTTGTTTTTTATTGTTTTTGTTTTGTTTTGGTGTGTGTGTGTGTGTGGATGTGTGTGTGTGTATACATGTGTGTGTGTATGTGTGTGTGTGTGTGTATGTATGTGTGTGTGTGTGTGATCTGTGTGCGTGTGAATAGTCACAAAGTCTCATTCGGGCCATAGCACACTAAGCATAGGCTCAGAGGGTCTTGTATTATTTCCTTGTGAAAACAAGATTTTCTCAGTATTTAAAGAAATAATACATCCCCCCCCCCCCAAAAAAAAAAAAAAAAAAATACAGTTGATGTTCAAAAGGAAATAAACAATATACACAAGAAAGGGAAAGAAACATGGAAGTATCTTAAGATACATACATACATAGTGACACAGAAAGAAACAGAGACGCTGTTCTCTGATTGATCATGAAGGAATTCTACTGACCGTACACACTACACAGACTTGACACTGTGCATGCACTGACTGGATTTATAATTAAGATTCAGATTCACAGCCTTCTCTTGACTGCAGTGACTGGAAAGAAAATTCACGCCAAGGAAATGGGATTCTTATAATGTATGATTCATTTTCAAGGGGCATCAGCATGTGTATTATATTCATACATGTATTGTAAAAAATAACAATACAAACGAAGTCACCGTTGAAAAACTATGTGAATAGAAGAAAAAGCAGTACACAGGGTATTTGAAGAGCTCCTAACCACAGTGTGAAGAGTCTAAGCTTAGACATACTCATAGTCATACTGTAGTTTGGCAATATATTGACATAAAATTTGTGATTGACTGACAGTTTGGCCAGACCTTATACTAGCAGTAGAGTACTTGGAGAGGAGAGAGAGAGAGAGAGAGAGAGAGAGAGAGAGAGAGAGAGAGAGAGAAGAGAGAGAGAGAGAAAAAAGACGGGGGGGGGGGAGAGGAGGCAGACAAAACAGAATAAGTCTAGACAACAGAGAATTTCTGAATAAAGTATAATTACATATTTATAAATCTGTGTCATGAGTTTACTTTTCAGTTAGACTGCCTCTCATCTGCCATATGTAGGACTTAAAAAAACCGAAAGCTGAGTGTGCTGTATCAGAATTATTACGTTATGTTTAAAGTCCTGACTGTTTTGCTGTCATTGGTGTAGTGGTTTTACTCCCGAAGCGGAAACGAAAGAGAGACAGATCTGTTGAGAGCATTGGTAGTTGATAACTGGTGCGAATGACCTCAAGACTACAGTACAGGAAAGTGTTTATGATCTGTGTACTAGCTCTGGCATAATGTCGCAGCGTCAGGAAATACTATTTTCAATTTCAGATCCATTATCTGACAACATGGTTGGGGGTGTCTTCAGCAAAGATTTACAAATTTTTTTTATACATAATAGTTTGTTTTTTTAATACATAATTTGTGAATCATGCTAAGTTTTTATTCTTGCTAAAATTAAATTTTTTTCTCCTTTTTTTGTGTTTTGGGGGTGAGGTTCCTAACACAACGAGGTCAGTTAAGTTTTCACAAGCGAAGACAGCTGTTTGCATGTGGTGAGGTCACTCTACACTGACTGCAGTGATGCAGCTATGTAATTTGTTTTTTTTACTCTCTGATTCAAGGTGACACACAATACTCCATGAAATAGAGATGATTGCCATGGTGCAAAATGATGTAACTGTAGAAGATTACAGTGTGTGTCTATGTGTGTGAGTTTGTGTGTGTGTGTGTGTGTGTGTGTGCATGTGTGTGTGCATGTGTGTGTGCATGTGCATGTGTGTGAATGTGTATGTGTTTGTTTGGAAGAAGCTTGTTTCTCAATGTCATGCTGTCCATTCTTTTTATTCATTTACATTTCTTTGTTATATTTTTCTCCCCAAAAGAATGTGGCTAGCTTAATCATGTTGGATTACTGATCGTATAATTAATTTAAAGCAAAATCTCACCATTATGGGGAACTTGGGTGTGAAAGCTGAGGAACATACTCACACAACACACACACACACTTACACACACACACACACATGTGCATGCACACACTCACACATGCATGCACACACATGCACTCACACACATACACGCGCACACACACACACGCATGCACACGCACACACACACACACCACACACACACGACACCACACCACACCACACCACACCACACCACACCACACCACACCACACACACACACACACACACACACACACACACACACACACACGGACACACGGACACACACGGACACATTTGTGACCATGATGATGCTTGTTTCCTTGATTCTCAGCTGTCTGGGTATGTTGAGGACATTCATAGATTGTCGATCACTGTGTATGTATATATATGTGCAGCAAAACACAAGCCAAGTCTTGAGCACCGTCTTCTGTTCTGACCCTGGCTTAGGCATGTTCAAATTCAGCAGTAAAGCCAAAAAGTCTGAGTGTGCACACACTCACACTGAGAACAGCTGCTCTTACTATCAGCGGCTTGTCTGTTTCTGCAGAATCATTTATCATGCTGGCAAATGTGGTTCAGTCTTTGTCATGGTGCATCTGTTTTATGGAGCATCTCTTTTTTTACAGATTAAAAAAAAAACTGCATCTGTTTTATGTAGTATCTCTTTTTTAACAGATGAAAAAAACCCAACTAACACCTTGTTAGATTTGTTGAAGAACATTTAATCACTAGTTATTTGTTGGAGAATATTGGATCACTGGTTATTTGTTGGAGAACATTGTCATTGAATCACTGGTTATTTGTTGGAGAACATTGAATCACTGGTTATTTGTTGGAGAACATTGGATCACTGTTTGTTTGTTGGATAACATTGAATCACTGGTTATTTGTTGGAGAACTTGAATCACTGGTTATTTGTTGGAGAACATTGAATCACTGGTTATTTGTCAGAGAACATTGAATCACTGGTTATTTGTTGGAGAACATTGAATCACTGGTTATTTGTTGGAGAACGTTGGATCACTGGTTATTTGTCAGAGAACATTGAATCACTGGTTATTTGTTGGAGAACGTTGGATCCCTGGTTATTTGTTGGAGACCGTTGGATCCCTGGTTATTTGTTTGAGAATGTTGGATCACTGGTTATTTGTCAGAGAACATTGAATCACTGGTTATTTGTTGAAGAACATTGAATCACTGGTTATTTGTTGGAGAACTTGAATCACTGGTTATTTGTTGGAGAACGTTGGATCACTGGTTATTTGTTGGAGAGCATTGTATCACTGGTTATTTGTTGGAGAACATTGAATCACTGGTTATTTGTTGGAGAGCATTGAATCATTGGTTATTTGTTGGAGAGCATTGAATCACTGGTTATTTGTTGGAGAGCATTGAATCACTGGTTATTTGTTGGAGAATGTTGGATCACTGGTTATTTGTTGGAGAATGTTGGATCACTGGTTATTTGTTGGAGAGCATTGAATCACTGGTTATTTGTTGGAGAATGTTGGATCACTGGTTATTTGTTGGAGAACTTGAATCACTGGTTATTTGTTGGAGAACTTGAATCACTGGTTATTTGTTGGAGAATGTTGGATCACTGGTTATTTGTTGGAGAATGTTGGATCACTGGTTATTTGTTGGAGAGCATTGAATCACTGGTTATTTGTTGGAGAATGTTGGATCACTGGTTATTTGTTGGAGAGCATTGAATCACTGGTTATTTGTTGGAGAGCATTGAATCACTGTTTACTTGTTGGAGAACATTGAATCACTTCGTAGCGTTATATTTTGCATTTATTGAGTTTGATTCAGAGAATTTGTTTTTGGTTCAAATATTTGATATGGTTTAAAAAGAAAATGTTCATTCATATTTAGTGCTAAGCTACTATGTGAAAATGTGTTACGAAATTATATATATATATTTTTTTTTAAGTAGCTGCTGCCTTAAACAAACTGGTAACACTAACTAAGACAACTTGAAAATCTATAAAACATTTTTTGGTACACTGTGTAGTTATTCTTATTTTGTAATAAAATTATTATTATTTTAAAAAAAGGGTTGGGTTTCTTTTTTGTTCCTTGGCTAGAGCTCCGAGATTCACCAATGGTGAGATTTGAAACTATGTGACCATTTTTTTCCCATCATCAAAGTAGCCGGCAATCCGACTTTGTGAATTTAATTCGTAAAAGCACTGTTTTAGAATGAAAATGTAAATCATAATATATTGCTTACAGCTTTTGCTCATTTTGAATTTAGTTTCAGTGTGGTTACAACTGATTTTTTGTTATAATTATTATGTGCTATTGAAAGTCACACTCCCTTGTCACAAGAAGTCTCCACAATGGTACTTTACTGTGCCGCCCATTTTTGTTTGTTTGTGTTATTTTTTCTATAGTGTTTGTCTATGACTAGGAGAGAGGGTTTGTGCAACCTCACTTTCCCTAGTGTTTTTCTGTTTTTTTGTTTTTTAGATTTATTTTGAATCTTAAATGTATATTATGTCCCTGAAGTCAGAATGTTGAAAAAAATGGTCGCATTGTGCAGAAATCTCACCATGGCATTAGTGAAGCTCGAAGCTCTAGCTGAGGAATGGGGGGGGGGGGGGGGGGGGGGGGGGGGGGGATAGTATTTTTAATAGGGGACCTTTGTTTATCATCTCATGTGAA
>CM054168.1:17770245-17807745 GCA_028751875.1 Rapana venosa | reverse complement strand
GCTCAAATGCAACCCTCCCCCTTTTTAAAATTTAAATTTGTATTTTGCCAAATCTCAAACAGACTCATTTTTGGATTTTTGGGGACATTTTTTTCACGAAAACTGTTCTGTCTAGGTTTAATTATGTGGCATTGCTACTACTACTATTAAATACTAACTTACTACACATAATTATATGCTTACTTGAATGCATACACTTATACACATGCATGCACGCACCCCCCCCCCCCATCCCCTCCACACACACACACTCATGCTCACACACACACACAGACACACACACACAACACACACACACACACAAAACACACACAACACACACACACACACACACACACACACACACACACACACACACACACACACACACACACACATATGCAGAACATCTTGCACACACATTAAATCCTCTTCCGCTTTCGTAAGAGTAGGCCATTGTGTGCTGGTGGGAACATATAACAGAACTTACATAACGCATACACACGGGGACTGGATGTAAAAAAGCACATAAGTGCTTATTTCATTATCCTTGATATAAAAGAATAAAAAAACAAATGAACAAAATTGCACACACGGCTTTTTTGACTTTTGACGTATACACCTGGACCAAACCCTTTGTAATAATGTAATCATATACATGTTCACTTCAACACTGAAATTTGTTATAATTATATTATAATTTATGTAATTACTAATTCCATAGTCTTCTTAGACTGAAGGATACCTATTCTAATAATAATAATAATAAAAATATGGAATTTATATAGTGCTGAATCTTGCAGAACAAACAAATCGAAGAGCTTGCAGTCAAATCATTTACACGCATGCAACTTTCCTCAAATAACATAAGTTATTTCAAATTCATGCACACACACACACACACATACACCCACACACAACCACCACACACACACACACACACACTACTTTTTTTGACTTTTGACTACACACCTGGACCAAACCCTTTGTAATGTAATTATACATGTTAACTTCAACACTGGAATGTGTTATAATTATATCATTATATAATGACAAATTCCATAGCCTTCCTGGACCAAAGGATACCTATTCATGATAATAATAATAATAATAATATATGGAATTTATATAGCGCTGAATCTTGTAAAACAAACCAATCGAAGCGCTTGCACTCAAATCATTTAGTGTTTACACGCATGCAACTTTCCTCAAATAACATAAGATATTTCAAATTTATGCACACACATACACATACACACACACACACACACATATATATAATACACACACACACACACTCACACACTTACACACACACACACACTCACACACACACACACACACACCACACACACACACACACACACACACACACACACACACACACACACACACTCACTCACTCACTCACTCACTCACTCACTCACTCACTCACTCACACACACACACACACTTACACACACACCACACACACACACACACACCCACACACACACACACACACACACACACACACTTAAACACACACACACACTTAAACACACACACACACTTAAACACACACACACACTTACACACACACTTACACACACACACACTCTTACACACACACACTTACACACACACACACCACACACACACACACACACACACACACACACACACACACACACTCACCCACACACAAACACCCACCCACTCACACACACACACACACACACACACTGAGGTGGTGAAGCAGGAGATGGAAGGATGCTGACTTTGCCATGATCATGATGATGATGTTACAGACCTGTCCAAGAACCGGCTGAGCGAGCTGCCCCCGGAGGTGTGTCAGTACCGCTACATGGAGCGCCTCAACTGCTACCACAACTTCATCAGAGCCATTCCCACCGACCTGGCGCAGCTGCAGGCCCTCACCCATCTCAATCTCAGGTCAGTGTGGTTGATTCAGTGATTGAGTCAGTCAGTCAATCAAACGTCTTTCAGAAAGTTCTGCTATAGAGTCGTTTTTCGTCCCTGTATGTGTGTGTGTGGGGGGGGGGGGGGAGGGGGGGGGGGAGTGGATGGGGAATGGAGAGGATGGGGAATAGCGGGGATGGGGGGGGGGATGGGGGATGTAGGGAATTTGGGGGTGGGGGGTGGGGGCGGAATGGAGAGGATGGGAAATGGAGGGGATGGGGGAATGGAGGGGATGGAGGGAATTGGGGGGGAGGGGTGATGGAGAGGGATGGGGAATGGAGGGGATGGGGGAATGGAGGGGAATGGGGGATGGAAGGAATTCGGGGGGTGGGGGAGAATGGAGAGGATGGGGAATGGAGGGGATGGGGGAATGGAGGGGAATGGGGGATGGAAGGAATTCGGGGGGTGGGGGAGAGAATGGAGAGGATGGGGAATGGAGGGATGGGGGAATGGAGGGGAATGGGGGATGGAAGGAATTCGGGGGGTGGGGGAGAATGGAGAGGATGGGGAATGGAGGGGAATGGAGGGGAATGGGGGATGGAAGGAATTCGGGGGGTGGGGGGGATGGAGAGGATGGGGAATGGAGGGGATGGGGGAATGGGGGGGGGATAATAATAATAATATATGGAATTTATATAGCGCTGAATCTTGTAAAAAAACAAACAAATCGAAGCGCTTGCACTCAATCATTTACAGGCATGCAACTCTCCTTAAACATAATGAACAACAGATTTCAAAAACCATGCACGCGCACACATGCACGCACCACACGCACGCACACACACACACATGGGGGGTTGGGGGGGGGGGGGGGGGGGGCACGTGTGTTTGTGTGTGTGTGTTTTTGTGTGAGTGTGTGTGTGTGTTTCATTTTGTGTGTGTGTATGTGTGTTTGACTGTGGGGTGAATGTGTGTGTGTGTGTGTGTTTGTGTGCGTTCATGGGTGCATGTGTGTATGCATATACATGCATGCCTGCCTGCGTCATACATGAGTGCAGCATGTGTCATTTTTGTGCATGTAGTAGTACATATGACATTTACATGTTTGTTTGTTTGTGTGTGTGTCCGTGTGTCCGTGTTGTGCGTGCATTGTGTGTGTCGATATACATGTTTGTTTGTGTGTGTATGTGTATGAGTGTGTGTGTGTGTTTATGTACCTGTATGTGTGCATAGCTGCCAACTATTCCTTTTTTTCCCTAAATTTTTCCTTTTTTTTAACACTGATTCTGCTTTCTGGTTTTGAAGAAAATGTTCCAGTCTCCCCCCAAAACCCCCCCCCCCCCCCCCCCCAACAAAAACAAAGCAACAAGAAAACAACAACAACAAACTAACAAAAACAAACAAAAACACCAAAGAATAAAATCCAAGTTAATCGAGTAGGATGCTTGTTTCCTGTGCCAAGCACCAAGATGTTGAAGAAAAGCACAAAACTGATAGCTGTGCCAATGAAAAGTTTGTTCTCAGACTCAGTACAAAGGGAGATTTTCCATGGATGCATTAATCAGGCTGGACAAGGCAAAAGTTGAAATGCCTTCTGTTGTAGTACTCTGTGCCAGTGTGATTTTGAAATTTTGAACGGTGGACAAAATAGCGTTAGTGCTGTGTGCATGAAAAGACAAGACCTTGTTTAGCTGTACGATTTTGGTGTAAAAGGGAAAGGTGTCCCATAACCTATGTGGTCGTAGGGGAGTGAGGCTTCAGAGACCTCAACTTCTCAAGGGGCCAGCATATTGAAGGTGGCGCCCATCTCCTCTCCCTCACTGCTTTACCTTCCCTGACCCTAAAGAGGGCAGGAACCCATTTACAGCTGGGTGAACTGGGGGACTGTACTGAAGCCGAGGCACGCAAATGGGCACCCATCCAAGTGGTGACCACGCTCGATGCTGCTTAACCTTAGCTGGGGGAAAGTGAGTGCTCCGACCACTGAGCTGTCCCTGAGCAGTTCCTATTTTAGCTCCCTTGCTATGTGTCTGTGCCAGTTGCAAAAAAAGAGATTTTTTGCTAGTTTATAATTATACTTATAGTGCCAGTTCTAATGCATGTGAATGCGTAGGCAGTGTCCAAGAAAGGTGGTGGCCATATGCGCATGGAGAGGATGGGGAATAGCGGGGATGGGGGGGGGGGGGGGGGGATGGGGGATGTAGGGAATTTGGGGGTGGGGGGGGTGGGGGGCGGAATGGAGAGGATGGGAAATGGAGGGGATGGGGGAATGGAGGGGATGGGGGATGGAGGGAATTGGGGGGGGGGGGGTGATGGAGAGGATGGGGAATGGAGGGGATGGGGGAATGGAGGGGAATGGGGGATGGAAGGAATTCGGGGGGTGGGGGAGAATGGAGAGGATGGGGAATGGAGGGGATGGGGGAATGGAGGGGAATGGGGGATGGAAGGAATTCGGGGGTGGGGGGGAATGGAGGGATGGGGAATGGAGGGGTGGGGGAATGGAGGGGAATGGGGGTGGAAGGAATTCGGGGGGTGGGGGGGAATGGAGAGGATGGGGAATGGAGGGGATGGGGGAATGGGGGGGGGGGATAATAATAATAATAATGGAATTTATATAGCGCTGAATCTTGTAAAAAAACAAACAAATCGAAGCGCTTGCACTCAATCATTTACAGGCATGCAACTCTCCTTAAACATAATGAACAACAGATTTCAAAACCATGCACGCGCACACATGCACGCACACACACGCACGCACACACACACACACCCACACACATGGAGGGAATGGGGGGGGGGGGGGGGGGGGGGGGGGGCAGGTGTGGTTTTTGTGTGAGTGTGTGTGTGTTTCATTTTGTGTATGTGTATGTGTGTGTGAATGTGTGTGTGTGTGTGTGTTTGTGTGCGTTCATGGGTGCATGTGTGTATGCATATACATGCATGCCTGCCTGCGTCATACATGAGTGCAGCATGTGTCATTTTTGTGCATGTAGTAGTACATATGACATATACATGTTTGTTTGTTTGTGTGTGTGTCCGTGTGTGCGTGCATGTGTGTGCGATATACATGTTTGTTTGTGTGTGTATGTGTATGAGTGTGTGTGTGTGTTTATGTACCTGTATGTGTGCATAGCTGCCAACTATTCCTTTTTTCCCTAAATTTTTCCTTTTTTTTAACACTGATTCTGCTTTCTGGTTTTGAAGAAAATGTTCCAGTCTCCCCCCAAAACCCCCCCCCCCCCCCCCCCAACAACAACAAAACAACAAGAAAACAACAACAAACTAACAAAAACAAACAAAAACACCAAAGAATAAAATCCAAGTTAATCGAGTAGGATGCTTGTTTCCTGTGCCAAGCACCAAGATGTTGAAGAAAAGCACAAAACTGATAGCTGTGCCAATGAAAAGTTTGTTCTCAGACTCAGTACAAAGGGAGATTTTCCATGGATGCATTAATCAGGCTGGACAAGGCAAAAGTTGAAATGCCTTCTGTTGTAGTACTCTGTGCCAGTGTGATTTTCAAATTTTGAACGGTGGACAAAATAGCGTTAGTGCTGTGTGCATGAAAAGACAAGACCTTGTTTAGCTGTACGATTTTGGTGTAAAAGGGAAAGGTGTCCCATAACCTATGTGGTCGTAGGGGAGTGAGGCTTCAGAGACCTCAACTTCTCAAGGGGCCAGCATATTGAAGGTGGCGCCCATCTCCTCTCCCTCACTGCTTTACCTTCCCTGACCCTAAAGAGGGCAGGTACCCATTTACAGCTGGGTGAACTGGGGGACTGTACTGAAGCCGAGGCACGCAAATGGGCACCCATCCAAGTGGTGACCACGCTCGATGCTGCTTAACCTTAGCTGGGGGAAAGCGAGTGCTCCGACCACTGAGCTGTCCCTGAGCAGTTCCTATTTTAGCTCCCTTGCTATGTGTCTGTGCCAGTTGCAAAAAAAGAGATTTTTTGCTAGTTTATAATTATACTTATAGTGCCAGTTCTAATGCATGTGAATGCGTAGGCAGTGTCCAAGAAAGGTGGTGGCCATATGCGCATGTGCATTAAGTTAAGGAAGTCATGCATTGATTGATTGCCTTACGTGGATGGGTTTGTGTCTGTCGGAAGTTATGAAGAACGAAAGAAGGCTGAAACTTTCCCCAATTAAATGCTGTGTAACTGATATAATAATAATAATAAAAAAATTTATAATAATAATAATAATGATGATGATAAAATAATAATAATAATAATAATAATGAAAATAGTAATAATATGTGGAATTTGCATAGCGCAGAGTCTTGTAAAGCAAACAAATCAGTGTAAGCAGACTTCAGAGACTAGATCACGGAAGTAGTGCTACAAACAAAATGTGCTTCGTAGTATTGACCCCTCCCTTCCCTGTAGGGATGCTGGGAGGCCTGTCAGTATGAATAGCATCCCCCACCTTCTGGAAATTCTGTGAGCACTAGGAATTCCCCCTTTGCTATCCCTTTTTTGGTTTCTGTCTTGTTGAAGCTGTCGTGCCTCTTCTTTGTCTGTTTTCTGCCTTCGTGGTCCATTCTCCTGCCTTTTAATCCAGAAAGACTTCAAAGATAGCTCAATTCTCTCTGGATGCCCTGGGCCTGACTTGTCAGGTGCTTAATGACAGCGCAACACATTTTCGCTCATATGACAGACAACGATAGTTGTTATGTGAGTGTCTGATGAAGAAGAAGTATTGAACTGCAGGCAGTAAATTGAGTAATTATCCGGATAGATATGAAGTTGTAGCCTATAGTGCTATACTAACAAAGAGCGGACATAGTGTGGCCCAGATTTGACAGTGAGTCTTTGTATAGATTTCAGTTGCTATAAAAACGAGTAATAAGGAAGAAGAATCATTGTAACTGGTGCGTAAATCTTGTCTCCAAATGATTTTTTTTCTTTTCTGGTTTTGGACTTCCTGACAAGACATGATAAGTGGTCATTGTACTTTCAGTTTCCAACTATGTCCGTTTCGTTTCAATGCACAGCCCTCTAACATTCTTCCCTGGCTACATCCTCTTGTCAGGAGACAAAATAGTTTGCTCCTTTTAAGGGGGAACAGCTTCCTGACCCTTGCTTTTATGGGAAAGGATGGGTGGGGGGAACCCTCCTCCTGAACCTACCCCTTAATCGTATTCCATTTTGCGATTCTCAGAGTTTGGCTGCCATGATATGTGCATACATGTATGCTTGTTTACATGTGTGTGGACATGGTATATATATATGTGTGAGTGTGTGTGTGTGTGTGTTTGTGTGTGTGTGTGGTGTTTGTGGGCATGTGTGTGTGTGTTTGTCACTTTGTGTGTGTGTGTACTGTTTCTTTTCATTATTTTTATTTATTTATTTTATTCTTTTATATCGAGGATAGTGGAATAAGCACTTCATCCAGGCCCCGTGTATATGTGTTTTTGTAAATTATCTGTTCACACCGGGACACAATGGCCTACTCTTACGAAAAGGGGAACATGACTTTAACGTGTGCACAAGATGTTCTGCGTGTGTTCGCACACGGGGCCTCGGTTTATAGTCTCATCCGAAGGACTTTTGGGGAGAGTGAAGTCTGCACTTGATGTTAACTCCAGGGGAAAATATCCCCCTTGAACGGGAATCGAACCCAGGTCATCGGATTGCGAGCGCAATGTTCTGACCACTAGGCTATCCCATCTCACACTGTGTGCGTGTGTGTGCGTGCGTGTATGCATGCATGTGTGCGTGCGTACATGTAGATGAATTTATCTGTTTATGAGACAAAAAAGAGTGTGTATTGGTATTGCACATTCATGAACACATATTAACAAACCTTTGAGCGGCAAGTGTTGACAGATTACCATTCCTGAATAAAGAGCGAACTCTGGTATGTGTGTGTGTGTGGCAGTCGTAACCAGCTGACGACAATACCAGTATGTGTGTGCGCACTGTCATCACTGGAAGTGCTCCTGGTCTCCAACAACAAGCTGGTTTCCCTTCCGGAGCAGATTGGCCAGCTCCGGCGACTGATGGATCTGGTGAGTTGGGAACTGTAGATTCTCCCTGTGGGGGGTACTGGGGTTCTTTCAGTGTAAATTTATAGCACCCCCTACCCTCTGGAAATTCTGTGCGAGAAATCGCCACGTTTCTGTCCCCTTTTTTTGTCTCTGTCTTTCTCCTTAACCTGTCTTATCATCTTCCTTGCTTATTTTCTGCCTTCCCGGTCCATTCTCCTGCCTTCTTTTCAAGCAGATCTTTCCAGAAATATTCTGTTTTTGTTATATGACATTTTACCTGTGTTTGTTCTGGGGACCTGGAAGTGATACTTAAGCGCTGGGTGGGCATAGGATGTTTGTGGAGTGGTGATGTTTGCCCATGTGGTATTTTTTAATGTATATTTTTGTACTTTAAAGTGGTGTTATCCTTTTTTACGTTTAGAAAAAAAAATTGTAACCTGGGGATGATAGACTAAGCAGAATGGCTGGTGTCCTCAGCACAGTCTGGTTTATCAGCCTTGAGGAATGAAATGATTTAGGTATTGTGTCATTTGGTGGTGGGTTGTTTCTGTTGTTTTTGTTTGTTTTTTTATTGGACGGTGTTAGATATTTGAAGATATTAAGTAGGTGTTGGTTTTGAACTTGAAGTGAAAGTTACTGGAGCCACTGAAACTGAATGAGGAGGTGACAGACAGCCCTGATATGGCTTTTGTGGTCGGTAGGGCTCTAAACAATATGGAATTTAAGGGTATTGTATTGTATTATATATTGTATACCACCACAACAGGGTAGGGTTCTCTCTCAGTTTGTGAACTATGCCTGTCGTTTGTTTTGTTGTTTTGGTGGTGTTGTCTTTTTTCTCCAGAAGCGTATAATAACATAATTGTGACCTGACAGGTAAAATGTGTCGACAAACAAGAAGTGTTCATGATTTCTGTTGTTTTTTTTTTAAACCCCCCCAGGATGTGAGCTGTAATGAAATCACCCACCTGCCCTCCCAGATTGGGGATCTGCGATCCCTGCGCTCTCTGAATGTGCGCAGAAACCTTCTGGTGGAGCTGCCTGTTGGTGAGTATACTCTGGTCAGTTTTGCAGAGCATTGATAGAGAAAATAAACTAAAAGTGGGTTGGGGGGGTGGGGGATAGCCTAGTGGTTCGAGCGTCGCACTCGTGATTTGACGGCTTGGGATCGAGCTACCACAGAGGCGCTCGTTTTGGAGGAATTTTCCCCTGGAGTTAACATTGGTACTGACTCCACTCCCCTAAAAGTCCTTCAGATGAGGCTTAGCTATAAACTGAGGCCCTGTTCCGCTTTTTGGAAGAGTAGGTCATTTTTGTGCTGGTAGGAATGGACAACAGAATTTGAAATGCTCACTGGTGTCGTGCCTAGACACTCTTCCTGAAGTCGGAATGCAGCTACCTAAATGGTGGGTGAAATGTTCGCATACGCAAAATTTCACCATCGGTGAACCTCTGAGGTTTAGCTGAGGAGCTACCCACTCCCCCCACTAAAACCCCATTGTAACCTGCTGTATGTATGCTGATGAAATGCTAATCTTGACCAGTTCTATCTCTGTCAAAATGTCAAGATTTGCCAGTATTTCATGAAACAGTAACTTTTTTTTTTTAACAACTGAATACATTTCTTTTCCTGAGCCTTGACTCAAATTGTATTTTAAAGAGAAAGTGGTTGTAATAGTTTTTTTTTTTTTTTAACTTGGCAAACATGATTTCAACTCAAGGGAAGTCTCTGGCCTGTAGGCAATATTTTTTTACACGTTGCTTTCCTTGACATAAGCTGCTAGTTAGTCTGTTGGGTAATTTTGTTTTGAACATCACAGTGATATGTTGGTTTAGGCGTCCAGTGTTTGATTTTTAAAAAAATGTTGTCACAGTGACATCAATGGTTCACCACTTCAGGAATTTACTTGGTGAAAAATATCACTTGCTTCAAGGAAGTGTGAAAGTTCAAGGCATGTTTAAGTAGGCAGCTTTCAAAATTTATTTTCAATAAATACGTATCTATGAAAAACTGAAGCCTCAAGTAGACATTTAAACGTTTCAATGAAGTATATGTGTTTTTTATGTGGGTAGGTCTGCTGAAATTTTTCAAAGTAGCAAATCAGTCCCTAATGGGGTCATTTCACTGCGACTCCTTTGATTAAATGCCTTGCACTTTTATTGTTTTGTTGATTATTTCACTATAGCTGCTATTCCATGCTGAACGCTTGTTTTTCAGTTTCTCTTGGTACTGATATTTTAGAGTCAATTGCCGTTACTAGGTCTACTCTCTTGTGTTCAATATGTCTGTAGTCCTCCATACCTACCTTAAAGGGGCTAAAGGAATGAAATAATCTTGAGTCTTGAATGGTGTTGTGTTGACGAGCAGACATCTGCAAGCTGAACCTGATCTGGCTGGAGATCTCCTGCAACCGCATTCAGAAAATCCCCACCGTCTTCTGCAAGCTGGAGGCTTTGGAGTACATGGTGCTGGAACACAACCCCCTCGAGTCCCCGCCCGCCCACGTGAGTTGCTTGCCATCTTTTCAGCAGGTGGACAGAAAAAACTCCTCCCAACAGTCTTAGGTTCAATTCCACCCCAACGCATGCACGCACGCACACGCACGCACGCATGCACGCACACACACACACACACATTTACAAAACCACATACACACGGGGACTGGATGTAAAAAAGCACATGAGTGCTTTATTCCATTATCCTCGATATAAAAGAATAAATAATAAATAAATAAAACACACCACACAACACCACACACACAACACACACACACACACACACACACACACACACACACACTCTCTCTCTCTCTTGTCTCTCTCTCTCTGTCTCTCTCTCTCTCATATATATCCCTAAGGGTGGGGACTGGATGTATAAAAGCACATGGGTGCTTATTCATTATCCTCAAAATAAAACAATTTGTCATTGTCATTGTCATTGTGTCATTCTGATTGGCTCAGAAATCAGTCCTTTAAAAAAAAATCTTTTTTTTCTATGTCACTTGTATATAAATAAGTGGGCTGGTTAGAGCTTGTCTTGACATATATAGTGTGGTGAAACTGAATGTACTCAGGTATGATAATTCACATCTCACCTGTCACTGTGTTTGGTATTGGTCGCCGTGCCCATTGATAGTGACATGGTCCTTGTCCATTTGCTGCGGTCTTCGCGTATTTGTACAGAACTTTAATTTCAGCTCCTTCACGCCCCCCCCTCCCGGTGGGGATGCCAGGGACCTGTCAGTATATAAATAGCATCCCCACCTTCTAGAAATTCTGTGCCAGGAATTCCCTCTTTTCTTTCCCTCTCTTTGTTTCTGCCTTGTTCTCTTCTCTTCCTGTCACTACTTGTTATATTCTGCCTTCTTGGTCCTTTCTCTGCCTCCCCCCCCCTTTTTCCCCCCCCCTCCCCAAGAAAGACTTCAAAGATAACAATTCTCTTCCACACCAAAGCTGGATGTGCTGGGCCTGACTTGTCAGGCGCCTAACACAGTGCAACGTATTTTTGCTCGTGTGACAGCAGACAATAGTTGTGTAATGTCACCTTTATGTAGACAGACCTAAAATCGAAGACCAACCAACAATAGTTGCTGTCAGAGTGTTTTGATAAAGAAAAACAAAATTCAGCTATAAACCATGAAGTCTGTCAGACTCTTTGATTTATAACTTTTGTTCCTTTGGATCTTTCTGACTGACCTCCTTCAGCTCTCTGTTCCATCTTGTAATCCTCGCTTCTCTTCTGACCCTTGTTTATTTCAAATTCTCATTTTTTTCATTAAAATAATACCGGAGTGATCTTTCTGAGGTTAAGCCCCGTCTTGAGGGAATTCTCTCTCTTACTGTCTTAGGCGCTATACAAAGTTATATCAGCTTCATTCGGATCTAAGTTCCTGAAAAGTACTTGCTGTGTGTGTATTTGTGTGTGTGTGTTCATAGGCATGTGTGCTCAAGGTGGTGGTGAGTGTGGGAGGGTGGGGTGTTTCCATGTGGCAGGAAGGTGAAGGATGATGGGTGAGAGTAGTGTGGGTGGCTGATATATATATATATATATTATATATATATATATATAAATACACACACACACACACACACACACACACACACACACACACACACACACACACACACAACACACACATATGTTATATATGTTAGTGTCTTTGTGCAGGAATTTGTATTATGTCATTGCGTTGTGTTTGTAAGTGCTAAGAGCTTTATAAAGATTAGGCATGTAGAGTATCCTTACTTGCTTATTTCCTTATTTTTGGGGTTATTTGTTAATTTGTGCTCTGGGTTTTTGTTGTTTCTTGTTAATTTCTCAACTCTTAACTGTGGAGCTGTTACACCAGTATTTAGAGATGAGGATGATGATGATAGTTGTTGTTATTGGTTTGGTGATGATTTTAAAATTTTTTACTTATTTATCTAATCTTTTATTTTGAGGATAATGGAATAAGCACTCATGTGTTTTTTTCCCCATCCAGTTCCCGTGTGTTTGCAGTTTTGTCAATTTTATCATCTGTTCCCACCGGCACACAGTGGCCTACTCTTCCGAAAAGCGGAACTCGTTTTAACGTGTGGTTAAGATGTTCTGCGTGCGTCCGCACACGGGACCTCGGTTTATAGTCTCACCTGAAGGACCTTTTAGGGAGAGTGAAGTCGGCACTGATGTTAACTCCAGAGGAAAAAATCCTCTCGAACGAGATTCGAACCCGGGTCAGCAGATCACGAATGCATCACTTTAACTAACCGCCAGGCTATCCTGTTCCCACCCCCCACCTTCCTGCCACATGGAAACCCCCCTCACACTGATGATGATGCTGATGCTGGTTGCTTGGCTGACAGATGTGTCGTCGGGGGCGCCAGCACATCCTGAAGTTCCTGCACATGGAGGCCATACGGGAGGACCGGAAGCGAGGCTTCCTCAGCGAGACCGACATGAAACGCCTGCTGCGCAAGTCCCTGCCCAACCAGCCGTGCGTCTGCTCTTCTCTTCTTCCTCCTCTGTAGACAGCTGGGATACTGGAGTCGTTATCTTTTGATAGGATGTATTGCTGTTCATAGACAGCTGTGATACTGGAATCGTTATCTGTTGATAAGATGTATTGCTGCTTAAAGACAGCTGTGATACTGGAGTCGTTATCTGTTGATAGGATGTATTGCTGCTTAAAGACAGCTGGGAAACTGGAGTCGTTATCTGTTGATAGGATGTATTGCTGCTCATAGACAGCTTTGATAGAATCATTATCTATTGATAGATGTATTGCTGCTCATAGACAGCTTTGATACTGGAATCATGATCTTTTGATAGATGTATTGCTGGTCATAGACAGCTTTGATACTGGAATCATGATCTTTTGATAGATGTATTGCTGGTCATAGACAGCTGTGATACTGGGATCATGATCTTTTGATAGATGTATTGCTGGTCATAGACAGCTTTGATACTGGAATCATGATCTTTTGATAGATGTATTGCTGCTCATAGACAGCTTTGATACTGGAATCATGATCTTTTGATAGATGTATTGCTGGTCATAGACAGCTGTGATACTGGAATTATTATCCTTTGATAGATGTATTGCTGCTCATAGACAGTTTTGATAGAATCATTATCTATTGATAGATGTATTGCTGCTCATAGACAGCTTTGATACTGGAATCATGATCTTTTGATAGATGTATTGCTGCTCATAGACAGCTTTGATACTAGAATTATTATCCTTTGATAGATGTATTGCTGCTCATAGACAGCTGTAATAGAATCATTATCCATGGATGCATTGCTGCTCATAGACAGCTGTAATAGAATCATTATCCATGGATGCATTGCTGCTCATAGACAGCTGTAATAGAATCATTATCCATGGATGCATTGCTGCTCATAGACAGCTGTAATAGAATCATTATCCATGGATGTATTGCTGCTCATTTAGCAGGTACAGCTGTAATAGAATCATTATCCATGGATGCATTGCTGCTCATAGACAGCTGTAATAGAATCATTATCCATGGATGTATTGCTGCTCATAGACAGCTGTAATAGAATCATTATCCATGGATGTATTGCTGCTCATAGACAGCTGTAATAGAATCATTATCCATGGATGTATTGCTGCTCATAGACAGCTGTAATAGAATCATTATCCATGGATGTATTGCTGCTCATAGACAGCTGTAATAGAATTATTATGCATGGATGTATTGCTGCTCATAGACAGCTGTAATAGAATTATTATGCATGGATGTATTGCTGCTCATAGACAGCTGTGATAGAATCATTATGCATGGATGTATTGCTGCTCATAGACAGCTGTGATATCATCATTGTACCCTACCAGGTAAACGATGCATATTGTATTGCATACCCTTGTCAGTCACGACAGATTTCTCTGCGTGAAATCCCAGGCTGTTATCTCCCCTGTGGAGACCGCGTTGCCACATTTATTTCATTTATACCACTTCAAGTCACGAAATTTCTCTGCATGAAATTTGGGCTGCTCTCTCTCCCCGGGGAGAGAGCGCGTCGCCACAAGAGCAGCGCCACCCTTTCTTTTCTTTTTTTTTTTTTGGATCTGTATTTGTTTCCCTATCAGAGTGGCTTTTTCTAAGAATTTTGCCAGGGACAACAACTCCCTTGTTGCCGTGGGTTCTTTTACGTGCGCAGAATAATTTTGTGCAACACACGGGACCTTGGTTTACCGTCTCATCCGAAAGACTAGCGCCCAGACCACCACTCATGTGTCTAATGGATGGGGGGAAAAGTTTCGGGCCCAAACGGGATTCGAACCACCGCACACTTCCGACCCGGACTTTTCGCTTTCTAGACAGGCGCGTTACCTCTAGACCACCGATCCACGAGCAGTGCCACCCATTCTTGTTCCTTTCCTTTTTCCCATTGGCATGTGGAACAGGATAGCTCAGTGGTCGGAGCACTCGCTTTCCCCCAGCCAAGTTAAGCAGCGTCGAGCGTGGTGGTTACCAGTTGGATGGGTGACCGTTTGCGCCGCGCCTTGGCTTCAGTACAGTTCCCCCAGTTCACCCAGCTGTAAATGGGTACCTGCCCTCTTTAGGGTCAGGGAAGGTAAAAGCAGCAAGGGAGAGGAGATGGGCGCCGCTGCCCTCAATATGCTGGCCCCTAGAGAAGTGAGGTCTCTGACGCCTCGCTCCCCTACGACCTTATAGGTTATGGGACTCCTTTACCTTTACCTTCTATGTGGAGGTGTTGGTTGGTTCTCTAGTAGAGAGGTTGGTGACGTTGTGCAGACCGTCGGACGAGTTCCGCAGCCTGCTGGAAGGGCCGGAGGGCAAGTGGAAGAGGCACACGGTGCTGAGCAGCGACTCGGGCTACAGCACTGCCGACAGCCTGGATCGCAGCGGCTTTAATCAGACAGACTTGGAGGTCTGGGATGGCAGGATGTGTTTCGAGGGAGGGGAGGGGAGGGAGGGGGGGAGGGAGGGAGGATGGAGTGGAGATGAGTGTAGTGAGGATTGAGGAGGGAGGGGGAGGGAGGGAGGGAGGAGGGAGGAGTGAGTGAGTGAGTGAGTGGTGAGTGGTGAGTGAGTGAGTGAGTGAGTGATGTGTGTGTGTGTGTGTCTGTTGAGTTTGGAGGGAGGGAGGGAGGGAGAGAGGAGAGTGTAGTTGTGTGGAGTGTGTGTGTGTGTGAATGTGTGTGTGTGTGTGTGTTTGTTTGGATGTGAAGGAGGGAGAATGTGATGAGTGAGTGTATGTATGTTGTGTGTGAGGAGTGTGTGTTTGAATTGTGTGTCTGTGTTGTTTGTGTTTGGATGGGAGGGAGGAGAGTGTGAGTGAGTGAGTGCTATGTATGTTGTGTGTGAGTGAGTGTGTGTTTGAATTGTGTTGGTGTGTCTGTGTTTTGGATGGGAGGGAGGGAGAGAGTGAGTGTGAGTGAGTGAGTGTATGTATTTGTTGTGTGTGAGGGAGTGTGGTTTTGAATTGTGTGTGTGTGTGAGTGTGTGTCTGTTTTGTGTTTGGATTGTATGGTGTGTGTGTTATATGTGTGTGTGTTTTGAATTTGTGTGTGTGTGCGCATGCATGCATGCGCGCGTGTGTTGTGTGTCTGTTTGCATACTTCTGTTGGTTTATGTAGAATAAAGAGGAGTTGGCCAAATGTTGTTTTGCTAGGAAGTTAGTTGTCACGCTGTTGATACTTTATGTAAAAAAACAAACCCTATGTTTCTTGTTGTCTATAGAATTGGCCATGAATTTATTTTGTTACAAGTGGATTTATACTCGAACAGATAAAGTTACATCAAAACAAAAGTAAAAATAAAAAAATCATTTTGTGGCATAGGCTTATTGCAGTGAGTAGTGAATGAGTGCTGTAGCTCTGATGGTATTCTATACATATTTGCAAACTCATGCACATACATGCATACACACACGTAAGCTTACACACACACACAGACGTGCACGCACACACACATACACACTCACACATACACGTTCACACTATGCAATGCATACATAGGCAGGCACACAAACACAAACACACACACACACACAGACACAGAGGGTCACATTCTTCTACATATGCAAACACACAGAAACATGCACACACATGCATGTGTTCAGACCACTACACATACAAATACATCGTGTACAGAAGTGCATTATAGACCCACATTTGCTTACAGACACTTAGCTGAAAGTTGCTAACTTTACCTCTCCACTTTCCTACACTTTATGAACACAAAGTTGTTTAGAATAGATGTTGCAGTAGTTAGTGAAAATAGCACTGTAAAAAACTGGAAAAAAAAGAAGAAAAAAAAGAGAAAATAGCACTGCTTTCATTTTACATAATTTCACACTGTTATGTCATATGTTTTTTAAACTTTTTTATATCTTATTCTCAGCAAAATATCAATAATTTCTGTCATTGTTCTATCATATGCTAACACACTATGTACTGTTCTCTGTTTCTTTTTTTGTCGGTGTATGGCACGGAATTCTTCATCACCTACATCACATCTGGGACTGCTGTGGTATGATGTCGTTCATCATCCCTGCAACGATGTCATCACTCTGTGTGCTCTGATGTCATCACATCATGCTGTTATGTCACCACCTTCTGCTGTGACGTCGGTTGCTCTGTCCAATATCCAATGATGTTGCTGTGACTTGCTTCAACATATTTGCAACAACGTTGATGCACTCTTTGGTATATGTCCTCCGTGTGTGCTATGGTGTGACCACATCATGCTGTGATGATTCGGCTGCCACGTTTTTCATGTGGTAACCATTCAACGTGGCTTCGGATGTGTTTTTGCTGTGCTGTGATAAACTGAACGCTTATTTCTTGCCTCCTTTGCTGTCCCTGCGGTTGACATCCTGCGATGTTACTTCGGGATGAATTCCAACAACGTTTTGTTTCAAACAACGACTCTGTACAATTCTGTGAAATCATACATATCCTGATGCCGTCCAATCTTGAAACGGATAACTGCCACGTTCTTTTTCAAACGAAACTCTTGGAACTCTTTACAACTTTTGCATCGATGCTTCCCGATCACTGAAACGCGTTTCTTGCAACGTTTCACTTCCAAAACGAAACCCAACGTCTTGTCGGCCTGGCTGTTTCCGCACGCTCGAAATGGGACGACGGTAACTCGCTCCTTCCCACAACACCCCCCTCCTGACTCTTGACCTTGACCCCCACAACAGCAAGGCATGATGGGAGAGGTGGACGACATGCTGGCCCTCAAGGCCGGAGAAGCCGTGCGAGAGCAGCGCCAGGGACACGGCAACGCCAACGGGCCGACCTCCGACCAGGGTCAGGGTCAGGGTCGCAGCCACCACCACCCCCCGCCCACGAAGACCCTGCACGGATCCTCCCTCCCCACGGCCACACGCGCCGTCTCCCGCCTCCCTTGCAGCGGAGGAAACAGCGTCGGCGACGGGGGAGGGAAGAGCGTGAGTAGCGTCCCTGCAGTGGATGACGGCGATAACGGCGGTAGCGACGGTGGTGGTGTGGTGGTGGTGGTGGTCCCGTCGCTCTGCCATGCGAGAACCCCCCTCCCCCCTCGTCACTCACGCCGTCGGCCAAATCCTCGTCCCCCGGCCCGCCCTCCTCCCCCCGCCCTACCCCTAGCCCCGAACCTTCCCGAGGGAGTGCGGAGAGAGAGCGCTCCCAGCCAGCGATAAGTGGTTCGGATCCCGCCCCGCCCCCTAGCCCCGCCCCTGCTCCCGCGAAGTCCTCAGGTCTTGGTGCCGCTTCGACGTCCGTTCCTTGCACGGTTGCCTCCCCTTCGTGCACGGGCGCTGGTCGTCGTTCGTCGCCCAGCGGCGCGGAGTTGTGGTCCAGGAGAGGGGAGGGTGATGGTGTAGGGGGAGGGGAGGAGGAGGAGGAGGAGGGGGGGGCCGTCCCACCCCCGAGACCCCTGAGACCCCCCTGACCCCGCTGGCTCAGCAAGTGCTTGGTGGTGTGACGCAGGATGAGTTTGCTAGGGTTAGTGTCTTGCTGTGTGTGGTGTGTGTGTGCATCGTGGCATGGTATGTGTGTTGTTGTGTTGTGTGTGTTGTGTGTGTGTGTTGTTGGGGTGTGTTGGGGGGTTTATTTATGTATGTATGTTATTGTTGTTCATTATTTATTGTATGTTGATCTGTGTTCATTTATTTATTTGTTTTTGTGTGTGATCTGTTTTTTATTTGTATATACTTCTTGATTTTTTAATTTTTTATATAAATATATTTTCTATCAAATCTTTATTTAATTTTTTTGTATGATCATTTATTTGTTTGGACATTTGTTTGTTTTTTAAAAATTATTTTTTTATCATTTCTTTATTAACATTTTGGGGGGTTTGGTTCTTCATTTGTTTATTTGTTTGGGGGCATTTATGGGTTTAAAAAAAAAGATTTCTGTGAAGTCTTGGTTGTGGTGTGATATTGGTTTATGTTCTGTGGTGGTGGTAGTTATGATCAGTGTGTATATGTGTGTGTGTGTGTACACTCATGGACACACTCGTATACACTCGTATACAATACATTGTGTGAGTGTTTGCGTGTGGGCGTGCGTGTGTGTGCGCATGTGTGTGTGTGTGTGTTGTGCCGTGCTATGGGTATGTAGTTTTGATATATATGTGTCTTTTGAGTTTAATGTATTCCACAATGTTTTGAATTGTTTTATTACAATACAAGACACAAATGAACCATTTCTTTCATTCACAAAGTTCTGTAAGACATGTAGCAGGCCAAGACTTCAGGACACATGACACAGGTTCGGTGTGTGGTGTTTGCTTTCTAAGTGTTTTCGTCTTGGTTTTGTCCTCTCATAATTATCTCCTAACCCATAGAACTTGGTTCGTGGCTTTTTTGATGTTGAGGGTGAAGTGTTTTGGAGCGAGAAATGACTTGGTTGTTGACTGCGTTTGCTCTTGAAAACAACTGTTTCATTGGTTTGTAGGTAGTGTTGAGTGTGCATGACCGTTTTGTGCCGCACCTGCCATTAACTCTTTGTAGCTAGAGGAAGCTCCGCTAGTCACAGTGGAGAAACGTGGTGACTGTTATCGCTTCTTTGCGTGCGTGTCTTTAACCGTCCATTGATATTGTCAGATACTGGTGCTGCATTTGTTTAAAGCCTCACAAGAAGCATATGACATTTATGAACATAACTCACGTTGAAATGTTTTTTTCTCTTTGTGTAATTCAAAACTCAACGTTCACATTTATGGCTTCTGCTATGCTAGTTCCAAGTCTATGAGTTTATCATGAAAGTGTATTCTTTCAGTGGACATCTTAGAAACTTTTTTTCTGGCTCTTTTGTCTTTGTTTAGAAAGTCTGGACATGTTTTTTCTTCGTTTTCTCTTGTCGTGATTTCTAGTCATTTAGAGCTGGTTTCTTCTGTTCTAGTGCTGCACATGTATGCCTCCCCTTAACTCTACTTCTTTCCTCTTCTTTTCTCTTCAATCCTCATCTCTTTTTGTTTTGCGTTTCCTCTCCTTGCGTGTGTGTTCTCTGTCCTCCTTTGCCTGTGTCTTTTCTCTCAATTTCTTTTGTCCTCTTTCTCTTCCTCTTTCTCCGCATAACTTTCCTTTCCTTCTGTCCTCTCTTCTTGTTTCAAGTGGCATAGATTTTCTCCTGGCCTCTTTTCTCCTTGCATCTCCTCTCCTGTCTTCTTCTCTTCTCTTCTCTTCTCTCCTGTCTTTTCTTTTCTTGACTGTGTGGCATTGAAACATGATGTTCAAGGTTTGAGGTCAACAAATGGCTGATTTTACATGGTCAGTATACTACTTATAAGAGTTTCCATATTGGCTAGCCACCTCCAGGGAAGCTGAAGGTTTTGTATTCAGAAATTGTGCGCTGGCCGTGTAGGGACTGAGCTCAGTCAGCTCCAGGAATCTTTCTGTAGGGCCAAGGAATTTCTGTAGAGCCGAGGAATCTCTGTAGGGCCGAGGAATCTCTGTAGGGCCAAGGAATCTCTGTAGGGCAAGGGCCAAGGAGTTTCTGTAGGGCCGAGGAATCTCTGTAGGGCCGAGGAATCTCTGTAGGGCCGAGGAATCTCCAGGAATCTCTGTAGGGCCAAGGAATCTTTGTAGGGCCAAGGGATCTCTGTAGGGCCAAGGAATCTTTGTAGGGCCGAGGAATCTCTTGTAGGCCCAACGGCTTTCTGTAGGGCCAAGGAATCTCTGCAGGGCCGAAGGATCTCCTGGAATCTCTGTAGGACCAAGGAATCTCTGTAGGGCCAAGGAATTTCTGTAGGGCCAAGGAATTTCTGTAGGGCCAAGGAATCTCTGTAGGGCCAAGGAATCTCCAGGAATCTCTGTAGGGCCAAGGAATTTCTGTAGGGCCAAGGAATCTCCAGGAATCTCTGTAGGGCCAAGGAATCTCCAGGAATCTCTGTAGGGCCAAAGAATCTCCAGGAATCTCTGTAGTGCCAAGGAATCTCCAGGAATCTCTGTAGGGCCAAGGAATCTCCAGGAATCTCTGTAGGGCCAAGGAATCTCCAGGAATCTCTGTAGTTTAGGGCCAAGGACGAATGTAAAGAAGTGCTTGGGATCCTCCTGACTCGCTTTGTACCTTACTTTCCACTTCAGTGAAAGAAATTAACTCTATGAAGAATCAGGTTACTGAGACTGAAACTAATACAGTAATAGATTTATCTAGAGATCAGTGGAAATCTGTACTGAAAATGAGAGAGATTAATCTGAGTCTGCTTCAAACTTAACAAAAATTAAAACTTCAGTGCTATGAGTTTACAGCCAGACAATTTGGAATTATTCAGTTTCTTCACTAGGCAGTTAAAATGAAAGGCTGCATGTTTACAGCAGACATGCAAGGGCTCTGAGTAGATTCATGAGAACATTATAAAAATTCAAAGCATGGTGTCTGAGTAAGGGAAATCTATTATAGACATTTAGGCTTGGTTTGTTGCTGTTTGATTGTTCGGGTATCTCCCCCCCCCCCCCCCCCCCCCCCCCCTTGTGAAATATTGAAATAGAAATAAAATGGATAGGTAGTGGGTAGTGGTATGCTTTGCATACAAAAATGGCTTTGGGATGTCCATGTTTTTATAACATGTACATGTCCACAGTAAATGAACAGTTCATGGGCTGTGTGTCACTGATACATTATCTAAATGTTCTCGTAATTCCTTACAGGGCAATTATGATTATGTTGTGGTATTTATTCATGGGGAAATAGAAAATCAGGGGTCTTAATAATTTATAATGAAAGGAAGTAGATGCTTCAGTAGGTTTTTTTACAAGTTTGTTGTCGGTCAGCTTATCAAATACAATAATACAAGCCAGCATCCTCACTTTTTACTGAAATAGAATGTAGTTGTAGACTTTTTGTTTTTAGACCGCATGTTTTGGTGTGGTGGTGACGTGTGCAGGCTTAATTAATTTTGGTACTTTTTTCTCCTCTTTAGTCTCAGTTGTCGTATCTGTTTTTGATAATGTACGCATATATTTCATGTATTTCTGGGTTAAATTTTTTTTTTTTTAAAAAGTTTCTACAATTAGGTTTAATACAGGCTTCAACTTTCCATTTTGAAGGGTAAGAAGAGGGTGATTGGTGGAATATAGACATTTTTTTGTAGTGGGGGGTTGGGGTAGCCTCTAGAGTGGTCAAAGCATTGCACTCAGGATTTGATGGCCTGGGATCAAGCCCTGGTTTGAGCCAATGCCAAAATGCCCAGGGGATGCAAGGGTATAAATTTATCCCTGGAGTTTACATCAGTACTGATCCACTCCCCTCAAAGTCCTTCAGATAAGACTGTAATTACGGATGTTCCATTTGCGAACACTCAAAACAACTTGGGCACACATTAAAACTAGGTTTGCTTTTCAGAAGAGTAGGCCTTTCATGCTGGTAAGAATGGTTGTCAATATATTAAAAAAAGCAACCTAATTGTAGAAACTTAAAAATAAATAAATTGAGAAGCAGAGACATTTCTCTATTTCTGGTTTATTAACAGTATTCTAGGTTTTTCAAAAACAGAGAAATGTATCCTGTCATACTCACAGTGCAATGGGAAATAGATTCAGTCAAGAAATTCTCATCTGTGTGTTATTGTTGGCGATTCAAAGTTTTGATCTAGATCTAAGTGAAAAAAGACAAGCGTAATATTCTAGCAGTTCGTGTACACACAATGATTGGTTGCTGTTGTGCTAGTTTATATGAAGACTAGAGCACTTGGTGTGGTGGTGTGTTGTGCACAAGTTTGGCTTTTTTAATGTGCTGAGTGTAACGATCTAGATCAGCATTTGCTGAGCCAGGAGGTCAGAGGTTGACAATCTGTCACTCTCAGTGATTCATAACTTCCTTGACTTCTCCAGAAGTTAACTCCTCAACGAGTTTGTGAGCTGCTTCCGGAATTCTTTTCAGACAGCGTGGCGTGTTGGGAAAGATGAACCGTGCGAATCTCCATTTCTCTGAATCCGTTGGAATTTTTAAAAAAAACCAACAAACCAACACCCGCCCTCTTCCCCCCCCCCCACCCCCCCAACATAATATTACATTTTTTTCAGTTTGAATCGTTTAGTCAAAAGCGGCGACTGCTATTTAGTATGATACTATACATCTATTTTTTTTAGACAGCTCAGTTAGTCGCAGTGCTGATAAATGAGTGTTTGACTATAAATTTCTTTGCTGATGACTGATGTCGACGCTCTAAGAGTCGTACTTATGGGGTAATCAAATCTACCTGATAACTAGTTGTGGTAATTAAGTTATAGTTTAGTCATTGTGCAAGAAGTGTTATAAATCGTACATTTTGTACTGTCAGGTTGAACTTATTCTCTTGTTTTTAAGGTTGCTTGGTTGGTGACAGGTTGATTTTTGTTTTTATAGAGGTAAACAAAGAAAATGTTCTTAAATACATATTCATGCACCCACAACCCCCCCCCCCCCCCCCCCCCCTCCCACACACCACACCCACCCCCACCACACACACCACACACACACCACACACACACACACACACACAACACCACACACCACCCACCACCACCCTCCACACACACACACACACACACACCACCCACCCACACACACACCCACACACACACACACATCACACACACACACACACACACACACACACACACCACATCACACACACACACACCACACACACACACACACACACACACACACACACACACCACCACACACACACACCACACACACACACACACACACACACACACACACACACACACAACACACACACACACACACACACACACCACACACACCACACACACACACTCACACACACACACACATCACACTCACACACCACACACACACACACACACCACACACACACCCCACCAACACACACACACACACACACACACACACACACACACACACACACACACACACACACACACACACACTCACTACACCCACACACACACACTCAACACTACACACTACTACACTTCACACACTACACATCACACACACACAACCCCTCACACAACACACATCACACACACACACACGCTCACAACACCTGAGTCGAAACACACACACTAATACAAATTAACAACAACACAATAAAAAACATAAACTATTCATGATCCTCATTCATCAGTCACACATCCCATTAACCCCTCCTCGTCCACCAAACACTGTGCTCAACTAACACTCATCACACAACACAACACATACAGAATTGAAAAAACAATAAAAACAAATATTCAGTGAAATCCCGTCAGTTTCATCTTGAGTATTTCCCAGGTTTACATCCTGAGGGTCACCCAGAATCATGTGTTCTTGATCTCATTCATCACACCTAATCAGGCTAAGTGTGAGACCATCAGTCGTACTTGATGAGCATCGGCATTTATGCTGTGCTGCTGTTGTCAAATACATCACCATATTGGCAGCTGTACTCTTGATTTGAGGACGGGATAGCTCAGTGGTCAGAGCACTTCGCTTTCCCCCAGCCAAGTTAAGCAGCGTCGAGCGTGGTTACCACTTGGATGGGGGACTGTTTGCGCGCCTTGACTTCAGTTCAGACCCCTCCAGTTCACCCAGCTGTAAATGGGTACCTGCCCTCTTTAGGGTCAGGGAAGGTAAAGCAGCGAGGGAGAGGAGATGGGCGCCGCCTTCAATATGCTGGCCCCTAGAGAAGTGAGGTCTCTGACGCCTCGCTCCCCTACAACCTTATAGGTTATGGGACACCCCCTTTTACTCTTGATTTCAGAGAATTTTTTTTTTACCTCCTTGAATGGACAATACAAGTTGTTATAGTTTACTCTGGACAAAGACAATCCCCACCTGAGTACAAAGCATGGTGTTCAACGTTTCAGTGTACATATATATATATACTACGTGGGCCTTGGCTCTTTGCTTAAATCAATAACTGACAAAGCTTTTGGTATGGACCAACATTTGTCATGATGGCAGTAAACACAGACCAGGTACAGTTTAATGAAGTAAGTTTTTGAGGTGTGGGTCTTTTTTTTTTTTGGTGGGGGGGGGGGGGGTTAAATGGGTGGGTAGGAGTCATGCATCTTAGCAAGTTGAAAACTGTCCCTGATACCATGGTGTGTGTGGTGGCGGCAGGAATTGAAATTGCAGAAAGATGACTACGAACGAAAGAAGAAGGAAGCGGAGCAGATCAGAATGGCTCAAGAAGAGAAGGACGGGGAGGAGCGAAGGAGAGCGGCTCGAAGAGTAAGTTGATAATTGTGTGCTTATATCAGGAATCTTTTATTTGCAAATTTTATTTGCAAAATTTATGAGCAAAAGGCTATAGGCTGTGAATCATTTTGTCGTATTTGATATGCTTCTAAAGGACTAAGTTTTCTTAATGATGATTTATTTGTTTATTTATTCTTTTATATCGAGGATAATGGAATAAGCACTCATGTGCTTTTTTACATCCAGTCCCCGTGTGTATGCGGTTTTTGTAAATTTTGTCATCTGTTCCCACCGGCACACAATGGCCTGCTCTTCCGAAAAGCGGAACAGGATTTAACGTGGGCGCAAGATGTTCTGTGTGCGTTCGCACACGGGGCCTCGGTTTATAGTCTCATCCGAAGGACTATGATCACATATTGAGACAAGTATTGTGAGGATGTATTGTATTTAAATGTTTGCTGTTTGAACACAATGCAGGCAGTTATTGTAATTTGAAACTTTCTCTTCATCACTTTGAATCTCTGTCTCTGTCTCTCTCATTATTATGTCTCTCTGTCTGTCTGCTTGTGTGCCTGCTTGCCTGCCTGCCTGCCTGTCAGTCAGTCAATCAGTAAGTCAGTCAGTCAGCCAGTATCTTAACTGTTTTTTTGGTAACTGAAACCAGCCTTAACACTTTCACCAAAAAATTTGGTGTCATTTTTTTTCTCCTGTTTTTGTATTGTTTTTGTTGCTGTATACTTAAAAAACACCACAACATGCTATCTGTGGTACAAGAGATAAAGACATTAATGTTACAAAGGGCCCTGTACATAGTGTCATCTTTCCCAGAAGTCGGAATGCGGCTACCTTAATGGTGGGTAGAAGCAGTTGCAAGTTATTTGCAAATTCTCACCATCCGTGAATCGTGGAGTTCTAGCCAAGAAAGAAACAAAAACCCTGACCAAAAATTGTCATCTCACCTGCTACGTTTGATTTTTAACAAATCACACTAGAAGCTTACACAACAAACGACTACAAGGTATTTCACTCTCGAAGCTTACACAACAAACGACTACAAGTTGATTTGAGACCGCTGAACTTTTAAAAAACAAATCCACGCAATCCCCTGTCGCCACCAGCAGGAAGACAAGAACGCATCCTCCACGCAGAGCAAGGCGGACGGCAGAAGAATCGACCCCCACACCCCAGACACCCCCAAACCCCAGACCCACCGAGCCACGCCGCACAGCAAAGCCGACGCCCACAAGGCGGAGACGGCGCGGGCGGAGGCGCAGAGGGGGAGTGAGGGGGGCAGGAGGAAAGGGAAGCGCCGATCAGCGGAAGGGGAGCAAGGGGGAGAAGGTGACGGAGGGGAGGAGACGGCAGCGACGACGACGACACTGACGCCGCTGATGTCGTCTCACAGGTGAGTGAGTGCAAGAGTTTTGGTAGAGCGGAGCAGATCCTGTGACAGCTGGTGGGAATTGTGATGGTGATTATTGTATGTGTTGGGATGTTTAGTGGGGTGGGGGTGGTGGGGGGGGGGGGGGGGGGGGGGGGGATAGCGTTTGATGGACAAGGTAGATTTTTTTTTCAGTTTGAAATGTAGGTGACTTTCTCTTGAGAAATAGTCGTGCCGTAACTTAGTACCCCGGGTACATGGTACATCTCTGCGAAATTCGCGGAAAATCCGCGAAAAAAGAAAAATTTAATAAAAAAAAAGAATGATAGAGATTTATTTATTTATTTATTTATTTATTGATTGATTTATTTATTCTTTTATATCGAGGATAATGGAGTAAGCATTTAGGTGCTTTTTTAAAAATTTACATCCAGTCCCCATGTGCATGCGGATGTGTGAATTCTGTCATCTGTTCCCACCGGCGCACAATGGCCTACTCTTACGAAAAGCGGAACCTGATTTAACATGCGCGCAAGATGTTCTGCGTGCGTTGGCACACGGGGCTTGGTTTATAGCCTCATCCAAAGGACTTTTGGGGAGGGAGAGTGGAGTCTGCACTGATGTTAACTCCAGGGGAAAATATCGCCTTGAACGGGAATCGAACCCAGGTCGTCAGATTGCGAGCGTAATGTTCTAACCACTAGGCTATCCCGTCCCCCATGGTGATTATTGTATGTGTTGTGATGTTGTTGTTTTTTTTGGGGGGGAGGGGGGGGATAGCATTTGATAGACAAGGTAGATTTTCTCAGTTTGAAATGTAGGTGACTTTCTCTTGAGAAATAGCCGTGCCGTAACTTAAGTACCATATCCGTTAATCTTTTGCGTAAAATTTTGCATTCTGTGCATTATGGGTGTACAGCCACCCACAGTGTTAAGGTTGGACATGGGTCTAAAAGTGGCCAAGATCATATTTTTGTAGTTAAAAAAAAAATTGTTAGCTCTATGCATATATGGAGATTTGTCTTTAGAAATTAAAAGAATTTAGGTTGTAGAACATGTCTGTTAAATCAGTTTTTGTGTGTGTGTACTTGTTATAGATACACACACACACACACATGCACGCACGGACACACACGCATGCATGGACACACACACACACACACACACACACACTGATAGAATGATAACTTTATATAAGTTTATATGGATACATGTATGTCTTTTTACTCTATGGTCTCTACTGCATTTTGTGCCTTCATTTATATATGTGTGTGTGTGTGTGTGTGTGTGTGTTGTTGTGTGTGTATGAGGTGTGTGTATGAGTATGTGTGTGTGTGAGGTGTTTGTGTGTTGTGCATGGTGTGTGTGTGTGTGTGTGTAAATTCAATTGAAAGTCATCTTGGAATGTTAAAAATATCAAACATGGCTTAAAATTTTTTTGTTCTTCTTCTCCAGATTGTCATTCCTATCGATTCATGTGCCTGTTAGTGTTGTAATTGCCCTTTTTGGGATGATTCATTAAAGTATTTTTGTCTTGACTTGACTTGACTTGACCTGACTCGACTTGACATGACTTGACTTGAATCGACTTGACTTGACTTGACTTGACATCGACTTGACTCGACTTGACTTGAATCGACTCGACTCGATTTGACTTGACATGACATGACTTGACATGACATGACTTGACTCGACTCAACTCGACTTGACTCGACTTGACTTGACTTGACACGACTCGACATGACTTGACTGGCGACAGGCAAGACTCAAACGCGACTGAAGAGGAAGACAGCGGCAGAAGACCCGATCACAGCCGACTGCCAGGCGACGCTCCTCTCAGCAAAGCAGCCAGGTATGGTGTCGTGCTACCTGCCCACTGGTCGTCCGCCTGTCTGTCCGCCTGTCTGTTCGTCCGTCTGTCCGCGCATGCTGAACGATGTCCCGCCTGTCCGCCTCGCCTGTCTGCCTCTTCTCTATCCCTCTCTGTGTGTTGTTGCGCAATGGAAGCGTTTGGCTTGACGCTCGGCACGCGGGCTTGAAGTCCACAGGGTGTAAAATGTCATCGTTTCTGTCTCTCACTCTGTCTGGCGTCTTTCTTTTTTTGTCCTTTTTGTTGAACCAGGATTGCGAGTGCTTGGAAGAAATGGAAAGAATAGGCAAGTCTGCTCGGAAATAAGAAAATCCCACTGGAGAGACGCTGCCTGATATATAAGGCCTGCATCAGTCCTGTTCTCCTGTATGGTTCGGAGACGTGGGTTTTCACAAAAACCATCAAACATTTGTTGAAGAGCTGTGAAAACCGAATGCTACGCTACATGACAAAGATCAAATGGGAAGACAGGATCACAAATGAAGAACTATGGAGAATGTGCAAAGTTGATCTGAAGTCTGTAGCTAGTACCAATAGACTGCGCTGGTTTGGGCATGTTCAACGGAAAGCAGACCACCACATCATAAAAAGAGCAATGAACTTCGTAGTGGATGGAAAGAGACCAAAGGGAAGACCTAGCAAGACCTGGGCTGCCTGTATTGCAGATGATCTTAGAGAAAGGGGCATAAATAAGGAGGAAGCTCAAAACAGAGAGAGATGGAGAAGGCTCATCAATGTCAAACCTCCCTTGGGAGAAACGTGACAAAAAAGGAAGAAGAAGAAGAAGTTGTTTTTGTTTTCATTCTCTTTCTTACTCTATCTTGATGTCATCGGAAAATGTCAGTGTTGCTGTCTCACTGTCTGTCTTTCTATATTCTTTTTTGTTTGTTTCCTTCTCTTTCTTACTAGTTATCTAGATCTCATCAAGAAGTGTCTTTGTAACTGTCTCACTGTCTGTCTTTCTGTCTTTCTTCTTCTTTTGTTTTTGTGGTCTCATTTGATTTCTTTCCCTCTTATTTTCACTGTCTCGATCTCATCAGCAAATGTAATTTTTGTTTCTGTCTCTGTCTATCTTTTTTCTTGTGGTTTGTTTGTTTTTGCTGTTGTGCTTTCTTTCTTTTCCTTTCGATCTTGGTCTCTTTTTCTTGTTTTCTGGTTTCTCTGTGTGTGTGTCTGTGTGTCTGTCTCTGTGTATCTTGTTTCCTTGTCTCTCTTGTCTTTCACTGTCTCACTGTCAGTCTTGTTTGTTAATCAGTCTATCTGACAGTCTGTACATCTCTGTGTTGTTCTCTGTGTCTCTGTTTTATTGTGTGCCCCTCTGTCTGTCTCTGTCTCTCTGTGTCTCTGTATGTCTGTTTGTCTCTCTGTGTGTCTATTTAGCTGTGTGTGTGTGTGTGTGTGTGTGTGTGTGTGTGTGTGTGAGAGAGAGTCTCTCTCTCTCTCTCTCTCTCTCTCTCTCTCTCTCTCTCTCTCTCTCTCTCTCTCTCTCTCTCTCTCTCTCTCTCTCTCTCTTCTTCTTCTTCTTCTTCTTCTTCTTCTTCTTCTTCTTCTTCTTCTTCTTCTTCTTCTTCCTCTTCTTCCTCTTCTTCTTCTTCTTCCTCCTCCTCCTCATCTCTCTCCCTCCCTCTCTGTCACTGTTGTTTTGTCTGTTGTGCCCCCCCCCCCCCCCCCCCCCCCCAACTTTCTTCTCTCGGATGTAAATCTTTCTTCATGTAAAAAAAAAGAAAAGAAAAAGACGACAGATCTGTCTATCCTCAGACCCACACTGTTCATAGCTTGTGGCATGGCTGGTTCCCTCTGCTGTTGAATGTGCCGTTGTTGTTGTTGTTGTTGTGTGTGGCCGCAATGCCTTTGTTGTGCGCTCAGTATGTACGGTTCCATCTCCATTGCACCAATGTGTGTTGTGAATAGATGTTGCCATGCTTACATGTATGTATGTATGTATGCATGTATGTATGTATGTATGTACGTATGTATGTCACTATGCTTAGGCATGTTTGGATGTTCTTGACCCTGCACTGACTTATATACATGTGTGTGTGTGTGTGTGTGTGCACGCTTAGAAGTTTTCATATGCTAAAATCTGCATGCATACATGCATGGAAGCTTGCATGCATGCATATGTGCACACATACATACATACACACACACATGTGCATGCACACATACATGGGCATGCACACACACACGCATGCACGCACAATCTCTCCCCTACCCCCTTCACACTCACCCACCCATACTCGCACAGCTACACACACACCACACACAACCATTATCCTCGATAAAAGAATAAATAAATAAATTAATAAATAAACCACACACAACCCACAACCACACACACACACGCACGCACACACGCACGCACTCACACACACACACACACACACACACACCACACACACACACACACACACACACACACACACACACACACACACACACACCCTCCCTCTTCCCCCCTTTCTTTCAGCCCACCCATACTCCAACACACTGTGTCTCCATCTTTACACTTATTAGTACCTTCACCCCCCCACCCCCACCCCCCACCCCTCCCCCCCCACCCAAAAACCCCAACAACAACCAAAAAACCAAAAAAAAACCCAACCAAAAACCCCCAAACGAACAAAACACACAAAAAAACAACACCCCCAACAAAAAAAACAGAAAAACAACAACAAAAAACAAAAAAGACAATCCCCCTCCCCCACCCACCCCTACTTACACACACACACACACAAGCCTACCCCCCCACCCCTTAACCCACCCCCTTTTTTTTTTCTTCCTTTCTTTCTTTCTTCCTTCCCATTCATATCGTATTGCCTGTGCATGTGTGATGTGACGCGGAGGTGCGTTCTGTTCCTCTCCGCTGACAGCCCTGAGGCTGTGTGCATGGCTGGAGGAGGGACCTTGATGAGGATGGTGAGGATGAGGATGATGGTGATGAGGATGGTGATGAGGATGGTGGCTGTCGGTGTGCCTGTGCTCAGTGTGTGCAGCGCTCTGCATGTGCTCTTACCTACCTGCCTTACCATCGTCACCTGCCGGAGTAATTATCTCTTTGCCCTCTTCTTCTTCTTCTTCCTTCTCTTGGAGCGCTTTGATTTGTTGTTGCTTTACAAGATTCAGCGCTATATAAAGTCCATACATTATCATTTTTATTATTATTATTATTATATCATTTTTATTATTATTATTATTATTATTATTATTAATAATAATAATATTATTATTATTATTTTTGTCTTTTTGTGTGCTGGACTGAAGTATGTTTTTGCCTTAGATGTCTCTTGTCTTTTCTTCGTTTTGCTGGAGAATGTCTTTTGCCCTCTTCTTCTTCTCTTTCTGTTTTTGTTTGGTGGAGTATGTCTTTGCTCTCGTCTTCTTCTTCTGTCTTTTCTTCTTTGCTGGAGTATGTCTTTGCTGGAGTATGTCTTTGCTCTCTTCTTCTCTGTCTTTTCTTCTTTTTGGTGGAGTATGTCTTTGCCCTCTTCTTCTCTGTCTTTTGTTTGGTGGAGTATGTCTTTGCTCTTTTCTTCTTCTCTTTCTTCTTTTTGCTGGAGTATGTCTTTGCTGGAGTATGTCTTTGCCCTCTTCTGCTCTCTCTTTTCTTCTTTTTTTTCTTCTGTTGCCATATTTTCTGTGACGTCCCCCATCCTGCTGTTCCCACGCCGCTCATTCCAATCTCCCCGCCACAGCCATACCCAGATTTGTTATGTCTCGTCCTCAGGGATGGAAGTTCACAGGGAGCCCATCACTATCAGGCCGCTGTGGGGCCACCAGCCAGAGGGGCCCTGCACTGCTGCTGGGTCACTTTGGTGGTGTTCAGTGGTGCCTGTTCTGAGCTAACATATGCAGAACACCACCTACTAAGCCTCCTGCTGATGACAGTATTAGCTCAGTCGTGGAGCCAGACTGAGTGAGTTGCCCACCTGAGGTGGCAACCACCACAACGTCCCTCCAACGACTGTCCCCCGTGAACCTCCAACCCCAAAGGCTTTGACACAAACTCGCCACAGGCACAGAAGTGTATAGGCAAACTGAATCACGGAATCAAAGGCAATTTTTTTTTTATTGCATGATGATCAGTGACAATGAGGATAACATAATGATGCTGCTGTGGAAGTGCATACGCTTTGAGACTACTAGGCAGGGTTGTACTCTACGCTTACTATCATAATATATCCCGGCGTCAACCGGGCCTGAGAGATACAGACACCTGCAGTGTTGGTCAGGTAATTTGAGCAACACTCTCAAACCCGCATCTGTTAAGTGGATGAGGCTCGACTGTGTGGTCCCAGTCTTCCCACTGAGCCCACAGCACACTCACTCTGGGTAGGAGCCGGCTGGAGGCCGAAAAATCCCTATGACTCTTATGGGAATCGAACCTGCGACCTTCCAGTCCGAAATCCAAGGCGCTAACCACTGCGCCATGGTGGCTGGCTCTCTTTCCTTTGCTTGAGTATGTCTTTGCCCTCCCTCCTCTTCTTTATCTCTCTCTCTCTCTCTCTCTCTCTCTCTCTCTCTCTCTCTCTCTCTCTCTCTCTCTCTCTCTCTCTGTTTTTTTGTCTCTTTGTCTAGGGTGATTTTCACTTTTGTTGTTTTTTTTTTCTCTTGAGTTTGAGTGGCTTTTCTTTGTGGAGAGGGTTGGGATGAGATGAAGTGTTGTTGATGGGAGGGTGGGGTGGATGGTTTATGTGTCACTGTGTGTGTTGTGTGTGTGTGTGTGTTGTGTGTGAGTGTGTGTGTGTGTGTTGTGTGTGAGTGTGTGTGTGTGTGTTTGTGTGTGTGTGTGTGTGTGTTGCGTGTGTGTGTGTGTTGTGGTTGTGTGTGTGTGTGTGTGTGTGTTGTGTGTGTGTGTTGCATGCGTGTGTGTGTGTTGCATGCGTGTGTGTGTGTGTGTGAGAGAGAGAGACTAGAGAGAGTGTGTTGTGTGTGTGTGTGTGTGTGTGTGTGTGTGTGTGTGTGTGTGTGTGTGTGTGGACTGGTTATTCTTTTATCTTATTGACTTCATAAGGATCCTTTCTTGCTCTTGAGTGTGTATGTGTTTCATTTTGGCTTGTGAATAAAATTTTGTTTAATGATTTGTGTTTTCTTTTTTTCTTTGTTTCCTGATTAAAAACACATTGTTTATTCTTTCTTCTATTTTTTTTAAATTTCAATAACTACTTATGGGTCCCTTATTGCTATGAGTATGTTGCATTTAGGCTTGCTCCCCAAAAAGAGCTTTGTATGAAGTTCCTTTTACTTTGTTTGTATTAGCACATTACAAACTGTGTTTCTTAGATGTTTCTTAGACTGGATTGATGTATGATGAATGTTTTAAGGCTGTAACAGAACATTGGAAGATTTATCTGAATGTTTTGCAAATTCTGTGTGTGTGTGTGTGTGTGTGTGTGTGTGTGTGTGTGTGTGTGTGTGTGTGTGTTTATGAGTGAAGCATGGAAAAATGGCCAATTTTGTTTTTGTATTCTTTTAATCCACGAGTTCAGATTAGGGCTGGCCTCAAGAAGTAAAAGGGACAGAATGTGTAGAAGAAGAATGGCTCGCTCAAGTTTGAACAAGTACCATTGACAGAGTATGCAGAATATGCTGCACTATGAAGAGATCAGTTTAACTCAACTTAACAGATTGTTCGATGTCACCTAGACACCAAAAGGTGTATCATTTCAGGTTACTCATAGTCAGTGCATAGAACTAACACAAAAAATAAAAAGCAACCAAGAGCACCAAGTACTAGAAATAGGCTTAATTAAACACATTTTTAAAAAAAATGAAAATTTGGCCCAGGCCAAAAGCTGTGTCAGTTATTTTTGATGTCAGCTAATTGCCAAGGCCTACATTAAAACGTTGTTATGTTGTAAAATGTTGTGTTGAGATTGCCTTCAGCCATGACAAGCTCTTAACATAACAATCTGCACTCTCCTTTGTTCTTCTTCTTCAAGTGTCCGGTCTGGTCCTGCAGACATCGACGATCATGGCTCTCCATTTGTTAAAGGAGAAAAAATATCCTCTGAAGTCAGAGTATGGCTGCCTATATGGCGAGGTGCTTGAAAAAGAGTCATACACGCAAACTTTTCATCCAGTATGTACTTCCTATCTCACATTGATTCATTCCCAGATGGGATGATGAGTGAGTCAGAGTGTGGCATGTTCTGGCTGACCCCCAGGGTGTAAAGCTGGGGAACGCACAACAACACAACAACAACAAAAAATGAAAATTTCCCCTGAAGCTTGAGTGTGGCTACCTAAACAGTCAGAGGGGTGGGGGTGACACGGTGGCATACCCAGAAATCTCACCTGGGAGTTTTAACCAAGGAATGTACAAAAAACAAACCCCCCCCCCCAAAAAGCTGCCTTCCCAAAACCCAGTCCAAAAAAACACTGCACATAATTTAGAGCACTAAAATGAAGAAAACAAACCCAGAAAAGAGCAAGAGCGATATAATCATATTCGATTCGATTCGATTCTTCGATTTTGCGTCTGTTCACTCTCAGTGATATTAGGATATAATCATATATATAGATTCTTTGATTTTACGTCTGTTCACTCTCAGTGATATTAGGATATAATCATATAATCATATATAGATTCTTCGATTTTACGTCTGTTCACTCTCAGTGATATTAGGATATAATCATATAATCATATATAGATTCTTCGATTTTACGTCTGTTCACTCTCAGTGATATTAGGATATAATCATATATAGATTCTTCGATTTTACGTCTGTTCACTCTCAGTGATATTAGGATATAATCATATATAGATTCTTCGATTTTACGTCTGTTCACTCTCAGTGATATTAGGATATGATCATATATATATATATAGATTCTTCGATTTTACATCTGTTCACTCTCAGTGATATTAGGATATAATCATTTAGAGATTCTTCGATTTTACGTCTGTTCACTCTCAGTGATATTAGGATATAATCATGTATAGATTCTTCGATTTTACGTCTGTTCACTCTCAGTGATATTAGGATATAATCATATATATATATATATATATAGAGATTCTTCGATTTTACGTCTGTTCACTCTCAGTGATATTAGGATATAATCATATATATATAGAGATTCTTCGATTTTACGTCTGTTCACTCTCAGTGATATTAGGATATGATGATGTACTCATTATGACGCGCAATGTCACCCACAGGACCAGCGGTGGGGGGTTGACCCCGAACAGCAAGGAGGCGTCGCGGCGCATCCCTAACTGCCAGTATCGCCGCACGGCCTCAGACAGCACGCCGCGCCGAGGCATCCCCACCGCCCTCACCAGCAGCCGCAGACACACCGAGGACCAGACTCACCTGCACAAAAAGTGTTGTGTGTTGTGTGTGTGTGTGTGGGGGGGGGGTGTGAGGGTGGGTTTGGGGGGGTGGGGGGTGTGGGGGTGGGGTGGGGGGCGGTGTGTGGGTGTTGTGTGAATGTGGGTTGTGGGTGTGGTGTGTGGGGGCGGTGTGGGGGGTGTGTGTGGGGGGGGGGGTGTGGTGTGTGTGAGTGTGGTTGTGTGAGTGTGTGTGGGTGTTTTGTGTGTGTGTGTGGGTTGTGTGTGGGTTTTGTGTGTGTGAGTGTTTTATTTATTTATTATTATATATTTATTTATTTATTTATTATTTTCTATCAAGGATAATGGAATAAGCACTTATGTGCTTTTTTACATGTGTGTGTGGTGTTTTGTGTGTGTGTTTTGTGTGTGTTTTTGTGTGAGTGTGTGTGTGTGTGGTGTGTGGGTTTGTGTGTGTGTGTGTTTGTGTGTGAGGGTGGGTGTTGTGTGTGTGTGGGTGTGTGTGTGGGTGTGTGTGTGTGGGGGGGGGGGGGGTTTGGTGTGGGTGTGTGTGTGTGGGTGTGGGTGTGTGTGTGGGGGGGAGTGGGTGTGGGTGTGGGTGTGTGTGTGGGGGTGGGTGTGGGGGTGTGTGGGGGTGGGTGTGGGTGTGTGTGTGGGGGTGTGTGTTGTGTTGTCTTGTGTGTTTTGTGTGTGTGTGTTTCATTTTCATTTTATATCTCTTCACAAGTTGAGATATTAGACAGGGAGGGTAGAGGGGGTGGGGTGGAGGGTGTGTGTGGGGGGGGGGGGGGGGGGGGGGTGTTTGTGAAGTGTGTGAGTGTGTGTTGTTTTTGTGTGGGTGGGTGTGTTGTGTGTGTGTGTGTGTGTGTGTGTGGTTTTTGTGTGTGTGTGTGTTTTTTTTGTGTGTGTGGTTTTTGTGTGTGTGTGTGTTTTTGTGTGTGTGTTTTTGTGTGTGTGTGTGTTTTGTGTGCATGTTTTGTGTGTGTGAGTGTGTTTTATTTATTTATTTATTCTTTTCTATCGAGGATAATGGATAAGCACTTATGTGCTTTTTTACATGTGTGTGTGTGTTTCGTGTGTGTGTTTTGTGTGAGTGTGTGTGAGTGTGTGTGTGTGTGTGTGTGTGTGTGTGTGTTGTGTTTGTGTGTGGTGTGTGTTTGTGTGTGTGAGTTTGTGTGTGGGTGTGTGTGAGTGTGTATGTGTGTGTGAATTGTGTGTGTGTGTGTGTGTGTGTGGTGTGTGTGGGTTGTGTTTTTATGTTGTGTGTGTTTTTTGTGTGTGTGTGTGTTTTGTGTGTGTGTGTGTTTTTGTGTGTGTGTGTGTTTTTTTTGTGTGTGTGTGTTTTGTGTGCATGTTTTTGTGTGTGTGAGTGTGTTTTATTTATTTATTTATTCTTTTTTATCAAGGATAATGGAATAAGCACTTATGTGCTTTTTTTTCATGTGTGTGTGTGTGTTTTGTGTGTGTTTTGTGTATGTGTGTGTGTGTGTTGTGGTGTGTGTGAATGTTGTGTGTGTGTTGTGGGTGTGAATGTGTGTGGTGTGGGTTTGTGTGTTTTGTGTGTGTGTTGTGTGTGTGTGTGTGTTGTGTTGTGTTTTGTTTGTGTGTGTGTTTTGTGTGTGTGTTTGTATTGTGTGTGTGTTTTGTTGTGTGTGTGTGTGTTTTGTTGTGGTGTGTGTGTGTGGTGTGTGTGTGTGTGTTTTGTGTGTGTTGTGCATGTTTTGTGTGTGTGTGTGTGTGTGTTTTGTGTGTGTTGTGTGTAAGTGTTTTGTGTGTGTGTTGTGTGTTTTGTGTGTGTTTTGTGAATGTGTGTGTGGTGTTTTGTGGTGTGTGAATGTGTGTGTGTGTAATGTGTTTTGTGTGTGTGTGTTTTCATTTCATTTCATTTATTTTATATCGAGGATAATGGAATAAGCACTCATGTGCTTTTTTTACATCCAGTCCCCGTGT
>CM054168.1:17732745-17765245 GCA_028751875.1 Rapana venosa | reverse complement strand
GGGTAGCTCTACGGTCAAACCCTGTGCTTTTTTCCCAAGCTAAAGTTAAGCTGCATTGAGCATGGTTGCCTCCTTGGTACGTGACATTTCGTGCGCTCTGGCTTCAGTACAGTCGCCCAGTTCACCCAGCCGTTAACGGGTTCCTGCCCTCTTTTAGGGTCAGGGAAGGTAAAGCAGCGAGGGAGAGGAGATGGATGCCGCCCTCAATATGCTGGCCCCTGGAGAAGAAGCTGAGGTCTCTGACTTCTCAGTGACCACATCGGTGTATGGGAACACCTTTGTCTTACTTTTTGTGGTGTAGTGTTTTGCCAGGGACAAAATCTCTTGTTGTGTGGGTGGGTTCTTTTGCCTGGACTGAATGTGTGTTGCTCGTGAGACCTCGGTTTTCAAAGTCTCTTCAGAAAGACTAGCACCCCTCATTGGCGGGGGAGCTGGGGATCAAACCTGTGACACCTGGCTTTCTAGGCTGGTGTGTGACCTCTAGACCACCGATCCACTGCGATACCTATGGTAGGGGAGGGGGTAGTAAAAAAACTGGTGTGATTTATTTTTTATTTCATGTGGCTATTTTTGTTTGATGGTGGTGGTCGTTTGTGTGTGTGTGGTGGTTTTATTTATTTAATTTTTTTAATTTGTATTTTATTTTCTAGATTTATTAACTGATTGATTGGGTGGTTTTTTTTCCTGATTAAAAATAATAATCTGGTTTTGTTTTGTTTTGTAAGTACACTGTTTTGTGGTCACTTTTGAAAGTACTAACTCCATCTTGGAGTGCCTTTGGTCAGTTTGAGAGAGAGAGAGAGAGAGAGAGAGAGAGAGAGAGAGAGAGAGAGAGAGAGAGACAGACAGACAGACAGAGTGAGAGAGAGAGAGAAAGAAAGGAGAAAGAGAGAGTGAGAGATGATAGATATAGATAGATAATTAGATAGAGACAGAGAGAAAAAGATCCCTTTAGCTGGTTTGGGTTTGTTTCCTTTATTATTCATTCAGTTTTCTTTAAAAAAAAAAGGCATATATATATTTTTTTCTTCTTCGTCAAACGCTCAGACAGCAACTATTGTTGTCTGTTATATGAGCGAAAATGCGTCACGCTGCCGTTAAGCACCTGACAAGTCAGGCCCAGCGCATCCGACTTCGGCACAAGAGAGAATAGTTACCTTTTAAGTTCTTTCTGGAAAAAAGGCAGGAGAATGGACCAAGAAGGCAGAAAATAGACAAGAAGGAGGTGACAGGAAGAAAAGGAACAAGGCAGATATATGATACAATGGCGAGTTACTTGAAAACTGTCCCATACATAACAAAACTTCTCATCCAGTTCGTACATCCTCTGAAGTCGGAGTAGGGCTGCCTGTATGGCGAGGTCCTTAAAAAACAGTCATACAGGCAAACTTCTCATCCGGTGTGTGTTTAACAATCTCACAGTGATTCCCAGGTGGGATGATGAAGTGAGTCAGAGTGTGGCATGTTCTGGGTGACCCCTGGGGTGTTAAACTCGCAAGAACAGCAACAACAAAATCTTTTAAAAGTCTTCGAGGTTGAAAAGAATTTTTGAGAGGGAAATTAAGTTCTGCAAGGAGTAGGTTTTTTGTTTTTGTTAATGGTTGTGTGTGTGTGTGTGTGTGCGTGCATGTGTGTGTGTGTGTGTGTGTGTGTATCTTTGTATGGGTGTTTTTTATTTTTTTTTCTAATAATGCTGATTTTGTTTTGGTGGGGTACCATTCATAATATGTTGTTCAATGACATTTTCCCCTGTGTGTTGTTGGGTGATTTTTTGGGTTTTTTTTTTGGTTTTTGTTTTTTTTGCTGTTCTCCTGTTCAGTTGGTTTTGGTGAAACATTGATGGTCTCCTTTTTTGTTATTTGAATTTTTTTCTCTTCTTTAAAAAAAAAATTCAGCTCTACTGTTTGTACCTATGTGTGTGCCATTTTATTTTAAAAAATATATATTTTGTGTCTACTTCTGAGCATGTGCTGTCAATCAATCGTGGATGTATTTATTTAGAATTCTTAGATAATTTGATAAATGTATTGTTGGCCTAATACAGCCAGTGTATGTTTTTAGAAGTTAATTTTTACAGCTGTTTTATGTTTCCTGTTGTGGTTATAATCTTTTTTTTTCTTCTTAGTGTCTGTCAATATTTGTAGAAAGATAAGTATTTTAGGACAATGACAATGACAAATTCTTTTATTTCGAGGATAATGAATAAGCACCCATGTGCTTTTTTACATCCAGTCCCTGCCCTTAGGGATATATAAGAGAGAGAGAGAGAGAGAGAGAGAGAGAGAGAGAGAGAGAGAGAGAGAGAGTGTGTGTGTGTTGGGGTGGAATTGAACCTAAGACTGTTCGAGTTTTTTATCCACCTGCTAGAAGCGAGTGTGTGTGTGTGTGTGTGTGTGTACACACGCATGCATGCGACTCAGTGCATATGCGCGCGTGGGTGCATGTATGGTATCATTAAGACAAAAGCAACTGTCTCAGGGGCCACATGTATACAAAAAAAGATTGCTTGATCTCACAGAGTGGCAAGAAAAGAGGCCCAAGTCCAGGTGTGGTCAGTTCCTGCTATAAGCAGTGCTCACCAGATGGGCTGGGGTGCGATGGGATGGAAGACATAGCAGCTGAGAGTGGGGGGGAACTGGCAGCCGTGTTGTGGCACACTGGACCTAAGCTTATCATTGGATCTGGAAGACTAGCCCTCAGACCACCATTCGTGGTCAGGTGGGGGGGGCGGGGGGGGGGGGGGGGGGATAATTGGTGTAGTTTCAGTGGGGATGAAACCAGCAACATGTCGTTTTCTAGAAGATGGGTTTGTTACTGCTAGATCACCAATGCGCGTGTGCTATGTAAGATGTGTGTGGTATGTGTATTGAATGCGTGGTATGTGTATGCAGTGTGTGATGATGCGGTTGTGGTGTGTGTATGCAATGTGTGTAGATATATGCAATGTGTGGTGGTGGTGTGTGTTGATGTGGTGGCTGTGTGTGTGGTATGTGTATGCAGTGTGTGATGATGCGGTTGTGGTGTGTGTATGCAATGTGTGATGATGTGGCTGTGTGTGTGGTGTGTGTATGCAGTGTGTGATGATGTGGTGGCTGTGTCTGTTATGTGTATGCAATGTGTGATGATGTGGCGCTGACGGTGTGTCTGTTATGTGTATGCAATGTGTGTTGATGTGGCGCTGACGGTGTGTCTGTTATGTGTATGCAATGTGTGATGATGTGGCGCTGACGGTGTGTCTGTTATGTGTATGCAATGTGAGTTGATGTGGCGCTGACGGTGTGTCTGTTATGTGTATGCAATGTGTGATGATGTGGCGCTGACGGTGTGTCTGTTATGTGTATGCAATGTGAGTTGATGTGGCGCTGACGGTGTGTCTGTTATGTGTATGCAATGTGAGTTGATGTGGCGCTGACGGTGTGTCTGTTATGTGTATGCAATGTGTGATGATGTGGCGCTGACGGTGTGTCTGTTATGTGTATGCAATGTGTGTTGATGTGGCGCTGACGGTGTGTCTGTTATGTGTATGCAATGTGAGTTGATGTGGCGCTGACGGTGTGTCTGTTATGTGTATGCAATGTGTGATGATGTGGCGCTGACGGTGTGTCTGTTATGTGTATGCAATGTGTGATGATGTGGCGCTGACGGTGTGTCTGTTATGTGTATGCAATGTGTGTTGATGTGGCGCTGACGGTGTGTCTGTTATGTGTATGCAATGTGTGTTGATGTGGCGCTGACGGTGTGTCTGTTATGTGTATGCAATGTGAGTTGATGTGGCGCTGACGGTGTGTCTGTTATGTGTATGCAATGTGTGTTGATGTGGCGCTGACGGTGTGTCTGTTATGTGTATGCAATGTGAGTTGATGTGGCGCTGACGGTGTGTCTGTTATGTGTATGCAATGTGTGTTGATGTGGCGCTGACGGTGTGTCTGTTATGTGTATGCAATGTGTGTTGATGTGGCGCTGACGGTTGTCTGTTATGTGTATGCAATGTGAGTTGATGTGGTGTCTGTTATGTGTATGCAGTGTGTGTTGATGTGGTGTGTGTTATGTGTATGCAATGTGTGTTGGTGTGTTGTGTGTTTATGTGTATGCAATGTGTGTTGATGTGGTGTCTGTTGTGTGTATGCAATGTGTGATGATGTGGTGTCTGTTATGTGTATGCAATGTGTGATGATGTGGTGTCTGTTATGTGTATGCAATGTGTGTTGATGTGGCGCTGACGGTGTGTCTGTTATGTGTATGCAACGTGTGTTGATGTGGTGTCTGTTATGTGTATGCAACGTGTGTTGATGTGGTGGCTGTTATGTGTATGCAGCGTGTGTTGATGTGGCGCTGACGGTGTGTCTGTCAGGAGGAAGACCCCAGTCACAGGCCACAGTCGGGCAGGCCAGGAACCGAACCCTCGCACCCCAAGTCACGCCTGGAAGACCCGCGCTCCAAGGCCTCGGCCAAGGTCAGTGTTGCAGGAGGAGGGGCGGACTGGCTTGCTGCTGACTTCAGGTCTACACTACTAGGGAGGAAGGTGGCAGGACGGTTAAGACATTCATTCACTTGCGTATAGGGGGACGGGATAGCAGCCTAGTGGTCAGAACATTGCGCTCGCAATCTGACGACCCGGGTTTGATTCCCGTTCAAGGGGGATGTTTTCCTCCTGGAGTTAACATCAGTGCAGACTCCTCCACTCTCCCCCAAATGTTCTTCGGATGAGGCTATAAACCGAGGAGGCCCCGTGTGCGAACGCACGCAGAACATCTCGCGCACATGTTAAATCCTGTTCCGCTTTTCGTGAGTTGGCCATTGTGTGCCGGTGGGAACAGATGACAGAACTTACAAAACGGCATACACACGGGGGACTGGATGTAAAAAATGCACATAAGTGCTTATTCCATTATCCTCGATATAAAAGTGTAAAATAAAAAAAATAAATAAACAAGTAAACCCTGAGGTTCTGGGTTCGATTCCCGGCCTTGCCCTAACTTCCCAGTTTGACCCCACAAAACATTGAACTGAATGTCAAAGTTTTTCTATTGTGTAGCTGTGCCTGAAAAACAGAAAGTGTTGGTACTTGTCTATCAATTTTGCATCTGTAGATGTGTAACTTTGCAAGCAAGATGATCAAATTAAAGGTCTTATTTGTTTTTATGTGTCGGTCTACCCCAAAAATGACTAAATTACGGGAAAATGTTATGTTATGCTGTGTCAGTTATTTTTGATGTCAGCTAATTTGTCAAGGTCTACACTAAAATGTTGTTATGTTATAAAATGTTGTGTTGAGATGCCTTCTTCAGCCATGACAAGCTCTTAACATAACAACCTGCTCTCTCCTTTTTAAAGGAGAACCTCTGAAGTCAAGAGTATGGCTGCCTAAATGGCGAGGTACTTAAAAAACCCAGTCATACACGCAAACTTCTCATTCAGTGTGCAGTTTCAGTCTCACAGTGATTCCCAGGTGGGATGATGAGTGAGTCAGAGTGCACATTCTGGATGGGTGACCCCCATAGTGTTAAGCTGGGGAACGCACAACAACAACAACAGCAACAACAACCTGTGACCTAGAGAGAGGAGTGGGCTTTGCAAAATGCAACTTGCCCAAGACACCCCCCCCCCTCCCCCAGTGAATGTTTTGAAGGAAGGTGGCAGGATAGTTAAGACGTTCACCTGCCAACAAGTTAACGTGAGGTTCTGGGTTCGATTCCCAGCCTCGCCCTTTCTTTCCAGTTTGACAAAAAAATCGAACTGAATGTCAAAGTCCTTTGGATGAGACTGTAAACCGAGGCCCTGTGTTCGAACGCATGCAGAACATCTTGCCGCACACGTTAAATCCTGTTCCGCTTTTCGGAAGAATAGGCCATTGTGTGCCTGTGGAAACAGATGACAAAGTTTACAAATAATAATAATAATAATAATATATGGAATTTATATAAAACCGCATACACGCGGGGACTGGATGTAAAAAAGCACATGAGTGCTTCTTCCATTATCCTCGATATAAAAGAATAAATAAAATAAATAAAATAAAGAGTTTCAGGAAAAAGTCAAGTCAGCGTAGAAAGAAGCATAGAATGTTTGAGTGGCTGCATAATCATAAGGAGAGTCATTCTTTTGTGTGTGTGGTGTTGTTTTTTTTTGGTCTCCAGTCCCGAATGGGCGGTGGGGAGGGGGAAAACAAGCGAGTTGCTACGACAGCGAGAAGCGGAGGAACCACGGCCAATAAGACTGGACGTTCAGGTGAGATGGATGGATACATAGAGAGAGAGAGAGAGAGAGAGAGAGAGAGAGAGAGAGAGATCGTGATGTCATTATGTGTGGATGGATGGATGGATGCACAGGTAGTGGGAAATGTTTAACAGGTTTTATCACAGGATTTCAGCTAAGGGCTGAAGTTTGTGTTTTTTTGTGCATGTTGTTTAAAATTAGAGATTTTTTCTCTCTCCCTGATTCGTTTCCTTCTGATTATACTGTTTTCCCTGTAGGGATGCCAAGGGGCTTGTCAGTATCCATAGCAATCCCCTCTTTCTGGAAATGTTGTGCTAGGAGTTCCCTCTTTTCTATCTTTCTATTTGTTTCTGTCTTTATCCTTTTCTTCCTATTTCCTCTTTTCTGTCTCTCCCTTTGTTTCTGTCTTGATCCTTTTCTTCCTATCACCTTCTCCTTGTCTATTTTCTGCCTTCTTGGTCCATTCTCCTGCCTTTTTTTCCCCCAGAAAGACTTAAAAGATAACAGTTCTCTCCCACGCTGAAGTTGGATGTGCTGGGCCTGACTTGTCAGGCGCTTAACGGCAGCGCGACCATTTTTGCTTATATGACAGACAACAATAGAAGAAGAATAGGCAGTTGACTGTGACAGATGTGAAATGTGCCTTAGCTAGGCACAGGGCATGTGGCTTTGTGACATGAAAACTGTCATAGCTATAGCTTCAATACAACTTCAGAGAGTGAAGTAATGTCTTCTCACCCAAGGAAGAGTGCAAGCAGAATATTCATTTGCCAACTTATACCAAGGGGACGGGATAGCCCAGTGGTCAGAGCACTGGCTTTCCCCCAGCCAAGGTTAAGCAGAATCGAGCTTGGTTACCGCTTGGATGGGTGACTGTTTGTGCACCTTGGCTTTAGTATAGTCCCCCAGTTCACCCAGTTGTCAATGGGTACCTGCCCTCTTTAGGGTCAGGGAAGGTAAAGCAGCGAGGGAGAGGAGATGGGCGCCGCCCTCAATATGCTGGCCCCTTGAGAAGTTGAGGTCTCTGATGCCTCGCTCCCCTACGACCACATAGGTTATGGGACACCTTTACCTTTACTTAAGTTATACCAACAGTTACTGTTTAAGTTGGGAAGCTTTGTTAAGTAAATCGTGTATGCAGTGTGACTGAGTATTCCAAACAAATTCAACATTTTCCTTCTTTTTGAAAAATGTAGAGTTTAAGGGGGGATGCTTCCCTAGAGTTTCTGGATAAATAAAGTATGACATTAAAATGATTAGTATATGTATAAATATGATAGATTTTTCTGCCCTTGATTTGGAAATATTTGATGGAAAAGTTTTTTGTGTGTGTGTGAATTGCATAATCAATGCTTTTTGTTGTTGTTGAGACAGATAACTCATTTGCTCTGTGTGTGTGTGTATGTATGTGCGTGGGTGTGCGTGCGTGTATGTGCGTGCATGCATGTGTACATGTGCCTGTCTGCACGCATATGTGTGTAACAGATCAGTCATCCAGACTTCACATGAGCAGTGGTCGGCCCTCAGCCTTGCCTTGTAAGCAGACAACAGGTAAGATCATCGGTGCTATAGAAGTAACTCACCTGTCTAGAAAACAGTCAGTCCGGGTTTGAACCCTGTTTGTGCCAGATCCCCACCCCCATCCTCTAGACCGTGAATGGTGGCCTGGGTTTTGGATGAGACAATAAACCGAGGTCCCATGTGCAACAGGCATTTAGCACTGCCGTCAGCGCCTGGGCTTTATCACAGTTCTTGATTAAACCATTGACGCTGGGGGCAACAGCAAGGTGAGAGGCTGTATGACCAGAGGCTTTCTTTCCCACTCATGGAATTCCACTTTACAGCTTAGTCTTTAGTGATCGACTATGACTCTCTGACTAGGAGGCTTGACTCGCTACAGTCCTGATGTGCTGCAGCCCTGGGGGCTGGTTGGCCTTTGGAGAACATCTCCAACGCTGACTGTCCTTATGCCCACTTGGCCGAGAGAGTGGGGATGTACTGTGGGCAAGGCATCTCCACTATAATCAAATTTCTGCCCAATTTCCAAAACAGCAGCTGCCTCCTCTGCTGTTTTGGAGGTCATCGTCGAACACAACGGACAAACATATAATAGTGCTCATAAAAGAACCCACGGCAACACGACAGTTGTCCCTGGCAAAACTCTATAGAAAAAAGCCACTCTGATAGGACAACAAATTAAACATGCAGACAGAAGAAGAGAGAGAAAAAAAAATTAATGGGTGGCGCTGCTCTTGTGGAGATGTGCTCTCCCCCAGGGAGAGCTGCCTGAATTTCAGGTTGAGAAATCTGCTGTGACTTAAAAGTGGTTTACAAATACAAATACCAGCTATCATTGCTACCATGGTTTTTTTTTCATCCTGTTTATGGGGATTTTTGGGTCAGATTTAAAAAAAAATATATAGTGCTTTCTAAAAACCCACCAGCGTTGTTGCAAATCTTAGACACTGATAACAATAACTGCGACAGAGATCAGAAGAATTAAATTATGGGTGCCATCTTTTGGAATGTGACTCTCCCCCAGGTAGTCTGAATCCATTGGGAATCCTCTGTGTGTCGGTTTTCAATACAACCGCATATGCTACATCATACCGCTTGCAGGGATTTGGACTGCAAAAAAGAGAATTTTCATTTCTTACACACACATACAGACTGATCAGTTGCTCCAGCAAACTAATTTGAGGACATCTGAAAAGGATACCCTCGACCACAACTACCCTGTGTTTGAACCATTGGCACCTCTTGTTCTCACGCATTGCAAAATCCTGTCCGCTTTGCAGAATGAGTAAGGCCATTGTGTGCCGGTGGAAACAGATGACAAAATTTACAAAACCGCATACACACGGGGACTAGATGTTAAAAAAGCACATAAGCGCTTATTCCATTATCCTCGATATAAAAGAAATAAAAAAAACACACAAAAAAAACACCATAACAAACAGACAACAAGCGTAACAGCAACAAACAACAAGACACGTTCAAAAAAACAACCGTACCAAACAGCACACGTCAGACAACAACGGTAACATCCAGCGGCCTAATCCAAACCTAAGATTTCCCCCCTCCTGTTTCATATCAGAACTATCCCACCCTTCACTAACCCATGTCCTATCACCCTGCTAAAGTATATACGACCTGTGTGTGTGTGTGTGTGAGTGCTTTTGAAAAAGATTTGACTATTGCAATTTTATTTTATAGATTTGGTCTGCAGCGTACCATGTTTGTAATATTTATCTGTTTGAACTAGTGATTATTTGTCATTGGTTGTATGACTGTAAGATTAGGTTGAATGCATGCGCTTTGATTTGTCTTTGCAAGATATCATCATCAATTCTTTTGTGCCTTATTGGCACGTAGGGCAGCAACAAAGGTTCTCCACTCCTGTCTGTCCTTGGCCAGCTTCTGAATGGTTCCCAGGTATGTTGGAAGGTCTTCAGCTCTGTTTCGACAGTCCGACGCCAAGTGTTCTTGGGTCCTCGTTTGCGTTTTCCCTCTGATGTCCAGTGGAGGGCTGTTCAGGCGATGTTTCCCTGTTCCCGACGGCAGATATGCCCTATCCATCCCCATCGCCTATGCATGATGATGGTGTCCATGCTTTCCTGGTTGCAACGGGCAAAAAAAAGTTCTTGGTTGGAGATGGTCTCAGGCCAGAAGATGCGCAAGATTCTTCTGAGATTCTTCGTGTGGAATGTGGATAGTTTGTCGAGGTCACTCTCCGTCATCCTCCAGCGCTCCGAGCTGTACAAAAGGGTGGAAAGCACACAGCTCTGGTATAGTCTTAGTTTGGTTCTGGTGCTGTACTGGGACGATTTCCACACATTGTTCAGATTTCTATAAGCATTTCTTTTGCAGGATATAGCGCTATAGAAGTTCCATGTATTATTATTATGATGATGATGTGTTTTCCTCCACTCATCTCACAGCGCGGTCTCTGGAGGACGTGAAGGAATCCATCTCCAGCGCCAACGCCCGCCGTCGCACAGAGCAGCAGAGAGAGGACAGCCACCACCACACGCTCCTCAGACAGGTAGGTAGCGGAGATAGCTAGGTCAAGGTGCTGGTAAAAGGTAAAGGTGTGCCCGTAACCTATGTGGTCGTAGGGGAGTGAGGAGGCGTCGGAGGCCTCAGCTTCTCTAGGGGGCCAGCATAGTGAGGGCGGTGGCGCCCATCTCCTCTCTACCCCCTCGCTGCTTTACCTTCCCTGACCCTAAAGAGGGCAGGTACCCATTTACAGCTGGGTGAACTGGGGGACTGTACTGAAGCCAAGGCGCGCAAACGGTCACCCATCCAAGTGGTAAACCCCACTCAATGCTGCTTAAGATTGGCTGGGGGGAGGGGGGGGGGGGTGAAGCGAGTGCTCTGACAACTGAGCTATTCTGTCCCTGAGGAGGGGGGGGGGGGGGCGAGAAGAAGCTGGTTATGGGTTAAAGCAAAGAGGGTGAAGGATGAGGGGGGGGGGGGGGGGGTAAGCGAGTTAGCCTGGATGTTCATTTCTTATAATTTTATCATTTAAGCGCTTCGATTTGTTTGTTTTACAAGATTCAGCACTATATAAATTCCATATATTATTATTATTATTATTATGTGGCATACATGTCATGGCAGTGATCTTTACACAACTCACGGTTAGTTAGGTAGTTGTTGGGTGTTCCCCAGCCTAACACTCCAAGGGGGTGAACCAGGATATGAAGCACTCTGTCTCACTCACCACTCAGAGGGGTGAGATAGCCGGGTGGTTAGACTTTTACTCTCGCAACCTGACAGCCCAGGTTTGAGCTTCCACCGAGATCCCTGAACAAGGGGATTTTTCCCCTGGAGTTAACATCAGTGCCAATTCCACTCTCCCCAAAAGTCCTTCGGATGAGACTATAAACCGAGGCCCCGTGTGCGAACGCATGCAGAGCATCTTGCGCACACGTTAAAAACCCGTTCGGCTTTTCGGAAGAGTTGGCCACTGTGTGCCTGTGGGAACTGACGACAAAATTGACAAAACTGTATACGCACGGGGACTGGATGTAAAAAAGCTCTTAAGTGCTTATTCCATTATCCTCGAAATGAAATAGATAAAAAAAAATCAGGATCTGTTTTGCCCTTACTGCCCTGGCCTTCCTGTTCAGGAACTAGTCTGTCACATTCTTGAGATTGTAAGTAACCCCCCTCCCCCACCCGTGGGGGGGCCTGGGGGGACTCCCAGTATAAACAGCATCCCCACCTTCAGGAAATTCTGTGCCAGGAATTCCCTCTTTTCTATCCCTCTCTTTGTTTCAGCCTTGTTTCTTTTCTTCCTGTTTCATCCTTCTTGATTGTTTTCCCTGCCTTCTTGGTCCTTTCTCCTGCCTTTTTTTTTTTCTAGAAAGACTTTGAATATAACGATTCTCTCCCATGTCGAAGTTGGATGTGCTGGGCCTGACTTGTCAGGCACTTCACCACTAGACTGCCCTACCCCGGAAATTTTCCGGGGCTAAATGTGTACCCTATATGCCTACAACCCGGAAAATTTCCGGGGTGTTGAACCAAAGTAAACAAGCCTGCTTCCTTGACTACAGTGAAAGGGAAAGAACTCCAAAATTAGTGGAGATCACTCTCCTGTTGCTTGGCAACATCCAGCTGCAAAAACTGTGGCAAAAATGATCGTTTTTTTAGCTCGTATTTTGTGTTTTTATGCATGACTGCTTGGGAAGTTCTTCTTCAAAATGGCTGACACTTCTTGTTGAAGGCATCAATAACTTTACACAGCTGTAAAAGTGGCAAATAAAACTTAAGATATACCTGACAGTGATGAAAACGATCGCGTATGATTCAGGAGATAGTGTATTTAAAAAAACAATGAATGAGATTTGGCCTAGACTTATGTTTGATGTTATTGAGATGGGGGGTACTCAGAATGATAGTCGTGATGAAGAAAGCATATTTTTTGTTGATTTTTTACATTTTAAATATATTTTCGCACTGAAATATCATGCTAACTAAGTTGAGCTTGCCTCGAAGTAATCTACGATACATATACTGTCATTGGGTAGACTATCAGGAATATTCATGTAGTAGTTTCTGAGTAAGAGGGATATGAACATAGCAAGTGGTACATAAGAATTCAGGGTTCGTACAAGCCTTAAAAAGCCCTAAAAGGCCCTGATTTTTGAAGATCCAAAATAAGGCCCTTAAAAAGCCCTAAAAATGAGATGTATTGCCCTGGAAGCCCTAAAAAGCCCTAAAAATGGGAATCATGAGTGAGAGTTTTCTGTTGAAATGTAGATTAAACAAATACACAAAATAAAACTTATGAGAAATGAAAGCTAGAAGGGTGTCCAAAGAAAGTGTTTTCGCCAATGAATGCTGTTGTCTGTATTCATGTCGGTCACCTATTTTGCCAAGGGAGGTTATTTGCCTCCATTGAAAGAGCTATATACACTTTGCTTTCACAGTTTTTTTTACATGCGAGGGATACTACCTATGGTATGTCCGTTATTTGTTCGGAAATGATTTCTAACTATGGAACTGGGAATTATGAGTCGGGAAAATACCAGTTTTTGTTAACTGTGCTTAAGTTCTTCTCTACGAGATTTTTCAATTTTAGCAAGCTGCGCTGTGAATAGCAAGGCCTATGTGTTTCTCCTGTGTGCATGCGCAGTTTACAAAATTGACAGTCGGTGATACAGTCGCTTGTCAGAATGGGAAACAATAAACTGTAGCCAAATCTGTTTTTATTTGAGGAGATTATCCCACGATTTCTGCAGATAGTCATACAGAACAGTCAGTTATAAGGCAAGTCAGAAATGCAGATTTGCATATTTTCCATGTCAACGTGGTGGGTTCATTTGACTTTCTCTAAAATTTGCAATTATTCAGTTATTTGGGAGACTTGATTAAAAAAAAAACTATGGGGAGAGGGTTGGGCATCCTTTTCAAGCCAGTGTTGGCCCACCACTCGGTTGCATTGTGTAAGGGACTTGTATGTATTTATAGTGAAAAGAATTGGTCCAGCAACCTCTCTCTTGTTGTCTCTTTGTGGTGTTGTGTGGTGCGTAATTTTTGTTTTCATGTTTTTGGTGTGAAGCTGAGTACGCATGTGTGAGATTAAATAAAGGAGAAATTTTGGGAAAAGGCATGGAGTGTGGGGTTTGTTATTACCCGTTTAGTACGGGGAAACCCTCTACTTTTAAAGGCAAGGAGATTAGTTCACATAGATGAAGTTTTTAGGTAGTGTCTTAGTTCTTTGTAGTTGTTTGTGAAAAGTCCTATTAAAATCGGCACTTATTCGTTTTTATTTTATTGGTTTTCAAAAAATGGGGACTTCCATCACAATGTTGATTTTTATTGTGTGAGGATTTTAATTTTTGTGGGATTTGATTGGGAAAGAATTTTATTTAGAAATTTAGTTAAATTTTTGTCAATATCAATACCAACATGCGTTTTTGACAAGGAGACTTGCTTAATGAGTTTGAAATTTGGTTTTTTAAAGTAAAGTGTAAAAGGGGGATATTTGATGCCCCGGGTAGGCCTAAAATTTTTAAAAAAAGGGCCCTACAAGCCCAAAAAAAGGCTAAAATTTTTTCCCCCAAAGTCGTTTGAACCCCGAGAATTGTACCCGGTTTGGGTGCATTGCATGGGCGTTAAGAGGGTTTAAATTTAAAAGCAGCTAAGATTTTTCACCCTATGAAAAATAGTTTTGTTGGTGTTCGAAAGAAGAAGGATTGCAAGTAGATTGATGGGCTTTGCGTATGTGGTTTCAAGTCCTGGATTAAAGCGCCCCTTCTGAGTTAGAGGGTGTTTTGGGGGGGGTGGGTAATGGAGTTGCAGGGGAGAAATGAGGTGGTTGTTTGTGACTTTGGTGTGGTGTGGTGTGTGTGTGGTGTGGTGTGGTGTGGTGTGGTGTGGTGTGTGGTATGGGTTTGGTGTGTGTGTGTGGTGTGTGTGGTGTGGTGTTGTGTGTGTGTTGGTGTGGTGTTGTGTGTGTGGTTGGGTGTGGTGTGGTGGTGGTGTGGTGTGGTGTGTGTGTGGTGTTGGGGTGTGGTGGTGTGGGGTGTGTGGTTGTGTGTGGTGTGGTGGTGGTGTGGTGTGTGTGTGGTGTGGTGTTGTGTGGTGTGGTGTGTGTGGTGGGTGGTGTGGTGTGTGTTGTGACTGTGGTGTGGTGTGGTGTGTGTGTGGTGTGGTGTGTGGTGTGGTGTGTGGTGTGTGTGTGGTGTGTGTGGTGTGGTGTGGTGTGGTTGGTTGTGACTGTGGTGTGGTGTGGTGGTGTGGTGTGGTGTGGTGTATGGTGTGGTGTGGTGGTGTGGTGTGGTGTGTGGTGTGGTTGGTTGTGACGTGTGGTGGTGGTGTGGTGTGGGTGTGGTGTGTGTGTGGTGTGGTGTGTGTGTGTGTGGTGTGGTTGGTTGTGACTGGTGTGTGTGTGGTGTGGTTGGTTGTGACTGTGTGTGTGGTGTGGTGTGGTATGGTGTGGTTGTGATGTGGTGTGGTGTGTGATGGTGTGGTGTGGTGTGTGTGGTTGTTTGGTTGTGACTGTGGTGGGTGGTGTGTGTGGTTGGTGTGGTGTGGATGTGTGTGTGGTGTGGTGTGGTTGGTGTGGATGTGTGGTGTGGTGTGGTGTGTATGGTGTGGTTGGTGTGGTGTGTGTGGTGTGGTATGGTGTGGTGTGGTGGTGTGGTGTGGTGTGTTGTGTGCTGTGGTGGTGGTGTGGTGTGTGCAGATGATAGAATGCCGGCTGAAGGTGACCCTGCCTGAGCAGCTGTGGGAGGCTCTGAAGGACGGGGTGGTGCTGTGTCACCTGGCCAACCACGTCCGGCCTCGCTCCGTGGCCACCATCCACGTGCCCTCCCCTGCCGTGGTAAGAAGGGGGTGTGGGGGTGTGTGTGTGTGTGTGTGTGTATGTGGGTGTGTACAGGGTGTGTGTGTGTGCGTGCGTGTATGTGTGTGTGTGTGAGAGAGAGAGAGAAAGAGAGGGAGATGTGATGCTTTTTGTTTGTTTTGGATGAAGTATGTCTATGAAGCCATTACTGTGGCATGTGGAAAATGGAGAATCATATATCTTTATTCTTTTGCCATTGCCTTCATCTTCTTCTTTTTCCTTTGTTATTCCTGGTGAAAACTAAGCAGTGCACAGTTGGTGAGATTTTTGTATATGTTCTACTTTGTCCAATGATCAAACAGCAACCATTGTTGTCTATCATATCAGCAAAAAAGAGTTGTGCTGCCGTTAAGCGCCTGCCAAGTCAGGCCCAGCACATCCAACTTCAGTCCGGGAGAGAATTGTTATCTTTTGAGTCTTTCTGAAGAAAAAGGCAGGAGAATGGGCCCAAGAAGGCAGAAAATAGACATAGAGGGAGGTGACATTTTATTTTTTATTTTTTATTTATTTATTCTTTTATATCAAGGATAATGGAATAAGCACTCATGTGCTTTTTTACATCCAGTCCCCGTGTGTATGCAGTTTTGTAAATTCTGTCATCTGTTCCCACTGGCACACAATGGTCTACTCTTCCGAAAAGCGGAACAGGATTTAACGCGTGCGCAAGATGTTCTGCATGCCTCCGCACACGGGGCCTCGGTTTATAGTCTCATCCGAAGGACTTTGACATCAGGTGTGACAGGAAGAAAAGGAAACAAGGCAGAAACAAAGAGAGGGATAGAAAAGAGGGAACTCCCAGGACAGAATTTCCAGCAGGTGGGGATGCTGTTTATACTGACAGACCTCCCCCCCCCCCCCCCCCCCAGTATCCTTACAGGGGATTTTGTGTACGTGACTTAAAAAAAAAAAAAATACCCCCCCCCCCCCCCCCCCCACCCCCCACCCCAAGGTAGACACATTTCTTTAGGGATTTCAGTGATCGGTTTTCACTCCCACCCAAGTCGCTTCAGGCCTGCAGGGATTTTGAGGATCGGTTATAAAATCCCTCTACTCCCCCGGCTATGTTTCTTTGGGGATTTTAGCGAGTGCCTGTGAAGGGATTTTGAAGATTGTATTTTTAAGTTTTGTCAGTGAAATTGTAATTTGTGTGTTGTGGTGGGATTTTGATATGTGTGTGTTGTGATGGGGTTTTGATGTGTGTGTGTGTTGTGATGTTTTATGTGGGTGTTGTGATGTGTTTTATGTGGGTGGTGTTATGTCTTTTTAAAAAATGTGGGTTGTGATGCTTTTTTGATGGGTGTGTGTTGTGATGTGTTTTTGGTGCATGTTGTGATGGTTTTTTATGTGTATATTGTAATGCATTTTTTAATATGTGTGTTTTTGTGTGGTATGTTTATCATGCGTGTGTTGTGATGCATTTTTGATGTGTGTTGTGATGTGTTTTTGATGTGTCTCAATGTGTTTTTGATGTGTGTTGTGATGTGTTTTTATGTGTATGTGATGTTTTCTAAATGTGTTGTGCTGCATCTTTGATGTGTTTTGATGTGTTGTGATGTGTTTTTGATGTGTATTGTGATGTGTTTTGATGTGTGTTGTGATGTGTGTTGTGGTTGTGTTTTTTGATGTGTGTTGTGATGTGTTTTTGATGTGTATTGTGATGTGTTTTTTGATGTGTGTTTTTGATGTGTTGTGATGCGTTTTTGATGTGTGTTGTGATGTTTTTGATGTGTGTTGTGATGCGTTTTTGAGTTTGTGTGTTGTGATGTGTTTTTGATGTGTTGTGTGTGATGTGTGTGTTGTTTGATGTGTTTGTTGTTTGATGTGTTTGTGATGTGTTTTTGATGTTGTGATGTGTTTGATGTGTTTGTGTGTGTTGTGATGTGTGTGTTTTTGATGTGTGTTGTGGATGTGTTGTGATGTGTGTTGTGATGTGTTTTTGATGTGTGTTGTGATGTGTTTTGATGTGTTTTTGATGTGTGTGTGAAGCCAAGTTGACTCGGCCAAAGCCAGGCGGAATGTGGAAAGCTTTCTGGAGGCTTGTAGAAAGATTGGTGTGGATCAGGTTAGTGTGTGCGTGTGCGTGTGTATGTGCATGTGTATATTAGTGTGTGTGTGTACACATATGTGTGTGTGTATGTATGGTGTGTGCACGCGCATGTATGTGTATATGTGTGTGTGTGTATTAGTGTGTCTGTGTGTGTACACGTGTGTGTGTATGTATGTGTGTGCACGCGCGTGTATGTGTATATGTGTGTGTGTGTATATATTAGTGTGTGTACATGTGTGTGTATGTACATGTGTGTGTGTATGTATTTGTGTGTGCACGCGCATGTATGTGTATATGTGTGTGTGTGTGTATATTAGTGTGTGTGTGTGTGTATACGTGTGTGTGTATATGTATGTGTGTGTGCACGTGCGTATATGTGTGTGTGTGTGTGTATATTAGTGTGTGTGTGTGTACACGTGTGTGTGTGTATGTATGTGTGTGTGTGTGTGTGTGTGGTGTGTACACAAATGCATTTTACTATATAATTATGTGCTTATAATATATTGCATGTGAAAATCCATATGCCTTTGAAGGCTGGTATGGTTCAGTTGATGAAATGTCAGACTGGTTATTTATATTTGAGTTGCCATTACTGTTGAGTTGTCTGCTTTGTTGCTCTTTTGTTGTTGTTTTTTTTGTGTGTGTGTGCCAGTAGTTCTCTTTTTCTTTATTTTGTTCTTTTTCTCTTGATCAGAATTTTTTTTTTTTACAAGACATAAGAATGCACGAGATTGAAAGTAAGAAATATTCCCGAAGTCAGAATGCGGGTACCTTAATGGTAGGCAAAGTGATGCGTTTTTTATGTGTGTGTGTGTGGATGTGTTTTTGATGTGTGTGTGTGTGTGTGATGTGTTTTTGATGTGTGTGTGGTGTGATGTGTTTTTGATGTGTGTGTGGTGTGATGTGTTTTTGATGTGTGTGTGGTCTGTGATGTGTTTTTGATGTGTGTGAAGTGATGCGATTTTGATGTGTGTGTGTTGTGATGCGGTTTTGATATGTGTGTGAAGTGACGTGTTTTTGATATGTGTGTGTGTTGTGTTTTTGATATGTGTGTGAAGTGATGCATTTTTTATGTGTGTGATGCGTTTTTGATGTGTGTGTGGTGTGAAGCGTTTTTGATGCTTTTTGATGTGTGTGTGGTGTGAAGCGTTTTTGATGTGTGTGTGTATGTAGTGTTGTGTGTGTATGTATGTGTGTGTATGTATGTTGGTGTGTGTGTGTATATGTATGTTGTGTGTGTGTATGTATGTTGTGTGTATGTATGTGTGTGGTGTATGTATGTGTGTGTGTATGTATGTGTGTGTGTGTGTGTCTGTGATGCATTTTTGTATGTGTGTGTGATGTATGTGTGTGTGTGTATGTATGTGTGTGTGTGTGTCTGTGATGCATTTTTGATGTATGTGTTATGTGTGTGTGTATGTATGTGTGTGTATGTATGTGTGTGTATGTGTCTGTGATGCATTTTTGATGTGTGTGTGTGTGTGTGTGTGTGTATGTGTGTGTGTATGTATGTGTGTGTATGTGTGTGTGTGTGTGTGTCTGTGATGCGTTTTTGATGTGTGTGTGGTGTGATGTGTTTTGATATGTGTGAAGTGATGCGTTTTTGATATGTGTGTGAAGTGATGCGTTTTTGATGTGTGTGATGCGTTTTTGATATGTGTGTGAAGTGATGCGTTTTTTTTTTATGTGTGTGTGTGAAGTGATGCATTTTTGATGTGTGTGTGTGTTGTGTGTGTGTCTCAGGACCATATGTGCACAGCGGCGGACATCGCGGAGGAGAGGGGACTTCAGCGACTGAGTGCTGCAGTGTCTGCCCTGGTGGCCCTGGCTGCCACCTAGTCAAGGCACCAGGCCACACACAGACATACATACATAGACACATACATGTGTGTGTGTGTGTGTCTGCCCTGGTGGCCCTGGCTGCCACCTAGTCAAGGCACCAGGCCACACACACACAGACATACATACATACATAGACACATACATGTGTGTGTAGAGAGAGACTCCTTCCCCAGCCCTAAGCAGCGCACATGCACATGCATGCATGTTTGTATGTATGCACACATACATCCTTTCATGTGCACACACACTCACACACATGGACATGTTTATGTGGAGTACTTGTACACTTGTGTACACACCTCTGCACTCATACACGTATGCACATGCACTTACACATACACACATATAAGTGCGTGCATGCGCGTGCACAAGCACACACACACACAGAGTCACACACACTGTCACAGCTTATAGAACCCCTGTTACAGCTGGTGTGTGTATTTTTTATGTGAGCGGCAGTCAAAAAAACCCCAAACCACCCTAACCCAACCCAGCCCTCCACCCCTTTCTGCCTGTGTGATAAAGCTTTCGCCGTCTCTGCACACGTCTTTTGGACTCTCTTCACCTTCAATGACAAGACTGGCATCACAGTATGAAAGCACACGTCACGGCTGACGACGCAACCATCCCCGAGCGTTTGATGGAAAAGAAGAAGAAAAGATCCACTGTTGTGTAACGGACTGAGTAAAGAAGGATTTGTGTGTTGTAAGCTGTAGAAAGCTTGATATATGTATGCTATGAACAGCGAAACAGCAAGCTTGGCTTCAAGACATTCAGGGGTGCAAACGGAAACTCTACCCCCCAGCTGTGGAACTGATGTCAGGTAGCAGACGATGTGTTTTTCTGTCTACGCAGCCAGTGTCTGTGTGTGTGTGTGTGTGTGGACATTTTTATCACTGGGTGACAGCTGTTCACACGGAGCAGACAGGGTTACAGATGGGGGGAACGGGACAGTTTGGTCTGAGAACGGCAACAAACTCTTTCATGCTTGTGTGCTTGAATTACTGAACGAACAGAGACCTAACTTCTGCTGTCCAGTCCTACCCCTAAGAGGGTTCTTTGTTCCAGAAATGAACAATTTAAAAATCATTTTGACGGGGTTAATATCACTAGCCAGCTAGGGAGTTTGGATGTGAAAATTCCTTACAGTTGCCTATATAGAAGAAAAAAAAAATGAATGAACAAAATCTTGTATTATGCCCAATGCAGAGAATTAATAGACTAAGATTTTGTTATGAATCCCTGTATAGAAAAAAAAAGAATGAATAAAAAACTTGTTCTCTGTGCAGAGGAAAAATAGACAAAGAATTCGTTACGATTCCCTATGTAACCACCTGTCCTGTCTCCGTTGCCGCTGTCAGTGGTAGAAACTCCACGTAAAGCCACCAGGGTTCACCATCTCTATCTCTCTTTGTCTCTGCTGAGTTCTACGATCTCCTGTAGCCCTCCTCCCAGACCACTGATCTATCTCAGTGATGTTGGCAGTGTAGGATTTTGGTGGTGGTCTGCCTCTTTTTCCTTCTGCCCATAACTTTACCTTGGAGAACTGTCGTCATCAGATTTGTTTTTCTTTATGTAAAAAGGGAATAAATGAAGAGTTCCTTATTACAATTCCCTAACAAGCCAAAGAATAAGTAGAAAATGTTCTTGATGTAGGAAAAATGTGAACAAGTTGTTGACAATTTCCGAAACAACCAAAATAAAAGATGACTTAACAACTACAGTTTTTGGTACAAGAACAAGAAGCAATGGAAAATTAACTACAGTTTTCTGTATAGAAAAGGAACAACTGGAAAACTAACTACAGTTTTCTGTACAAGAAAATGAAGCAATGGAAAATTAACTACAGTTTTCCTTATAGAAAAAGAACAACTGGAAATTTAACTACAGTTTTCTGTACAAGAAAAAGAAACAATGGAAAATTAACTACAGTTTTCCTTATAGAAAAAGAACAAATAGAAAATTAACTACAGTTTTCTGTATAGAAAAAGAAGTTGAAGAAATGTGATATTATTCCTAAATCTCAAGGTATATAAAGATATTTTGAAAAAAAGAAACAAACTTACTTTTTATGGTCAGAATGAGGTGAAGCAGTTAAAATTGTGTAGAAACTGCTACTGCTGTTGGGGGGACATAAAATCAGTTGCGACAGGTCAGAAAAGTTTTGGAAAGTGTGTGTGTGTGTGTGTGTTTGTATGCGAGTGTGTGTGTGTGTGTGTGTGTGCATGCACAAGGGGATCAGGGGAGAATCAGGAGTGTACAAGCAGATTGTGTGTGTGTGCGTGTGTGTGTGTATGTGCGCACGCCTATGTATCGCATGTATCACATGACAGAATTTGCTGTATCAACAATTCGTTCGAATGATCTCTTTTGCATCTTCCTGATGTTTCATTATCGTTTTGGCTTTGTTTGAGATGAATTCAGCAATAGCAAGGCTGCTGATATAGTAAAAAGAGTATGTGCGTTTGTGCGCGCATGTGTGTGTGTGTGTGTGCATACTTGCGTGTGCGTGTGTGCATGTTGTGTGCATTCTCAAAATGTAAGAATGTGAACATTTTCATATGTCCTGGTGCTATGATTAATTCAGATCGTTTGTCAAAGAGCAATTTTAGCGCAATGGGTTATATACTGTGAAACAATACTTTCTTCTTTTTGTTTTTTTGTTCAAGGCAATCAATTTTTCTGCTCATAATACTCATTATTTTGTGCAATACATTTTAAAAAAAAATCTTCTGTTTTGTGGATTCAGAATGCTTGTAAAACGTGTTTTGGTTCAGTTGACCCATAATTCGTTTGCTTTTGTTTCCATCTCATAATTCAGTTTGTTTGTCCGCGCAGGCGAAAGAACAAAATTCCTGTTATCATGGGCTTTTTTTGACAATTCTGTTGCATTTATCGGTTTGTACTGGTTTTTGTGCTGTACATGAATTGTTTTGCCTTTTTTTGGCTGTTTTTTGTTTTTTTTTATAAAAAGAATTGGTGGTGGTCCATTTTTCTGTATTACCTTTTGCAGTATTTTGCCTACAAGTGCCAAATTTTTTAATATACTGCAAACGACATCTTGCCCATTTTCATCCCCCGGTTATTTTTGTACGTGTATGTGAGTAGGTTGACTGTGTTGCTGACCACATAGAATGATGTATGTATAGTGCATGAATATGATGCTGTAGGCTATATTTGATAGAGAGAGAGTGTATGTGTGTGTGTGTGTGTGTGCGCGCCTTAAAAGTACAACAAAATGCATTCACATGTGTAGCTCTTGGAGAGAATGTGTGTGTGTGCATGTGTGTGCATGCGTATGTGTGTGTGTGTTTGTGTGCATGTGTGAGAGGAAGTGTGTATTTGTCTATGTGAATGTGTGTGTATGCCGGTGTGTGTGTGTGTGTGTGTGTGTGTGTGTGTGTTCATTTTATTTTTCTTCATTTATTTTGTTATTTTTTTCCTTCATTTATTTCGAGGATAATGGAATAAGCACTCATGTGCTTTTTTTACATCCAGTCTCTGTGTGTATACAGTTTTGTAAATTTTGTCATCCGTTTCCACTGGCACGCAATGGCCTACTCTTCTGAAAAGCGGAACAGGTTTTAATGTGTGTGCAAGATGTTCGCACACAGGACCTTGGTTTATAGTCTCATCCGAAGGACCTTTGGGGAGAGTGGAGTCTGCACTGAGGTTAACTCCAGAGGAAAAATACTCTTGAACGAGATTCGAACCTGGGTCAGCAGATCACGAATACATCACTCTAACCACTAGGCCCCTGCACATGTGTGTGTGTGTGTTAAACAGTCAAGAAATGCATTCACATGTGTAGCTCATCGAGAGAGAGAGTGTGTGTGTGTGCATGTGTTTGTGTGTTATACAGTTAAATAATGCATTCATATGTATAGCTTATCGAGAGAGAGTGTGTGTGTGTGTGTGCGCGCATGTGTGTGTGTGGTACAGTTACAAAACGCATTCACATGTGTAGCTCATCGAGAGAGAGAGAGAGTGTGTGTGTGTGTGTGCGCATGTGTGTGTGTGTGTGCGTGTGTGTGTGTGTGTTATACAGTAAAAAATGCATTCACGTGTGTAGCTCATCAAGAGAGAGGGTGCGCATGTGTGTGTGTGGTACAGTTACAAAACGCATTTACATGTGTAGCTCATAGAGAGAGAGTGTGTGTGTGCATGTGTGTGTGGTACAGTTGGGGAAAACATATTCACATCACAAATGTCGGTCATGTTATCTTTGCAATGGGCTGGCTTGAAATATTTAGCTGCTGTCATACACACTCTCTCATCTGAGTTCTTTGGTTTGGTGGTGTTTCTTTTTCAAATGGGATGTCATTTGTTGTGAGATCTCACCTTTTTATTATGTTGCTTATGCTCTAAATGAAGGCTGGTATTGTTATTATTATCAAGAAGGCTGGTTTTATTACTGCTACATTCTTCCCTTTTTGTTATGATATTGATCAAAATGACTATGCCTCGATCGGGATGTGAGGGTGCTGTTAATATTTGAAAAAGTATCCATAATTTGCTGAAATCTTTCTGATTAATTTGTAGTCTAAATACCCATGTTTCTGTTTTAGTTTCAAATTGCGTTCGTATTTTACAAGATTCAGTGCTGTATAATGTCCATATATCATTATTATTATTATTATCATTATTTTAATATTATAATTATTATTATTATTTGTAGTAGTAGTAGTATCATCATCATTATCATCATCATCATCATTATCATCATCATCATCATCATCATCATCATCATTACTATTTCCCACCCTGTTTATTTGTGTTTTGCTTATTGCATACTCTATTATTGTTCTTATATGCCTTGTCAGAATGATTTTCCTTACCGGTCATTATTGGACAGATTGTTACATATCCCACATAGTCAGTCTCAACTATAGGGGCATAATAAAAGGAAGGTTTGTAATTACTGATCATGCCCAGCTAGCTTGTGTGCACAAACAGACTTGAGTGTGTTAGTGGATTGACAGGAAAGAGTTATTGGCGTCACGAGAAAAAAGAACTGTTTTAACCTTCTCCCTATGGATAACTAACCCGCTATAGGGTAACCAACCATCTACTATCCCTTCCCTCCGTATCACCCATTACTGGGTTAGGGAAGCATACAAATGTGCACAGCGCAGGTGTACTGGGAAAGAGGGGTTCTCTCCCTTAACGTAGGGATAGTGTTTCATAAGCAAAATTAGCATGAAAAGTTAGTACAGACAAGTGTATGCTTTTTAAACACTTTTGGCATGACCAATGCTTAGAAAACCTTGTCTGTTTGATTTTTTTCATCAAGGACACGTTACTGTATATATATATATATATATATATATATATATATATATATATATATATATATATATATATTGTTGTTTTTTTGTTTTTGTTATGAATATTATGTTTAGTTTGCAGTTAGTTCTTGTATGTGTGTGAATGTTTTTTGAACTTTGGCCAATTTATATTGTGTTTTTTTTTCTTAATTGTTTGTATTTTATAGCGTATGAATATCAAAACTGGGCTTCAAGAAAACAATGTGTGTTTTCTCTTTCTTCACCAATCATTGAATATATATATGTATGTATGTATATGTGTCCTCTTTTTGTCCTTTGAAACATCCCCAATATGTTTGTATGTAGTGTTTTGTGTACATACATTTGCACTTTTCTGACTGAAGCGATTGTTAGTGTTTACCTTTCAATTTTTGCAGTGTTTAGTTGTATCTGTGTAATTATATGAAGAAGCTTCCAGCTCTTTTTCTATGTAGGTAGTTATATGAATTTACATTTGAACTTCTTTGTCTGTTTATATGCGTAGGCACTGATTTAGATGTGAACATATCTGATATGTTTATGCATCCAAAGTTTTGACGGTTAAGTTTACATGTAGGTATTTATTTGCATTTATACGTAGGTTCTCATTTGCATCGGAATTTGTTTACATTTGCATTAATACGTAGGTACTCTTTTGCATCAACATTTATGTTTGTACCTTTTTTTACATACAGTTTTTATTTTCTAACTCGTGTGTATTGATTTGAAACAGTGCTGTCATTATCAATCTAAAACATCTTGAAATGTAAAAGAAAATGCTTGTATATATATATATGTGTGTGTGTAGTTACATTTGAATTTGTCATGTACATAAGCAAGGCATATTTGCATTTTCGACATCCATTTCGCCTGCTAGTTCTTCACCTGACTGTACCGTTTTTTGTCGTTTGTTTTGTTTGTTTTTGGTTTTTTTAACATTTTGTTTCTTTAAAAAAAAAATTTTTTTTTGCTCTCAATGATCTGTCATCTTTAGGTCATGATGTTGAGGTCACAATCGTTGAAGCTCTCGCTGTAAGATCACGTGCTTTGTGTGTGTGTGTGTGTGTGTGTGTGCGAGACTTGCTTCCCTTGTATTTATTCATTGAAGAAAAAGGAAAGGAAAAGTTAACGGTGCAACGAGGAGCAGGCGATTTATGTAAATATATTTATTGGCGGTGGCTAGGCCAGCTGGCAGATTTGGTTTTTTTGTTTGTTTGGGTTTTTTAAAAATTATTATTTTAAAAAAAATGCCTTTTGCTGTTAACTTGCCAATTTGTGGAGTTTACTACTTTTTGTGTTTTCATCATTGATTTTTTTTTAATGTATTGAAACATATTTCATGTGTCTGTCTGTTTCTTTTCTACACTCCTCCCCTTCCCCCACTCCCTCCTCCCCACTCCCCTCCTCCCCCACTCCCTTCCTCCCCCCAACTCCCAATTAACCACATCACCACCACCATCATCACCCCCCCCCCCTCACTGTCATGGATCCACATTAGTGTAAATTATGTTCATCGGTGAGTTTGCACATAGATGCTGCCGTGCCTGCTTTTTGGCGTTGCGTCGGCAGTGGCGATATCGTTGCTCATGTATGTTCATGGTCTTCTGCTCACTTTGAACTGTCTCATGATTTTTTTGTAGTGTTGTGGGGTGTTTTTATTTTTGTAGGAGGATGGGGTGGAGGGAGGGAGGGAAGCGTTGTTGTTGTTGCTGATGACTGTACAGCAATGTTGTAGTTGTTGTTCCTGCTCATAGTGGGTGTGGGGGGGGCATGACTGGCTGTTTCTTCCGTCAGATTTGTGGCCGAATTTGCTTGAAGTTGTCTCCCCTTGGTTATAGGCTAGTGCCACGCACACGATCATTCGGTGAATCGCTTCCAAGTTTTGCTCCTACTGCTACTGTAGTGCAATATCATGCATGTGCGCGCTTGCTGTAAGGCACAGATGTGTGCACACACACACACAGACACACACACAAGCACGTATGTAGGCACACGCACGCACATACAAATTTGTCTGGAAGTTTTGTCGTGTAGTAGCTTGCAAACATGCACACACAAACACTCATGTCTTGTAGCACTTTTTTCATGCTTGCGTGTGCACTCACTCACACACTTTATGCAAAGCATACTACCCTACACTATGCTAGACTTCACTATGCACTTCACAATGTGACTCTTATGCTACACCATACGACACCACATCACTACACTGCACTGCGCTGCACTGCACTACACTACACGACACTACACTGCACTGAACTACACTACACTGTACTATACTACACTGAACTACACTGCACTGCACTGCATTGCACTACACTGAACTACACTACACTACACTGAACTACACTACACCACACCACACCACACCAAACCACACCACACTACACCACTCCACTCCACTCCATGCTACACCACACCACTCCACTCCACTCCACTCCACTCCACTCCACACTACACTGCACTACACCACACTACGCTACACTGCACTCCACTGAACTCCACTCCACTATACTACACCGCACACTATGCTCCACACACACTCTTTCTCTCTGTCTCTTCCAGTCAGTTTACAGAAGGGAAGCCCTTGGTGTGTTTGTGGATGACCTGTGAATTTCATTTCCATCGCTTGTAAAGCGTACTGTAATTATTTGTTCTGCTTCGTCTAACATGTGTTTGGCTTTGCATTGTAATTGATTGTGCGCGTTCATATTTTCATTGCTTTGCGTTGTAATTGATTGTGCGCGTTCATGTTTTCATTACGTTTGTAAAAAAAAAAAAAATGTGCTTTCTGCTTTGCGTCAATATTCATATCTTCAGTATGTACGTTCTCATTGTTATGGTTTTGTTCTGCTTTCTGTCATATCCATTTTTCTACATTAAAAAAAAAAATCACGTGTGTTGTCGTTATGTTTGGCTGCATATATTTGTTGTTGTGTATGTTGGGTTGGGTTTTTTTTCTTATCATTTTTGCAATAATGTGCATATCACGAACATACCCAGCATGCACCCTATACCTGGAGAGGGATGGGCTCCGCTGCCAGGTTCTACAACTTGTCCTGAAAAGTTCAGCGCAGTGCAGTGCAGTGCCCCAACCACTCCTCAGGGGGTTAAGGGAAGAGAGAGAGAGAGAGAGTTATTACAAATTGTGCACAAGAAGTTTTATTTTATTACGTCTTTAGTTTATACTATTACGTCTTTTTATGTTTTTGTTCCATCAGTTTTGATTCATCCTTGTCTGGTCTGGTTTTGTTTGTTGTTGTTGTTGGGTTGTTGTTGTTTTTTTGGATAGGGGGGATGGGGGAGGGGGTGATGATATTCAGCTGTCTTTTTGTCATGGAATTGAATTGTCTCTTTCTACTGCTGTGTGTGTACGCTACGCCATTTTTGATACTTTAAATTTTTTTTGAGTTTTACAAACAATTTGGTAAGTATTTGCTGATAATTTGGTCGTATTTGAGGCGGCGCTGCTTTCCCCCCCTTCCCCCTCCCCCCCTGCAACTTTTAATTTTGGTAGCATTTTAGTGATGATTTTGTTGTATTTGAGGGCTTCCCTTTACTTTTAATTTTGGTAGCATTTTAGTGATGATTTTGTTGTATTTGAGGGCTTCCCTTTACTTTTAATTTTGGTAGCATTTTAGTGATGATTTTGTTGTATTTGAGGGCTTCCCTTTACTTTTAATTTTGGTAGCATTTTAGTGATGATTTTGTTGTATTTGAGGGCTTCCCTTACTTATTGTACTTTATGATTTTGTTGTATTTGAGGGATTCCCTTTACTTTTAATTTTGGTGGCATTTTAGTGATGATTTTGTAGTATTTGAGGGTCTCTGTTTACTAATGATTCTAGTAATACTTAGTGATGATTTTGTTAGTATTTGAGGGTGTCTGTTTACTAATAATTTTGGTGGCATTTTAGTGATGATTTTGTAGTATATGAGGGTCTCTGTTTACTAATAATTTTGGTAGCTTTTATTGATGATTTTGTAGTATTTGAGGGCTTCCCTTTTCTTATGATTTTGGTAGCATTTTAGTGATGATTTTGTAGTATTTGAGGGCTTCCTTATGATTTTGGTAGCATTTTAGTGATGATTTTGTAGTATTTGAGGGTCTCTGTTTACTAATAATTTTGGTAGCTTTTAGTGATGATTTTGTAGTATTTGAGTGTCTCTGTTTACTAATAATTTTTGTAGCATTTTAGCGATGATTTTGTAGTATTTGAGGGCTTCCCTTTACTTATGATTTTGGTCAGCATTTTAGTGATAATTTTGTTAGTATTTGAGGGTCTGTGTTTACTAATGATTCTAGTAGTATTTCTAGTAGTATTTAGTGATGATTTTGCTAGTATTTGAGGGTCCGTGTTTACTAAGAGTTTTGGTAGCTTTTAGTGATGTTTGGGATTTTAATTATTTTTATTTTTAGTGTATTAGTGTCTCTGTTGACTAATATTTTGCTAGCATTTAGTGATTATTTTTTTATTATTTTTTTAAAATTATTATTTGAGGGTCTGCCTTTTACTGATAATTTTGGTAGCAATGTTTACTGAAAATTGGATAGTATTTGAGGGTCTCCCTTTCACTAACAGTTTTGATAGCATAATTATGTTCTGATAATTATTGTGGTATCTTGAGGTCTCTTGTAGGGTTGGAGGTCAGAGGTATGGAGACAGCGTAACCCCATAGGACATATCCTAGGTGTATTCGCACAATATTGTCAGTCATATGTGTTCCATATTTGTCTCTTTTCCCCTTCTTTCTTTCTTTCTTTCTTTTTTTTTTTTTGGTCTTTTTCTTTTTCTATTTTTCTTTTTCTTTCTGTTTTTTTTCCCCTTCATTCCTTTCTCTCTTTTTTTATTTTTCTTTTTTCTTCCTTCCTTACCTCTCTCTTTCTTTTTTTTCCTATTTCTAGTTCTTTACTTTTTTCATTTTTGTTCTTTTTCTTTCTTTTCTTTCTTCTTTCTTGCTTTTTTTTGTCTTTCTTTCTTTCTTTCTTTCTTTCGTTTTCTTTCTTTTTTCTTCTTTGTCTTTCTTTCTTTCTTCCTTTCTCTCTTTTTTTCCCCTTCCTTCCTTTCTCTCTTTCTTTCTTTCTTTCTTTCTTTCCTTCTTCCTTCTCTCTCTTTCTTCTTTTTCCTTCTTTCTTTCTTTCTTTCTTTCTTCTTTTTCTTCTCTTTCTTTCTTTTTTCTTCTTTTTTTTCTTTTCTTTTTTTTCTTTGCTTTTTCTTTCCTTTCTTCTTTTTCTTTTCTTTTCTTCTTTCTTTCTTTCTTTCTTTTTTCCCTTCCTTCTTCCCCCTCTCTCTTTTTTCTTTTTTTCTTTCTTTCTTTCTTTTTCTTTTTCTTTCTTTCTTTTCTTTCTTTTCTTTCTTTTTCTTGCTTTTTCTTTCTTTTCTTTCTTTCTTTCTTTCTTTCTTTCTTTCTTTTCTCTTCTTTCTTTCCCTTCCTTCCCCCCTTCTCTTTCCTTCTCTCTTTTTCTTTTCTTTCTTTCTTTCTTTCTTTCTTTTCTTTTTTTTCTTTCTTTCTTTTCTTTCTTTCTTTCTTTCTTTCTTTCTTTCTTCTTCTTTTTTTTCCTTCCTTCCTTTCTCCTTCTGTCTCTTCTTCTTTCTGTCTTTCTTCTTTTTTCTTTTCTTTCTTTCTTTCTCTTCTTTCTTTTCTTCTCTTCTTTTTCCTTTCTTTTTCTTTCTTTCCTTCCTTCCTTCTTCTTCTTTTCTGTTCTTCTCTTTGTCTTTCTTTTCTTTCTTTCTTTCTTTCAAATATTTGTTTAAAAACTGGTTTGGGATCAGTCTTTCACTTTTGTTTTCTTTTTTTTTTGTGACTGACCAATGTCAGTAATATTGATTTTTAGTTTTAATTTTTGGGATGGAGTATGTATTCATCATTTTATATTGCTAGTGTGGTTAGCTGGGCTATTGTAGAATGTGAATGAATGAATGAATGATGAGTAAGTCAATGAATGAGTAAGTCAATGAATGATGAGTAAGTCAATGAATGAGTGAATGAATGATGAGTAAGTCAGTGAATGATGAGTAAGTGAATGAATGAGTGAGTGAATGATGAGTAAGTCAATGAATGATGAGTAAGTCAATGAATGATGAGTAAGTCAATGATTGAAAAGTAAGTCAATGAATGAATGAGTGAAAGCAGCAGAAAAGGAGGGGAAATGTTTCATAGAGAGTTGATAATAAAGTTCCTTTCCGTCTCTTTCGCCCCAATTTGGCCTTTGTCATTGTCAGGGCTTTTAGCCATAATGATGATAATAATAATAATGATAATAATAATGATAATAGTGACAGTAACCATGTTAACAATAGCAATACTAGCTCTGACAAATGAGATTCCCTCTTCTCCCTTTGCGTTATGCAAACAGTGTATGTTTTGCGTGTCTGTGTGTTTGTGAATTGTGTCTGTTTGTGGGTATGCATAACAGTTCCTGGGGGGGTAGGGGGGGGGGGGGGGGGGTGTGGGCATGCGCATATTTGTGTTTGCACACATGTATGACAATGATAATGTGTATAATTATGTAAATCGTGCTAAGTGTCACCACCTTGTTGCACAAGACTGTAATGATGTTTTTAATGTTAAAATCCTCATGCATTATTCATGGTATAGAATTTCATCATGAACATTTATCTCTATCTATATATGTAGAGGCCTCATATGCACCTTTTCCCTTCCAAGCATTGTCTCATCTTGGTCCTATGTGTGGTGCATACACCGTCCTTCCTTCGTCCTACAACCCTGTGCCTTTGCTTCAAAGCAAAATGAAATCCCAAGAGAGTAAGAATGTGTCCCGTGTTTGCGCAGTGGTTTTCATCATATTCTTAACAGTATGTGTGTTGTTGTTGTTGTTTGTCTTTTTATAAGGAGTTGTTGTTGTTGCAGAGATTTCCGATGTAGGTACTGCTTCGTAAAGGAGTTTGACATCTTTGCTTCACTCTGTGTGTGAGTGTGTGTGTGTTCATCTCGCTCGCTCACTTCATTTTTTGTTCTGTGTGTCTCTGAGACTCACTCACTATATGTCTGTGTTTTCAGTGTTGCCCAAATCTTTACGTTCTGTATTTTTTTGGTCCAAATCTTTCAATGAAACGTGCATCTATGATTTTTGTGTTTGGCATCTCGCTCACTCACTTCATTTTTTGTTCTGTGTGTCTCTGAGACTTACTCTCTATGGTATTCTCAGTGTTGCCCAAATCTTTACGTTCTGTATTTTTTTTGTCCAAATCTTTCAATGAAACGTGCATCTACAATTTTTGTGTATGGAATGTCGTTCATTTTTTTTTTCTTCTCAAATATTCATTACATTCATTACATGTCCAGTTCATTTGGTCCTTTTCCATTCACCGACTTCACATAAAAGAAAGATGTATTTTGTGTTCATTTTGTAGTGTTCTGTAGGTTTGGTTTTAAAATGTTTTATTTTTTATCTTTTATTATTATTTTTAGGAGTTGTGTGTGGATGTCATGCGCATTGCATCAAGTGCCTTCTTTGTTCAGCTGTTAGAAAACAAGCCAATAAAATGCTGTGTGTCACATACCATCTGTGTAGTGTGTGTTTGCTTGTGTGTTTGTGTGCACGTGTGTGTGTGTGTGTGCGCATGTGTGTGTGTTTGTGTGTGTGTGTGTGTGTGTGTGCGTGCTTGTGTGTGTGTGTGGTGTGTGTGCGCATGTGTGTGTGTGCGCATGTGTGTGTGTGTGTGCGCATGTGTGTGTGGTGTGCGTGTGCGCATGTGTGTGTGCGCATGTGTGGTGTGTGTGCGTGCGCATGTGTTGTGCGCATGTGTGCGTGCATGTGTGTGTGTGCGCATGTGTGTGTGAAGAATCAGAATCAGTTGTTTATTGCCATAAAAGTCACATGGTTGACTTATCTGACACAACAAAATAAACTCTTCATATTTCATTAATTCAACATATTACTCACTGGTCACCGTGACACGTGCACGCGCTCATACCCCCCTCCCCCCTTTCAACCCCCCCTCCAAGAATAATGCGCCTTAGGAGAAGATGCGAACGGGGGCAGTTTTGGGCCCCGTCCTCCTCCGACTTGTGCACAGTTACAGAGTCAACGGCAGCAAAGCAGCCGTCTACCATATACAGACACTCTTTACCAACATCTTTAGTAGGGGTGGCGCCGGTCTTGTGGCGACGCCACAGCTCCCAAGTGGCCACCCTGGCTTGATTTGAGCAAAATGGATAGTAATAACTAAGTAAATAAATAATTGTGATGTGACAGCCGGAATT
>CM054168.1:17725245-17730245 GCA_028751875.1 Rapana venosa | reverse complement strand
ACCACACACACACACACACAAAACACACCACACACACACCAACCACAACACACACACGTGGATCGGTGGTTTAGAAGTAGCCACCTGCATTCCTTCACCTATCCCATAGTCCCATGGACCGTGGAGGCACCTATGAAGATTTTGCAACCAGCTTCCTCCACTCCTCTGCATTCCGTAGCAAAGCGTTCCACTCAAGGCCAGTCAACTCTCTGACGTTCTCTTCCCATCGTTTTCTCTGTCTGCCTCTTCGTCTCCCTCCTTGTACTGTTCCCTGTAGGACAGAACTTCAGGTTTTGATCCTTCATCCGATACTATAGCTCCCAGATAATAATTATCTGAAGCTATGGATGGTCTCGATTTTCTTGCCGTCTATAATCGTGTCAGTGCTGATGTCATTGGCACTATCTGTCATCAGCTGGGTTTTCTCTGCACTGACCTGCATGCCACATGCCGAAGAGGCTTCATCAAGGTGATTGACCAAGTTGACTATCTCTTACTCTTCTCCAGCTAGGCCGTCCATGTCGTCCGCAAAACTTTAAGTTTGTAATTGTCCTGCCTCCACTGCTGACTGTTCCCTCATGATTTTCAAGATCGTCAGCCATAATCTCTCTAAGAAGATGATGAAGAGGGTGGGAGAAAGCAGACATCCTTGGCGTACTCCAGGTGTGGTTCAAAACTAATCTCTTATGTTGCTGTCATGGTAGACTGCGCTGGTTGCCGTGTTATAGAGGCATTCTATGGCACCTGCATGTAAAGTGAAAAGTCCTGGTTCGAAGTGTGTGATAGTTCAATCCCCGTTTGGGCCAGAAACTCACCCCCCCCCCCCCAACCTCCAGAGCGTGAGTGGTGGTCTGGGTGCTAGTCTTTCGGATAAGATGATAAACCGAGGTCCCGTGTTTTACACATTATTATTTAAGGCATGTAAAAGAACCCATGGCTATAAGCAAGTTGTCCCTGAAAAAAAACCACCCTAGAAGAAAGCCACTCTGATAGGGAAACAAATACAGTCACAGACAGGAAAAACAGATAATGGGTGGCGCTGCTCTTGTGGCGACGCGCTCTTCCCCGGGGAGAGCAGCCCGAATTTCACGCAGAGAAATCTGCCGTGACTTAAAGTGGTATACAATACAATAGAATACAGTACAATACAATAGAATACAGTACAATACAATAGAATACAGTACAATACAGTACAATACAATACAGTACAATACAATACAGCACAACACAATACAACACAACACAATACAATACAATAGAACACAATACAATACAACACAATACAACACAATACAATACAGTACAATACAACACAACACAATACAGTACAGTACAATACAGTACAATACAGTACAACACAATACAACACAACACAATACAACACAATACAACACAATACAACACAACACAATACAGTACAGTACAATACAGTACAATACAGTACAACACAATACAACACAACACAATACAACACAATACAATACAATACCATACAATACAATACAATACAATGTGTGGCCAAAAACAACTAAAGAAAAAACTCCTCCCAGTAAAGCATTTTGACATTCAACTCATGCTGTCTAAATGCTAGTCCTACTAAAGTTGTATTGTATTGAATTGCCGTATTGTAATATATTGTATTGAATTGAATCGTATTATATTATATTGTATTGTATTGAATTGAATCGTATTGTATCATATTGTACTGTATTGTAAACCAGCTTAAGTCACAGCAGAGTTCTCTGCATGAAATTCAGGCTCCTCTCTCAGGGGAGAGAGCGTCGCCACAAGAGCAGCGCCACCCATTATTTTTGTCTTCTTTTGTTTCTGTATGCATACATGTGTATTTGTATTCCTACCACAGTGACTTTTTCTCCACAAAATTTTGCACTAAAGGCGTGTTGCACACGGGACCTCGGTTTATCGTCTCATCCGAAAGCCTAGCACCCAGACCACCACTCACGGTCTAGTTGACGGAGCAGGAGTTTGGGGCAGATACGGGGGATCGAACGAAGCACCACACACTTCGAACCCTGGGCTTTTTTCGCTTTCTAGAGAGGTGAGTTGTTACCTCTAGATCCCGGATCCACGTTTGATAATTTTGTCAACACAGAAACACAGTTTGGTTTCGCTGAAAAGTAATTTGCTCATAAACTAGTCAGTGACATAGTTTCTGATATGTTGGTAAAAGATAAAGGTGTCCCGTAACCTATGTGGTCGTAGGGGAGTGAGGCATCAGAGACCTCAACTTCTCAAAGGCCCAGCATATTGAGGGCTGCGTCCATCTCCTCTCCCTCGCTGCTTTACCTTCCCTAACCCTAAAGAGGGCAGGTACCCATTTACAGCTGGGTTAACTGGGGGACTGGCTTGAAGTGAGGGCGCACAAACGGTCACCCATCCAAGTGGTAACCACGCTCGATGTTGCTTAACCTTAGCTGGGGGAAAGCGAGTGCTCTGACCACTGAGCTATCCCGTCCCCTTCAGATACGTTGAGGGTCAAAATATACCCATAGCTGTAAAAGAACACACTTTGCCTCCTATACGTCGTGGGTGAAAATCTACCCATGGTTTTTCTTTCTTCAAGGAATCTCTCCCAACTGTTGCACGTTATAGGTCATGTGTAGTGATATACCCCATAACTCCCAGAGAACAAACTTTACATCCAAGATATCATGGGTCAAAATTCTTCTTCGAACGCTCAGACAGCGAATTCAAATTCAAAAGCTTTATTACCTCAAAGACAGAGAAATTCCGGCGGGTTACTCGCCATACATAAAAACAATAAACATTTCAACATAACATTTAAAACACACACACACTGTCCAACATCAGCACGCATGAGATAAAATGCATCCACAAATCAGCAATATCTCAGCCAGCCACAAACCCTCCCCAACAAACATCACTTTACTCATGTGCCCACTAGTAAACCCGTACGTCCGCACATTCACAAACAGTCATTCGCGCACGCGCACGCACGCTCGCACATTGTAAACATTCGTACCCATGCTCACGCATTTTAATAATATAAGTCAAATTGTTATAACATGTTGTATAAGACAAATATCAATTAAATTTATACTATGTTCTATTAAGATATTGAACAGTCTAAAATAATAACACACGCACTACTGTTGTCTGTCATACAAACAAAAAAATGCGTTGCTCTACCTTTAAAGCACCTGACAGGTCAGGCCCAGCACATCCGACTTCAGCATGAGAGAGAACATGTTAAGTGTTTTAGGAAATAAAGCCGAGAGAATGGACCAAGGAGTCAGGAAATAAACAAGATAGAGGTGATAGGAAGAAGAAAGGAACAAGGCAGAGGGGTAGAAGAGAAGGAATTTACGACCCAGAACTTCCAGAAGGTGGGGATGCTATTTAGACTGACAGCTCCCCAGCATCCCCACAGTGGAAAAGGTCAGAATAAACCCACGCTTTTGAGACAATCTCTCCTAAATATTGTGTGCAGTAGATCATGGGTTATACGAAACCTCTCCTCACAAAATGCAAATGTTGCTCTCTGTACATCATTGTTCAAAACAAAACAATACTCATAAGGAACAAACGTTGCATCCTGCACATTGTGGGTCCAAATAATTGTACCCATACTTATACACACAATATTTGTGACCCAAACATTGCGGGTCAAAATGCACCCATGCTTCTTTTTTGGTAAGTTTTTCTTGCCGTGCATGTATGTGTATAGGACTTCCTTCTATTCTTCCTCGTCTTTGTAGACTTTGAGAAGGCATTCGACAAAGTCTAGTATGCAGCTCTGTGGGCAACCATGAGGCTGCATAACATCAAAGCCATCCTGATCAGAACCATAGAATGCCTCTACAACAAGGCAACCAGCGCAGTCTACTATGACAGCAACATAGGAGATTGGTTCCGAACTACACCTGGAGTACGCCAAGGATGTCTGCTCTCTCCCACCCTCTTCAGCATCTTCTTAGAGAGAACAATGGCTGACGCATTTGAAAATCATGAAGGAACAGTGAACATCGGAGGCAAGACAATTACAAACTTACGTTTTGCTGATGACATGGACGGCCTAGCTGGAGAAGAGCAAGAGCTGGTCAGCCTGGTCAATCACCTTGATGAAGCCTCTTCGGCATATGGCATGCAGATCAGTGCAGAGAAAACCCAGCTGATGACAGATAGTGCCAATGGCATCAGCACTGACATTATTATAGACAGCAAGAAAATTAAGACTGTCCATGGCTTCAAATATCTGGAAGCTATGGTCTCCAATGGAGGATCAAAACCTGAAATTCTCTCCAGGACAGCCCAGACCACAGCAGCAATGACCAAACTGAAAGTCCTCTGGAACGACAAGAACACCGCCATCAGCTTCAAGATCAGACTGATGCGTTCCCTGATCATGTCCATAGTTTTGTGCGCATGAGAAACGTGGACCACAACCGCAGACATTGAAAGAAGGATACAGGCAATGGAGATGAGGTGCTTTCGCAAACTCCTTGGTATCTCATACAGAGATCATATGGTGGATCGGTGGTCTAGAGGTAACGCGCCTGTCTAGAAAGCGAAAAGTCCGGGTCTGAAGTATGCGGCGGTTCGTACCCCGTTTGGACCGGAAATTTTTCCCCCATCCATTAGACCATGAGTGGTGGTCTGGGCGCTAGTCTTTCGGATGAGACGATAAACCGAGGTCCCGTGTGTTACACGTAATTATTTAGTGCACGTAAAAAAACCCACGGCAACAAGAGAGTTGTCCCTGGCAAAATTCTTAGAAAAAGCCACTCTGATAGGGAAACAAATACAGCTGCAGAAAAAAAAGGGTGAAAGGGTGGCGCAGCGCTAAGTGGCGACGCGTTCTCCCGCTCTCCCCGGGGAGAGCAGCCCGAATTTCACGGAGAGAAATCTGCCGTGACTTAAAGTGGTATGAAATAAAATCTGAGCGCTTTGATTTGTTGCTTTACAAGATTCAGCGCTATATAAATTCCATACATTATTATTATTATTATTATCATATC
>CM054168.1:17702745-17717745 GCA_028751875.1 Rapana venosa | reverse complement strand
GCAAAGAAGAAGCAGAAAAAGAAGAATTGTGAAGAAGAAGAGTTGCGAAGAAGAAGAAGAACTCTGAAGAAGAAGAAGAAGAAGAATTCTGAAGAATTGCGAAGAATTGTGAAGAAGAAGAAAGAATGAAGAATTGCGAAGAATTGTGAAGAAGAAGAAGAATTGTGAAGAAGAAGAAGAAGCAGAATTCTGAAGAATTGTGAAGAAGAAGAAGAAGAAGAAGAAGAAGAAGAAGAAGAAGAAGAAGAAGAATTGCAAAAAAAGAATTGTGAAGAAGAAGAATTACGAGGAAGAATTCTGAAAAAGAGGAATTCTGAAGAAGAAGAAGAAGAAGAAGAAGTGCAATGAATACAAGAGTGAGTGATTGCCTAAAGGAAGAACAACCTACTGTTGATAGATGCTGCATGAAGAAATGAGTGAACCAAGTAAGGAAAGCACAGTGATACAGTAAACAATGAACGATAATGCCCCGTCTTTAACTTATACACAAAAATAAACACAACATGTACACAATGTACAAAGAGCGCTTTGATTTGTTGCTTTACAAGATTCAGCGCTATATAAATTCCATACATTATTATTATTTACTCCACCTGCATATTGTTTAACTAACTAGCACTGCCTGATTCACATTTCACCTGCATTTTTCAGATGCCTTTTCGAGGATTTACGCCCAATGCAAAAAACCAGTTCTTTCAAGATTTTGCGGTATCGTGAGCTCAGCACAACATACACGAAAAAGTTGACCGCAGACTTGGTACAGGAAGCAACCCAGAGGAACTGAAGCACTATCATGTAGGTGTTGTGGTACCTTCTGAGCACGTAATAGTCGGGAAAGTATTCGGTCACCAAGTTGGAACATGTGCTGGGTAACGCCAGCACGATGTAGATGCAACAAATCAGCAGCAACATCTTGGTGATCCTGGTGTCTCTGCTGTCTCCCTCCACCCTCTCTGACCCCACCATCCGCTGACGGTGGCGAGATGCACGACGTAGAAAGACGACAGTGACGCTGCAGCAGACGATGGTCAGCAACAGGAATGAAGGAACGACAGTCAGAGCAAAACGGTTCAGGTATCTTGATGCAGTTTTGGGGTTCATAGGAAACCAGTCCGTGTTCACGACGTAAGCGACGCTTCGATTGGTGGAAGGATCTACTCTCCATCTGACAGTGAAGGCCAGCAACATAGGGAGGTAGCCAATCAGGGGAAAGAGATAGGCGATCACTATGGCCACAACTGTTATTCTGGAAGAGAAGAAAAGAAAAGACACATTGGCATCAACAGCCTTAAAACTCAATGGAGTTGCATCTATTTCAGTCTCAATAAAACTGTGACTCAGCATTCTGGCCATATGTGAAATATATCACTCTCAGATTGATAAAACCAGCTTATCATATTATATCAAAGTAAAGTTTATTAACGTACCAGCCGCCATGGCGCAGTGGTTAGAGCCTAAGGTTAGGGACTGGAAGGTCGTGAGTTTGATTCCCATAAGTCATAGGGATTTTTCGGACTCTGGCCGGCTCCTACTCAGAGTGAGTGTGCTGTGGGCTCAGTGGGAAGACTGGGACCACACAGTTGAGCTTCATCCACTCAACGAATGCGAGTTTGAGAGTGTTGCTCAAATTACCTGACCAACACTGCAGGTGTCTGTATCTCTCGGGCTTATGATAGTAAGCGTAGAGTACAACCCTGTCAAGTAGTCTCAAAGCATATGCACTTCCACAGCAGCATCATTAGGTCGTCCTCATTGTCATTGATCATCATGCAATTAGAAAAAAAATTGCCTCTGATTCGCTGGTCCCAGTTACTCTGGTCTCGTGGTGACCTCAGATTTGGTTTCTCCATACACTTCTGTGCCTGTGGTGAGTTTGTGTCAGGGCCTTTGGTGTTGGAGGTTCGCGGGGGATGGTCGTTGGAGGGACTTACTCAGTCTGGCTCCGCGACTGAGCTAATAGTGTTGTCAGTAGGGGGCTTAGTAGGTGGTGTCCTGTGTATGTTGGCTCAGAATAGGCACCACAGAACACCATCAAGGTGACCCAGGAGCAGTGCAGGGCCCCTCTGGCTGGTGACCCATGGCGGCCTGATAGTGATGGGCTCCCTGTGGACTTCTGACTGTGGAGATGAGACATAACAAGTCTGGGTATAACTGTGGCGGAGAGATTGAGATGAGTGGTGTGGGAACAGCAGGACTGGGAATGTCACAGAAGATGAGGCCCCCAAAAAGTTGATTAACCTTGACATAATTTTGGGATTTACAAAGATATTTGTCCACAGATGTCTTAGTTTCTGTGTGTTTTGCCTTGAAGTAAGTCTGTGAATGCTAAAAAATCAAAAATAAACTTTTTACATGCACAGGCTTACCTCAACAAGGGGTAAGTGTCCACCAACTAATCCACAAGAAAGAATCACACTGATTTCACACTACACAGTGATGTTTTCTCAGGTTCAGGAGTCACTTTCAAGTAACATTTGCCAGTACTGCCTCTTTCAGCGTGTACATCTTCTTTGTCTCTATTTTTGTCATGAAAAATCATCAATTCGCAATGATGTGAGAAAAAAAATCCCAATGTATGCACACAAAGCAATTGACAGTTAAAGGGAAGTAACTCATTTAAAAGGAGACTAATGCAGCTAGCAGCATGAGTAATTTCCCTTGGATTGAACATGCAGAAGTCCTTGATTTTTAAAAATGTTATATTTACAGTGACAACAGCAATGTGAGGTGCAGTAAGTGTCATGCTCATAGCTATAACACAGTACCAATGAGTTCAAATGCTGTTCGTGTGCTCCTATACTTGATAAAGGCTACACTTGGCCTCATTGGAGGTAGGACAATATGTTGAAATCCTACACAGAACAGTACAAGGAGGGAGACAAAGAGGCAGACAGAGAAAACGATGGGAAGACAACATCAGAGAGTGGACTGACTGGTCTGGAGTGGAACGATTTGATGCCCAAACCTGAAAACTGCAAGGAGTGGAGGAAGCTGGTGGCAAAATTAGCAGTGGTGCCCCAATGGTCTACAAAAAGGTGAGGTGGCAAAGAATGTGTCCATGAGATTTATTAAACTCCTTCCAGACAGGATAGCGTAGTAGTCAGAGCACTAACTTTCCACACGCTAAGATTAAGCAGCATTGAGCATGGTTACCCCTTAGATGGGTGACCACTCATACGCCTTGGCTTCAGTACAGTTCCACCAGTTCCCTCATAGCTGTAAATGGGTACCTGCCCTCTTTACGGAACAAGGAAGGTAAAGCAGCGAGGGAGGGAGAGGAGAAGGGCACCACCCTGAAAATTCCAGCCCCTAGAGAAGTCTCTGACAGCTTACTCCCCATTGAGCCTATAGGCAAAGAGAATACCCCCAGAAGATACCTACCATTTAAATGTGCAGTGGATTTAGTTAGAAGACTGGGACTATTTGCTTGAATTGAAGGTCTCATTCAAAGCCACCACATTAGCATGGTGGTACTTTGGTTTGCTTTTTTTTCTTTTTTACTGTTTTTTTTCTTCATTCCTCAGTACTGAGGTTCAGTGATGGTGAGAATTTTGTGTATGTTACTGTTTTTGCCCATGATGGAGGTAGCTGCATTCTGACTTCAGAGATATATCTTACTAGTGATGTTAGACGTGTGTTGGTACAGTCTGTTGATTTAACCTGAATAAAGTTCGTCTTTATGTTCATGTTTATCGTCTTGGAATATGATATCAACAGTGTATGTGCTGTTTTTCCTTTTTTATGGTAAGGGGTGGGGGGTGGTGGTACACAACCTGTATACTCCTCTGTGGTTCTCCCTTTTATTTTTAGGAGCGTGGTGTATTGTATGGGGGGACGGGATAGCCTAGTGGTTAGAACATTGCGCTCGCAATCTGACGATCTGGGTTCGATTCCCGTTCAAGGGGATATTTTTTCCTGGAGTTAACATCAGTGCAGACTCCACTCTCCCCAAAAATCCTTCGGATGAGACTGTAAACCGAGGCCCTGTGTGCGAACTCACGCAGAACATCTTGTGCACACGTTAAATCCTGTTTTGCTTTTTGTAAGAGTACGCCATTGTGTGCTGGTGGAAACATATGACAAAATTTACAAAACTGCATACACACGGGGACTAGATGTAACAAAGCAAATAAGTGCTTATTCCATTATCCTTGATATAAAAGAATAAACAAAAATAAATATGGTATTGTATTGTTTTGTATTGTATTGTATTGTTTTGTATACCACTTTATATCATGGTAGATTTCTCTGCATGGAATTCTGGCTGTTCTTCCCAGGAAAAGCGTGTTGCCACAAGAGCAGCGCCACCCTTTTTTTTCTTGTCCTGTCTGCAGGTATATGTGCTTTCCTACCACAATGGCTTCTTTTCTACAAAACTTTTTCAGGGACAACTCCCTTGTTACCATGAGTTCTTTTACGTGCACTAAATGCACGTTTCACGTGGGGACCTCAGTTTACAGCCTCATCTGAAAGACTAGCACCCAGACCACAAGTCACTGTCTAGTAAAAGTTTTGGGCACAAACGGGGATCAAACCACCACACACTTTGAACCCAAACTTTTCGCTTTCTAGACAGGTGTGTTACCTCTAGACCATTGATCCACCCCTATTATAATTTTTAATTTTTATTTTGCTGCCTCGTCTTCTGTGCTGAGAGGGGCTGTGGTGCTGCTGTGAGTGAACACAGCTAAACAAAATGCTAGACAAAAAGTCTGCATGTAAGGTAAAGGTGTCCCATAACCTATAAGGTCGTAGGAGAGTGAAGTATCAGAGACCTTGACTTCTCAAAGAGCCAGCATATTGAGGGTGGTGCCAATCTCCTCTCCCTTGCTGCTTTACCTTCCCTGACCCTAAAGAGGGAAGGTACTCATTTACAGCTGGGTGAACTGGGGGACTGTACTGAAGCCAAGGTGCGCAAACGGTCACCCATCCAAGTGGTAACCATGCTCATTGCTGCTTAAAGCAAGTGCTCTGACCACTGAACTCTCCTGTCCCATCCCACATGTACATGGGTAAATACTCCTAGCAACAACATCTGTCTACTCCAGTCACACCTGTACATGATGTTATGCAACTAAAGGCTTAACTAGTATTGTGTATTTTCTAGACACTTCTTGCTTGTTGTGGTGCAGCTTGAAGCTTACCTGTAGGTTAGCACTCTCTTTGCCTTGAACGGTAAAGCAATAGACAGACATCGGTCCACACTGACGATCTGAAGCACCATGGTAGAGGAGTAGCTGAACCACCAGTTGATGTAGCCTAGTTTAGTATTGATGAGGAGGTCAAGTTCCTGAGGTGAATGGTGTCCTTAAGGTAACATCCAGGCATTAACCAAAGCTGGGCCGTCAGGTTGATCAGGTCAGTCACTGACAGCCAGAAGAGGAGCAGGTTGATCTTGTCTGACAAGCCTTGCTGGAAGACGAATAAAATTGCAACTTCAAACACAGTCAAATACAGAGTACTGAATGCATACCGATTGCCCCAAATCTCACAACATCTCACCTGCCCATGCACCTGTCTCCATCACAGCTGTCAATGGTAGAAGCTCCATATAATGCCATCAGGATTCTTTATCTTTCTCTATCTCTGCTGAGTTCTATGATCTCCCATAACCCCCTATGACTACTGACCTCAGTGGTGTTGGCAATGAAGGATGTTGGTGGCATGCTTCTTTGCCTTCTGCCCTCAACTTTACCTAGGAGAACTGTCAGTCATCATCAGATTTGTCTGTGTGTATTTCTGTTTGCATGACCAACATATCTCAGTCTGGGCTTATCAATGTCAGCCAGCATTTGTCTTTGAAGTAAGAGCTAACCAAGAATGCTTTTATTTGTTATTTCTGTCTGAACCACATTTTGGTTGTGTTTATATTGTCTCTTTCCAATTTTTTTTAGAGATGTCCAGGCTTCTGGTCCATACAGCAATACAGGCCAGATGATGGTCTTGACAATTCTAATGTTGAGATAGTTAAGTATGGCTCTGTCTTTCCAAATGTTTAACTGAATCATCCTTTTGCTTGGTCATACCGATTCCAGCCTTGAAGTCTTGTGGACATGAGCCATTATTCGCTTTTACAGAGCTTGATTATTTGATATTTTGAACGTATTTCAGATTTGTTCCTTTGCTTTTATATTCTGGGGGGTGAATGTACAATTTATTGTGCATCACTTTTGGTGTTTTGTGGCATTCAACTTAAGGCCAGCAGTGTTGCCCTTGGCATCGACTCTGTAGAGAAATCTTCTCATGCTGGTGACATCATTGTCCATGAGTGCTGTACCTCCAGCATACCAGAGGTTAGTGATGTTTCTGCCTCCTGTATTGATGCCCATGTCATCTATGTCCCCCTTTTAAATGATCATTTCTGTGTATATATATATTTTTTTTCCTTCTTTTTCTGGAAAGATGCAGGAATCAAATGCAGCCCTGACAGACTTCTTCTCCTTTCTCAAAGAACTCACAGTACTCACCATTCCATCGGATGGTTTTCATTCTGATACCGAATACAAAATTGGTATAAGCAAGACCAGATGCTTTGTCTCTTTTATATTGCTCAGTCCAAAACCAGAGTCCAGCCCTCACTGAGTTAACCCCATGGTGTGGTGAGGCATCTCTGGAGCTGAATGTTTCTAAGACTTCAAATCTTCCTATGAATTGTAGAAGATCGGGGCACAGTTCTGAGAATACCATTATCCATAATCAATATGGCCTATAAGGTCTTAGGGGAGTGAGGCGTCAGAGACCTTACTTCTCTAGGGGCCAGCATATTGAGGGTGATGTCCATCTCCTCTCCCTCGTTGCTTTACCTTCCCTGACCCTAAAGAGGCAGGTACCCATTTACAGTTGGGTGAACTGGGGAACTGTACTGAAGCTAAGGCACGAAAACGGTCACCCATACAAGTGGTAAACATGCTCGATGCTGTTTAACCTTAGCTTGGGAGAAGCGAGTGTTCCGACTACTCAGCTATCCTGTCCCCTTCTCAAACTATAAGTATCTGAAAACTGTTTTTGATCACATGTTAAACTGAAATGCTAACACCTATAGTTAAAAAGGGTCAACAACATATGCATTTTCTGAGGAAGCTTAACTAATTAATTTTTTTTTGGTTGGTAAATATATTTTTTTTGTTCTGTTTTGTAGGTCTTATAATTATAGAGAGTATCTAACTTTGATTTGAACTTGTCTTTAAATATTTGAAACAAATATCAATCATAGCTTTTCTTTGTGTTTTTCTTTTCTAGATTATCATCCTTTTCAATTTATATGCCTTCGGATGAGACTATAAACCGAGGCCCCATGTTTGAACGCATGCAGAACATCTTGCACACATGTTAAATCCTGTTCCGCTTTTCGGAAGAGTAGGCCGTGTGCCAGTGGAAACAGATGACATAATTTACAAAACCGCATACACACGGGGACTGGATGTAAAAAAGCACATGAGTGCTTATTCCATTATCCTCGATATAAAAGAATAAATAAAAAAAAAATAAATAAAAAATATGCCTATCAATGTTTTCACCACCCTTCATGGGATGATTAAACATTTTTTGACCTGACTCAAACCATCCCTTTCACCACTCAGTCATGTACAGACCAGTTTATTTGATACTAGAACGGATAGTATGGGTTATAGTCTCTCATTTTGTCATCACTAGAAGTTTTTTTCATTTCTTGGCTAGAGCTGCAAGGTTCCCCAATGGTGATATTAATATTTTTGTGTAATCAACCGTGTTTTTTCTCCTACCATTTAGGTATCTGCATTCTGGCTTTGGGGATGGTATCTAAACACGAGACCTGAGTGCGTGCATTAAAAAAAGTCATCTGTTGTTTTAAACAACATTGTAATCAAAGAAATCATACATATACACACTGACAATAAACCAACAACAAGCTAAAAGCTTACAGTGTTCTCCACAGCAACGAAAGTGCCAGTCCTTACATTTTGCAGCTGGTAGACATCAGGTTATTCAAACTGTAAACATGGATTTTTAAAAAAAACAACACCATTGCCGCTGGTTCCTACCAGCACACAATGGCCTACTCTTCTGAAAGGCAGAAAAGGCTATTAACGTGTACACAAGGTGTTATGCATGTGCTCACACATAGGGCGTTGGTGTATAGTTTCATCTGAGAGACTTTGATATTCTGTTTGATTTTCTCATAAGAAAAGGCAAGACTGGGAATTAAGGCCAGAACCTTACAATTTACATCATAGAAAAAATCCTGCAGGTAATTTTTAATAACCTGACATAAACTGATCTCCCAGTTTTTCTTTGTGTGTATGTGTGTGTGTGTGTGTGTTTGTGTGTGTTGTGTGTGTGTGTGTGTGTGTGTGTGTGTGTGTGTGTGGTGTGTGTTGTAAAACACAGATGAAGGGTTCTAAAACTGATATGTCTTTCAGTCAGACTTGTCAATTATTGCTGTAAGGGAAGTGACAAAACTTGCATAAACTCATTAGCATCCAATAACAGCTTTTCATTTGACATTAATTAACCCCCCCCCCCCTCCCTTTGAATAAACCCCTAATTGTGCTCAACCAAAGGGAAGTTACTCATGATGCTATCTGAACTATTCTTCTTTCAAATGAGTTCCTTCCCTTTCACTGTCAGTTGCTTTGTATGTATGCTTTTTGGATTTTTTCTTACCTGGCCATGAGTTGACGATTTTTCATGAAAAAACTGTGACAAAGAAGAGGTACATGCTGAAAGAGGCAGTATTGGCAAATTGTGTGTGTGTGTGTGTGCTTGCTTTTGTGGTTTTGTGTGTGTCTAAGTGCATATTTGTATGTGTGCATGTGTACTTGTGTGTGTTTGTAGGCTTAGGCGTGTGTGTTGTCAAAAAACATTTTTTAAATCTTTAAAACATACCAGACACAACACTGACAGCTATTGTTACCTGGCAGAAAACCACACAGCACACAGCGTTGCAAGGTATGCCCAGGAAGACGATGCCCTGTCTAAGGTAGCACTTCAACACTCTCTGGATCAGCTCTCGGCTTCTGGCAGTGAAGAAAGGATCCGAGTGTTCCCAGTCTGGCTGAGGGGGGAGGAGGGGGAGGGGGGGTCCTTCACTGTTGTCTGCCCCTGTGGACAGCTCTGTGCTGTTCTCCCAGGGCGCAGAAGGATCTGCGTAGTCTGCCACCGCTGACATCATTGTGCTAGCTGTTCTGGGCACAGACCTGGCCTGAAACACCAAAGTGTGAGTCACCTTGCATTGAAGTTATGGGACAGGATATCCTAGTGGTTAGAACATTGCGCTTGCAATATGATGACCCGGGTTTGATTCCTGTTCAAGGGGGGACATTTTCCCCTGGAGTTAACATCAGTGCAGACTCCACACTCTCCCTAAAAGTCTTTCGGATGAGACTATAAACCGAGGTCCCCGTGTGTGAACCCACGCAGAACATCTTGGGCACACGTTAAATCCTGTTAAATCCTGTTCGTAAGAGTTGGCCATTGTGTACCGGTGGGAACAGATGACAAAATGTACAAATTTGCACACACATGGGGACTGGATGTAAAAAAAAAGCACATAAGTGTTTATTCCATTAACCTTGATATAAAAGAATACAATAATAAAACAAAAATGATAGTGTACATAACTCGGTCAAAAGTCCAGGGACTGGCACTAAAATTAGAACTCCTTCTCCCCCCCCCCCCACCACCCCTGTTGTCATAACAAGGGCCTGTCAGTATTAAATAGCATTCCCATCTTTTTGGAAATGTTGATGCTAGAAGTTCTCTCTTTTCTATCACTCTCTTTTGTTTCTGCCTTGTTCTTTTTTTTCTTCCTGTCATTTTCTTATTGTTTATTTTTCTGCCTTCTTGGTTCCATTTCTCCTGCCTTTTTTTTCTAGAAAGACTTAAAAGATAACAAATTCTCTCCCATGCAGAAGTCAGAAGCGCTGTGGGTCTGACATGTCAGACGCTCAAGGGCAGTGCACTGCAATTTTGGTCATATAACAGACAACAAGAGTTGTTGTCAGAGTGTTTAAGGAGGAAGAAGAAGATGAATGAAGAAGAAGAAGAAGAAGAATGAAGAAGAAAGAGAGAAGAAGAAGAAGAAGAGAAGAATTGCGAAGAAGAAGAAGAAGTCTGAAGAAGAAGGAGAAGAAGAAGAAGAAGAAGAAGAATTGCGAAGAAGAGAAGAGAGAAGAAGAAGAAGAAGAAGAAGAATTGCGAAGAAGAAGAGAAGAAAAGAAGAAGAAAAAGAAGAAGAAGAATTGCGAAGAATTGCGAAGAAGAAGAAGAAGAAGAAGAAGAAGAAGAGAAGAGAAGAAAAAGAAGAAGAATGAAGATGGTGATGATGAAGAAGAAGGAGGAGGAGAAGAAGAAGAAGAAGAAGAAGAAGAATCCTTTTACCAAGTCCAAGTACTGTCAGTTCCTGCTATGATTAGCACCAGCTGGGCTGAGATGAGATGGAATGGATAGCAGCTGAGAGTAGCTGAAAGTGGGAGTCATACTGCTTTTGGGGTGACAGAGTTTAAGCAGAAAGGGATTCACCTTGATTAACAGTCTGTATTCTTGTAATGGGCAGGGAGACGGGATAACTCAGTGGTCAGAGCACTCGCTTTCCCCCAGCCAAGGTTAAGCAGCATCGAGCGTGGTTACCACTTGAATGGGTGACAGTTTGAGCGCCTTGGCTTCAGTACAGTTCCCCCAGTTCACCCAGCTGTAAATGGGTACCTGCCCTCTTTAGGGTCAGGGAAGGTCAAGCAGCGAGGGAGAGGAGATGGGTGCAACCTTCAATATGCTGGCCCCTAGAGAAGTTGAGGTCTCTGACGCCTCGCTCCCCTACGACCTTATAGGTTATGGGACTCCTTTACCTTTTACCTATACAGGTACAGAGCAAAGAAAAATAAAAAGACTACCACCCAGACCACGCGATCCACTTTTACGATATGTCCTTATGCTTGGAAATACTATGATGACATCATCTTCAATCTGTGATAAGATATTAGCATAGTGATCTGGGTTTATTTTCATTCAAGGAAAAAAAACAATCTTCAGAAGTCAGAATAGGGCTGCCTACAATATGTTGATGTTGCACATGCCCCAGGTCAAAACCCAGGGAGGTCACCCAGAATTGAGATACCGGGAGGGGGGGGGGGGGGGGGGATGGGGCTCTCAGTATAAATAGCATCCCTGCCTTTTGGAAATTCTAGGAATTCCCTCTTTTCTATCCCTTTCTTTGTTTCTGTCTTGTTCCTGTTTTTTTCTGTCACCTCCTTCTTATCTATTTTCTGCCTCTATGGTCCGTTCACCTGCATTTTTTTTTCCAGACAGACTTAAAAGATAACAATTCTTTCTTGTGCCGAAGTCGGATATGCTGTGGGTCTGACTTGTTAGGCCCTTAACGGCAGCGCGACGAATTTTCGCTCATAGAGCAGACGAGTTGCGAAGAAGAATTGCGAAGAAGAAGAATTGCGAAGAATTGGAAAGAAGAAGAAGAAGAAGAAGAAGAAGAAGAAGAATTCGAAGAAGAAGAAGAATTCGAAGAAGAAGAAGAATTCGAAGAAGAAGAAGAAATCGAAGAAGAAGAAGAATTCGAAGAAGAAGAAGAAGAATTCGAAGAAGAAGAAGAATTCGAAGAAGAAGAATTCGAAGAAAAAGAAGAATTCGAAGAAGAAGAATTCGAAGAAGAAGAAGAAGAAGAAGAAGAAGAAAAGAATTCGAAGAAGAAGAAGAAGAATTGCGAAGAAGAATTACAAAGAAGCATTGCGAAGAAGTAGAATAAGAAGTAGAAGAAGAATTGCAAAGAAGAATTGCGAAGAAGAATGATTGCGAAGAAGAAGAATTGCGAAGATGAAGAATTGAGAAGGAGAAGAAGAACTACGAAGAACTGCGAAGAATTGCGAAGAAGAAGAATTGCGAAGAGGAAGTATTGCAAAGAAGAAGAAGAATTGCGAAGAAGAATTGCGAAGAAGAAGAATTGCGAAGAAGAAGAAGAAGAAGAATTGCGAAGAAGAAGAAGAATTGCGAAGAAGAAGAAGATGAAGAAGAAGAAGAAGATGAAGAAGAAGAAGAAGATGAAGAATTCGAAGAAGAATTCGAAGAATTCGAAGAAGAAGAAGAAGAAGAATTGCGAAGAAGAAGAAGAATTGCAGAAGAAGAAGAAGATGAAGAAGAAGAAGAAGAATGAAGAAGAATGAAGAATTCGAAGAAGAATTCGAAGAATTCGAAGAAGAAGAAGAAGAAGAAAAAGAAGAAGAAGAAGAAAACGCACTCTGTCAGTCTCATTGTACGGGGAAAGTTATTTTATGAAAATATTCACTTGTCTTTCACAAGTGTAGATTGTGTCTTTTACAGAAAGTTTTTATGCTTAAAAAAATTAATAGTCTTGAGTCTGTCATACTGCTTGCCTATCATTTTGCGATGAACTCATTGCTTCTCAGTTCCTGTTAGTATTGGTATGATTTTTGGGGTGTATTGTTGTTAGTTTTTTTTCCTCTTGTTGAATTCGTTTGTAATCCTCCATACCCCAGAAAAGGATGAAAGGAATGAAATCTTGAAATCTTGGAAGGACGATGAGACCGTTTATTGCACGCTGAAGGAGAAGACTGCGTGCAAGGAAATTTGTCGTAGTACTTCGCCATTTTTATGGGTAGCCGCATTCCGACTTCAAAGCACGTATTCTCCTCCTCCTGCTTTTAAAGAAAAGTGGAGGTTGCTGATGCTAGAGAACGTGTGGAGGATGAAGAGAATCTCAACATAACGATGATTCTAAGGCAAGGCAGAACAGTATTTTTAATTAATGCAGGTTTTAATGCCAAGCATAACAACGTTTTGTTTAGTTTTGCCTTTTTGGTACCCCCTCTTCTGTGAAGTTCTCGTTCCCTTGTTCCCACGCCGCTCATCTCAATATCTCTGCCCCAGCCATACCCAGATTTGTTATGTCTCATCCCCAAGGTCGGAAGTCCACAGGGAGCCTATCACTATCAGGCTGCGTGGGGCCACCAGCCAGAGGGGCCCTGCACTGCTGCTGGGTCACTTCGATAGTGTTCAGTGGTGCCTGTTCAGAGCTAACATACGCAGGACACCACCTACTAAGCGCCCTACTTACGACAGTATTAGCTCAGTCGCGGAGCCAGACTGAGTGAGTGCCCACTCGAGGTGGCAACCACCACAACGTCCCTTCAACGACCGACCCCCGCGAACCTCCAACCCCAAAGGCTCCGACGCAAACTCACCACAGGCACAGAAGTGTGTGGGAAGCCTAACATGAGGTCACCATGAGATCAGAGCAGCTGAGACCACCGAATCAGAAGCATTAAAATTCTTTTCATTGCATCAATGATAATGAAGGTGATGTAGCGATGCTGCTATGGAAGTACATTTGCTTTGAGACACTTGACAGGGTTGTACTCTACGCTTACTATCATAATATATCCCGGCGTCAACCGGGCCCGAAAGATACAGACACCTGCAGTGTTGGTCAGGTAATTTAAGCAACACTCTCAAACTCGCATCCGTTCAGTGGATGAAGCTCGACTGTGTGGTCCCAGTCTTCCCACTGAGCCCACAGCACACTCACTCTGGGTAGGAGCCGGCAGGAGTCCGAAAAATCCCTACGACTCTTATGGGATTCGAGCCCACGACCTTCCAGTCTGTAACGGGACGGGATAGCCTGGTGGTTAGAGCGATGTACTCTACTCGTGATCTGCTGACCCGGGTTCGATTCTCGTTCGAGAGGATATTTCCTCTGGAGTTAACTTCAGTGCAGACTCCACTCTCCCCTAAAAGTCTTTCGGATGGAACTATAAACCAAGGTGCCGTGTGCTAACGCACGCAGAACATCTTGCGCACACGTTAAAACCCGTTCCGCTTTTCGGAAGAGTAGGCCATTGTGTGCCGGTGGGAACGGATGACAACATTTACAAAACTGCGTACACACGGGGACTGGATGAAAAAAAAGCACATGAGTGCTTATTCCATTATCCTTGAAATAAAAGAGTAAAGAAAAGAAATAACCCAAGTCCCTCACCACTGCGCCATGGCGGCTGTATGGTTTTTTGTGTTCCTCGGCTAGAGCTCTGAGGTTCACCAATGGTGAGATTTTGCCTATGCGACTATTTTTTGTTTTGCCCACCATGAAGGTAGCCGCATTCCGACTTCGGTGATGTACGCTGAGTATGTTCATATTTCAGTAACCCACCGAACGCTGGCATGAATTAAAAGATAAAGGGTGTCCCATAACCTACAGGGGAGCGAGGCGTCAGAGACCTCAACTTCTCCAGGGGCCAGCATATTGAGGGTTGCACCCATCTCCTCTCCCTCGCTGCTTTACCTTCCCTGACCCTGAAGAGGGCAGGTACCCATTTACAGCTGGGTGAACTGAGGGACTGTACTGAAGCCAAGGCACGTAAATGGTCACCCATCCAAGTGGAAACCATGCTCGACGCTGCTTAACCTTAGCTGGGGGGGGGGGGGGGGGGGGAAAGCGAGTGCTCTTTAAGATTGCATATTTGATCTTCTGCATGTCTGAATATAATAATATCACGCGAAAGAGAATTAAGGCACTGGCAGGTCTGCGCTTGAAGTTGATCTGGATGATGGTTAAAAACAACAACAACAACAACAACAACAACAATAACAGCAACAACAACAACAACAACCACTCTTAATTTTATCAGACCCTACCGAGATTCGAACCCGCCTACATCAACTGACAAAAGCTTGTGACTTGGGTCAGCTTGTGTGGATGATGATGGTAGGTTGAAAGGATGAACTGTTGGCAATGTTTTCGACAAACAAAGAAGCAAGCAGTATGACCCAGCTGTGATGATTTGTCTTTTCATACAAGTGCGTCTTTGAGTATGAGTATGCCGTTTTATATAAGGGGAGAGAGAGAGAGAGAGAGCGAAAGAAAGGGAGAGGGAGAGGGAGAAAGCGAAAGAGAGGGAGAGGGAGAGAAAGAGAGAGAGAGTACATTTTAATTTTTTTAAATGTTATTCTTTTATATCGAGGATGATGGAATAAGCACTTATGCGGGCGAGTGTGCAC
>CM054168.1:17677745-17697745 GCA_028751875.1 Rapana venosa | reverse complement strand
TATTTAATATACACTTGAAAATTCTCTGAAACAAAAAAAGATCTGCTTTTTCTTAGGACAGAATTGGAATATTGTCTTTTAGATAAAAAGAGAATTCCACTTTGTTCTAAAATAAAGTTGAAAGATCCTTTCGTAACCAGCTGTACGTTTTCAACTTATTATAGGGAAAATAAATGGTCACTATAAAATACTGTGCACATGCTTGTATTCTTTTGCTTCTTCGTAGAGAACTCAGACAGCAGCTATTGTTGTCTGTCACATGAGCGAAATTATGTTGTGCTACCGTAATGCACCTGACAAGTCAGGCCCAGCAAGTCCCGACTTCGGTGTTTCGGTGTGGGTGAGAATTGTTCTTTAATTCTTTATAGAAAACAAATGTAGGAGAATAGGCCAAGCAGGCCGAAAATAGACAGAAAGGAAAACACAGGAAGAAAAGAAACACGGCAGAAAAGAAGAAAGAAGATCAGACAGGGTTATGGGCAGAGCAGGCTAACCCCTAAGGAGAAACAATGCAGACTGCTGGCTGATAACATGAAGAGAATTTGGAAGCTGACCAGTAGATGTCCACCCAGTGTCCATTTCAGGCTACTGACAGAAAGGATGATGACCTGTCAGTCAGGCTTTTAATGAACAGCCAGGGTGAAGCTCAGATGGACATGGGAACTGCTGTTTTCGTTTTTTTCTTCCTCGGCTACAGCTCTCAGGTTCGAATCTCCAGGAGACACACACGATCCAAACACTGGCATGAGCTTGACCTGACCTCAACAGACGTGTCAACCTTTCCAGCATCAAGATCACTCAAAGCCACCAGAGCGGAGATTGTGACACTGACCATTCTTTGGTGTGCAGCAATGTGAAGCTCAAAACACGGATCGAGTAAAAGGGGAGGAGTTTGCACATGTACTGGAGGATTCTCCCCTGGCCCACCCACCAATAATGCCCAAGAACGATGGGAACACTTCAGAGATGCTGTCTACAGTGCCACTATGTCCACCTTTGGCAAAAGGGTCAGCAAGTCAACTGATTGGTTTGAAGCCGCTCAGAAGAAATGACACTAGTCATGAAGGGCAAGAGAAACACCTTGACAGCATACAAAACCAATCCCAGCGAGCAGAACCTCCAGGTTCTCCGTACTGCTCGCAGCAAAGTCCAGCAGTGTGCCAGGCAATGCATCAACGACTTGTGGCTTCAGCTCTGCTCCCAGATTCAGATTACAGCTGACACAGTAAACATCAAGGTGATGTATGGTGGCATCAAACAGGCACTGGGCCCAATGCAAAAGAAAACTACCCCTTTGAAATCAGATACTGGGGAGGTGATTCAGGACAGGGAACGACACATGGAGTGCTGGGCAGAACACTACACTGAACTATATGCAAGGGAACATGTAGTCACAGAAGATGCTCTGAATGCCATAGAGTGCCTACCAACAATGGAAAAACTTGATAGAGAACCAGCCATAGATAAACTCCGCAAAGCCCTGGATTCTCTTGCCTCTGGTAAGGCACCTGGAAAGACGGTATTCCCGGTGAAGTACTGAAGAGCTGTAAAGAGACACTCATCACCGAGTTGCATGAAATCCTCTGCTTCTGTTGGAGTGAAGGCGAAGTACCACAAGACATGAGGGATGCTAATGTTGTCACACTATACAAAAACAAAGGTGACAGAGGCAATTGTAATAATCATCACAGCATATCCCTCCTTAGCATCATTGGGAACATCTTTGCATGAGTAGTACTAAAGAGGCTCCATGTACTTGCAGAGCAAGTCTACCCTGAATCACAGTGCGGTTTCCATGCCAACAGATCCACTATAGACATGATCTTCTCCCTCAAACAACTTCAGGAGAAATATAGGGAGCAAAGGCAGCCACTCTTCATTCCCTTCATTGACCTCAAAAAGGCTTTCAATCTTGTCAGTAGGGATGGCCTCTTCAAGATCCTTGCCAAGATTGGATGTCCTCTCAAACTTTTCAGCATCATCAGATCATTCCACGAAGACATGAAAGGCACCATCGTCTTTGACGGCTAAACATCAGCTGCCTTCAACAGACAGAGCGGAGTGAAACAGGGTTGCATCCAGGCTCACACCTGTAAGGAATCTTCTTTGCTGTGATGCTGAAACTCGCAATTGGTCCTGCAGCTGAAGGTATGTACCTGTGAAAAAAGTCTGACAGAAAGCTCTTCAACCTCTCCAGACTAAGAGCCAAGACCACAGTCCAGCTGAGATACATGTGTGACTTCATTTTAGCAGACGACGCAGCAGTAACTGCCCACTCAGCCAAAGACCTACCGCAGCTCATGACTCCTTTCAGCGATGCCTGCCAAGACTTTAGACTTACCTTTAGCTTAAAGAAAACACAAGTCTTGGGACAGGATGTTGACTCTCCCCCAGCCATCAGCATCAATGACCATAAACTGGATGTCATCCATGACTTCGTGTACCTGGGCTCAACTATCTCAGACACCTTTTTACTTGACGCAGAGCTCAACAAGCACATTGGCAAAGCAGCTACCACCATGACCAGACTGACAAAGATAGCACGGAACAACAACAAGCTGACTGAGCATACACAGATCCAGATCTACAGAGCCTGCATCAAAAGCACCCTCCTGTATGGCAGCGAGTCTTGGACTTTGCATGCCCAACAAGAACGAAAGCCCAATGCTTTTCACATGCGTTGCCTCCGACGCATCCTGAACATCACCTGGCAGGACAAGATCCAAACAACACTGTCCTGGAAAGAGCTGGATGCACCAGCATGTACACGCTGCTGAAACAGATACATATGCGCTGGCTAGGCCATGTCGTGTGCATGGACGATGTATGGATCCATAAAGACCTCTTCTATGGAGAACTTGTGCAGGGCAAACGTCCCACAGGAAGACCACAGCTGTGATTCAAAAACGTGTGCGAGAGGGATTTAAAATCCCTGAACATCGACCAGAACAACTGGGAAGCAACAGCCCTCGAACAGTCAGCCTGGAGACAGACTGTGCAGAAAGGTCTCTCCAAGTTCGAAGAGACACTTGCTGCTCAGCATCATGAGGCAAAAAGAACAAGAAGAGAGGCTGCGGCCTAGGCAGGCAGACAGACCAGTATCAGACTTCATCTGTGCCCTCTGCCATAGGAACTGATTGTCATTCCCGTGTTGGACTGGCCAGCCACAACCGACGCTGAACTAGAATGAACACCTAGAGCTCAACTCCACAGTCTTTTGAGACTGAAGGCTGCCATGTTATTGCATTCAGGAATAATTTTTGATAAATTGTGTAATTCGACAGTCTAAGATACTATTAAAGGTAAAGGTGTTCACATAACTTGTGCAGTCATTGAGAAGCGAGGCATCAGAGACCTCAGCTTCTCCAGAGGTCAACATATTGAGGGCGAAGCCCATCTCCTCTCTCTCGCTTTTTTACCTTCCCTGACCCTAAAGAGGGCAGGTACCCATTTACAGCTGGGTGAACTGAGGGACTGTACTGTTGCCAAGGCACGTAAATGGTCTCCCATCCAAGTGGTAACCACGCTCAATGCTGCTTAACCTTAGCTTGGGGAGAGCAAGTGCTCTGACCACTGAGCTATTCCGTCCCAAAAATACTATGACCAGCAATGAAACTACGACCAACAATTTTAGTTTTATGTCTTTCCAGGAGAAAGATGGACATGCTGCCTGTAAAGGGTGACTGTCCCAGTGAGACATTGCACCATTGAATAGAGGCGGTGTATTCAGGCAGGCTGTTGTTGATACGTACACATAGGTAGATTTTTTCATTTTTATTTTATTCTTTATTTCGAGGATAATGGAATGAGCACTTATGTGCTTTTTTACATCCAGTCCCCGTGTGTATGCGGTTTTGTAAATAGATAGGCCTATCAACAAAACCTTCCTCCGGGACAACCACACACCCTCCCCCTTTTCTTTCAGTTCCAGTCTCCTTCAATGTGATCAAACCCTCACTGACTCTTCATTTTTCCCGTCTGATTAAAAACATTAATCTTAATGCATTATCCTAAAAAATAAGAGATGTGTTAATCCATTCAAATTGTTTGGTTGTCCTTCTGTCAATTCGTTCTGTCTGTCTTACCTGTTGAGTCCCATCACACACACCACAACACAGCCAACACCACACACACACAAACAACTACAATACACACACCGGCCGGACTGGCGAAAAAAGCACAGAGTGTTTATTCAATTATCTTCAATTTTTTATATATAAAATAAATAAAATAAACACACACACATCTCAGTGTTAAAAAACACATACTACACTTCAACTCAAATGCAAAAAAAAAAAGTGAAAAGTTAGTAGTTGGTGCTTGCAAGGCAGACAAATAAGCAGATGACCAGACTCTGGTCCACAGTTAAACTTCGCTTGACTAAACTGCTCAGGAAATGAACACTCATGTTGGTGCTCAACTAGTGCTTGCTTGCCCATTGCCTCGGTACTGCCCTGAGTGACGCTGTGATCATTGGTTAGTTTCCAGCTGAGAGAACGACTTGATCATGGTTGATTTTTGGCCACGTGATCCCTTAACTGCTTGTTTATGGAGTGCAAGTTCTGGACTCTGTGTTTACATTTTTTGTTGGGGGGGGGGGGGGGGTGGGGCTTAGTAAGGGACTGTGTATATATATATATCTATAAATATATAATAATAGAGAAGAGAGAGAGGACAGAGAGAGACAGAGAGAACAGGGGAGAGAGAGAGCACCTAATATGTAGTATTCCCATATTTTGTGCGCATATTTCTATTGTTATATTTCGAGGATAATGGAATAAGCTTCGTGTGCTTTTTTTACACATAATCCCGTGTGTATGCAGTTTGTCAAATTTTGTCATCTGTTCAACTGACACACAATAGCCTACTCTTCCAAAAAGGGAATACATTTTAACGGTGTGCAAGATGTTCTGCATGCTTTCCACAAGGAGGATTTTATCAAAGATTTAGGAAGTCGGCACTGATGTTAAGTTCAGAGGAAAAATCCTCTTGAACGAGATTCGAACCTGGGTCAGCAGATCATGAGCGCTACACAACCCACTTCACCCTAACCACCAGGCTATCCCATCCCCCCAGGTTATCCCACATATGCATGTGTATGAAATCTGTAATGACACATCTTTTTGCTAACATTGTTTCTGAAAGTTAAAAAAAAATCAACCCACCTAAGATAAAAGCTACTTATATTCGAAATAATAGAAAGCAATCATATAGCATTTTTCTTGTTAGGGCATGAATTCATTTAGCATTATTCTTGTAAGGGCATGAATTTATATAGCATTATTCTTGTTAGGGCATTAAGTCATATAGCATTTTTCTTGTTAGGGCATGAATTCATATAGCATTATTCTTGTAAGGGCATGAATTCAATGTAGCAAAATAACAACTGTGACACACACCACACCTGGGTCAGGTGGGTGGGTGGAAGTGATGGGGTGGTGGTGGTGGTGGTGGTGGTGAGAGTACGAAGGGATGCCTTTGCAGACTCCTCTCATCCCTAAGCTTTGTGTAGTATGAGAAATTTGGATGCAAAAGAAGTCGACATTGTTTCAGTATCTGGAGGCAAGTCTGACTAAAGCACGGTTATTCTTTCTCTTTCCCAGTGGGGATGCCAGGGGCCTGTCAGTATAAACAGCATCCCCACCTTCTGGAAGTTATGTGCAAGAACATCCCTCTTTTCTATCCCTCTCTTTTTTCTGCCTTGTTCCTTTTCTACCTGTTAGCTCCTTCTTGTCTATTTTCTGTCATCTTGGTCTATTCTCCAGCCTTTTTTTTGCCCAGGAAAACTTTAAAGATTTTTTTTCCCACGCTGATGTCAGATGTGCTGGGCCTAACATATCAGGGGCTTAATGGCAGTATAACACATTTTTGCTCAAATGACAGACAACAATAACTGCTGTCTGAGCATTCGGAGAAGTGGAAGAGGAGGAGGAGGAGAGAGGAGGAGGAGGAGGAGGGGATGAGAAGGAGTGGGGAGGAGGTGAAGAAGGAAGAGGAGGGAAGGAGGAGAGGGAGGGGAGAGGAGGAGGAGGAGGGGGTAGGAGGAGGAGGGGCGGAGGAGGGGGAGAGAGAAAGAATTGTGAAGAAGAATTGCAAAGAAGATTTGTGAAGAAGAAGAATTGCAAAGAATTGCGAAGAAGAGGAAGAATTGCGAATAATTGCAAAGAAAAAGAAGAAGAATTGCAATGAAGAAGAAGAAGAAGAAGAAGAAGAAGATGATGATGATGTACATAAACTAACAATCTCAAGAACTGTTATCAACAATGAAAGTAAGGCCGATAATTTTGGCTTCAGAACTTTCTGCTAGACAGATCAGATTGTACACTCTGTATAATTATGAAGGCTGGCTACCCAAATAAGCTATCCTTGTATCACACACACAGAGACAGTGCATTCAGGTAGTCTGTCCTCACTACAGATAACCACATGGATCCATCAGCAGACATGACTGAGGTGACTTGTCTTGACTTCTGTTTAAACTCCTGCAGGAGTTATTGGCTCACTGCACTGACATTTTCGAGCTGTGTGTTTAGGGTAAGCTCTACCTGGCAGATCCCATACCTCTGCAGGTAGTGGGGTACATGCCAGGTGTGTTTGAGTTATTCCTCCTATTGTACACAGCTGGCATATTCTTTTCTCAAACAGATATGGTTTCTTCTTGTTCTTCTTGTTCTTGTTCTTGTTCTTGTTCTTGTTCTTGTTCTTCTTCTTTTCTTCTTCTTCTTCTTGTTCTTGTTCTTCTTCTTCTTGTTCTTCTTGTTCTTCTTCTTCCTTCTTCTTCTTCCTTTTTCTTCTTTTCTTCTTGTTTCTTGTTCTTGTTCTTCTTCTTGTTTTTCTTTGTTCTTCTTTTCTTCTTTTTCTTCTTTCTTCTTCTTCTTCTTCTTCCTTTCTTTCTTCTTTTCTTCTTCTTCTTCTTGTCTTCTTCTTTTCTTCTTCTCTTCTTCTTCTTCTTTTCTTTCTTCTTCTTGTTGTTCTTGTTCTTGTCTTCTTCTTGTTCTTGTTCTCTTGTTCTTTGTTCTTGTTCTTGTTCTTGTTCTTCTTTTCTTTCTTCTTCTTCTCTTCTTCTTCTTCTTCTTCTTCTTCTTCTTCTTCTTCTTCTTCTCAGCATCTCCAGAGGCCCCGACGGATGCTGTGTGGTATGCTGAAGGCCCTCCAGGGGTCCAAAGAGCTTGTCCCTCATCGGCAGGTCAGTAGGCCAGATATTGATCCTCAGGTTTTGGGGTTTTGGACAGGTCTGCAGGAAGTGTTTTAACATGTGTGGAAGATGCTCTGCACATACACACTCACACACAAATACACACACACAAACACACATACAGATACACACACAAATACCATCATACACACAAACTTACTTTATTGTCTCATCTTAAAGATTTATGGATAGCAACATCAGCGCCACTTATTTTCAACTCGTGGGGAACACTATACCCAGAATGACACCCCAGAAGAGATTCTAACTCATGCTCTGTGTCAGTTACCATCATCCAATCATGACCAGGACACTCTAACCACTATGATCATTCCACCCCTCAGCCAAAGTATACCTCTACCAAACCACACACATCCCCAGACCTCTCAATCCCAGTCTCAACAAATCTCACCTCAACCCTCACAGGTGTGTCTTATGCACACACATGTTGATGATAAAAGGTAAAGGTGTTCCTATAACCTATATGGTCGTTGGGAAACAAGATATCAGAAACCTCAGCTTCTCAAGGGGCCAGCATATTGAGGGTGGTGCCCATCTCATCTCCTTCACTGCTGTACCTTCCCTGTCCCTAAAGAGGGAAGGTGCCCATTTACAGCTGGGTGAACTGGCGGACTGTACTGAAGCCAAGGTGCCCAAAACAGTCACCCATCCACTTGGTAACCACACTCGATGCTGGTTAACCTTAGCTTGGGGAAAGCAAGTGCTCTGACCACTGAGCTACCTGTGCCCATGCTGGTGATAGAACATGCTTGAATCAAAATCAGTGGAACAAAGAAAGTTCAGAACAATCCTTCCACCCAACCCCCAAAATAGATAAACTCTGCTCTACAGTTAAACTCGCTTGACTAAACTGCTCCGGAAATGGACAATCACTCCCATTGTCTGGTGCTCACCTAGTGCTTTGCTTTCAGTCCACCATCTGCCTCGTCACTGCCCTGCCCAGTAACGCTGATGATCATTGGTTAGTTTCCAGCTGAGAGAACGACTTGATCATTGGCTGATTTTTGGCCACGTGATCTCCTAACTGCTTGTTTAGGACAGTGCAAAGTTCTGGATCCTGTGATTTATATTTTTGTTGAGAAGGGGTGGGGAGGAGAGGGAAAATTTGGGGATATTTTATATATATATTTTTATATTATATATATATATATATTAATTATATATATTATAATATATATATATTATATATATTTATATATATATCTAGAGAGAGAGAGGGGAGAGAGAGAGAGAGAGATTGTATGTAAAAAAATATATGGTATATAAAATTATATATATAGATATTATATGTATAATTTATATATATATCTATATATATAAAACAGTTATGTATGTGTGCGTGCACGTGTGCGTCTGTGTGTGTGTATGTGTGTATTCCCCCTCTCTCCCTATGTATGCACGGATGCATGTGTGTGTGTGTGCATGCATGCATGCATGTGTGTGTGTTTGACTTGACTGTGACTTTAATTTTGGGGTCTGTGCGTGTGAGAAGCATCTGTGCACATACCAAGACGCATTCACGCATATCAGGCTTTTACAAATGTGTGCCAGCTGTGCACAGATGCCTCATCATTACTTCTGCAAGTTTGGAAAACCTGTGGCACCACTTTCCCTGTAGCTGAAACAGCAGTGGTTTCTTCATGGTTGTTACACCAGTTGTTTTCCGTACATTGGTCACAAAATGCAGGGTACCAAACCAACAACCTTGAAATGATTTTATATATGTATATTATATTATATATAAATATATAATATATTATATATATATTTTATATAAAATATATATATTTTATATATTTATAATATAATATTTGCAAAATCTTCAGTGGTTTTCCCCAATGGTCAATTAGAATATGGGTTAGGTGGAGGTGTAGGTGAAAAATAACAGGAAAACAGTGTTTAATGTTTTATTCCGAATAAATTGGTGTTGTTGCAGAGAAAACAAAAGTTTTGATGGAACTGTCAAAGTCACTTTCCCAATTCTCACAATCATTTACCTTTTAGTTTTTCTTTTGCAAGATATAGTGCTTTACAAATTCCAGTTATATTATTATTATTATTATTATTAATTTTTATTTACTATTCTTCTTCTTCCTCTTCTTCTTCTTCTTGTCATTGTCGTCGCGTCGAAGTCGTCGTTTATTATGATGATGTGATGGATGTGATAATAATAACATCATCATCATCATCATCATCATCATCATTTATTTTATTATTATTATTATTATTATTATTATTTTTATTATTATTATTATTATTATTTTATTATTTTGTTGTTTTTGTTATTAGTATTTTTTTTAAACATTATCAAATTTTTTTGTTATTATTATTATTTTGTAGAGTAGTATTTGTTATTATTATTATCATTTCGTCTCGTTGTCGTCGTCATCAAACATCATTATTACTTTTGTTGTTGTCGTTTGTCGTCGTCGTCGTTTGTACCTCCTCCTCTCCTCCTCACCATCACCACCACATCACCACAAACTCCCTCCTCGTTCTACCTTGGTCCACACCTGGGTACTTTACAAAACGTTATTTCGCTACATTAATGTATGTGAATGATCCCAGAAATTTTGGGTGTGGAATACTTCTGTTATTACTATAATTATGAATATGTTAAAAAAATCTTGATGAGTATCAAGTTTATATCATTTTGAAAAAAAATGGGCAAGAAATATTTAAAGCCTGTTAGCAAGATCCCTGCTTGTGGCAAAGCTCACACACACATGCCCATGCACCCCACGCAGCCGTGCGCCCGCGCGGCACACACAACACACACACACACCAACAAAATATGCCCCGCCCCCCCAACAAAAAAAATCACAGAGTCCAGAACTTTGCACCGTCCTAAAAAAAGCAGTTAGGAGATCACTTGGCCAAAAATCGCCAATGATCAAGTCGTTCTCTCATTGGAAAAATAACCAATGATCATCACGTTACTCAGGGCAGTGACGAGGCAGATGGTGGACTGAAAGCAAAGCACTAGGTGAGCACAGACAATGGAGTGATTGCCCTTTTTCCGGAGCGTTAGTCAGGGGTTTAACTGGGACTAAAACTTGGCGGGCTTCAATGGTCAGACAACCCCTTTACACCCACCCCCTTCTGTCTCTCTCTGTGTGTCTGTCTCTCTATCTGTCTGTCTGTCTCTGACCCTTGCTCTCTGTCTGTCTCCGTCTCTCTCTCTATGTGTCTGTCTCTCTTTCTCTGATCTCTGTCTCTTTGTCTCTCCCACTCTGTGCACGCGCATGCTCTGTGTGTGTGTGTGTGCTCTCTGTCTCTTTCTCTCTGTCTCTTTCTATCTCTGTCCCTCTCTGTCTGTCTGTCTGTCTCTGTCCCTCGCTCTCTGTCTGTCTGTCTTTCTCTCTCTCTTCTTGTCTGTTTGTCTTCTTGTCTGTCTCTTTATCTGTCTCTTTCTCTTTCTCTGTGTGTGTCTTTGTCTCTCTCTGTGTCTCTCGTTTTCTCTGTCTGGCTCTCTCTGTCTCTGTCTGTCTGTCTCCCTCTCTCTGTCTCTCTGTATATCTCTCTATCATTGTCTGTCTGTCTGTCTGTCTCTGTCTGTCTCTATCTGTCTGTCTGTCTCTCTCTCTTAGAACTTGTTCGGTTTTTAACATTTGTTTTAAGACACGTCTTTACTCTGTGTGTGTGTCTATGTGCCTCTCTGTCTCTGTCTGTCTCTGTCTGTCTCCCTCCATCTCTCCCTCTCTCTCTCTCTCTCTCTCTCTCTTCTCTCCTCTCTCTCTCTCTCTCTCTCTCTCTCTTAGAACTTTAAGGTTTTTAACATTTTTTTTAACGCAGGTAGTTACTCTGGTTTCTTCTTCTTCATTGAATGCTGAGACAGCATCTGTTGTTGTCTGTCTTGTGAACTAAAATGTGTTGCGCTGCCATTAGGCACCTGACAAGTCAGGCCCAGAACATCTGATTTTGGCATGGGAGAGAGAATTGTTATCTTCTAAGTCTTTCTGGAAAAAAAGGCAGGAGAATGGACCAAGAAGGCAGAAAATAGACACACACATACACACACGCACATACACACACACACACACACGCACGCACGCACACAGAGAAATATACGTGCATGAGTAGGTGGGCATGAGTGTGAGTCATCCCATTGGTACATGCCCGCACGTGCTCTTGCATTCATTCATACCCACGTGTGCACACACATTCCCTTCCCCCACCCACCCACCCACCCACATACACTCACTCACTCACTCACTCATACAGAACAGCAGAAGTAATAAGAGAAATAGTTATACCAAATTGAGGCAATAATTTCCCTATTTCGGGAATAACCATTACAAATCCCTGCTTAACTTTTCCCCTTAGTCTATACTTCAGGGGACGGGATAGCTCAGTGGTCAGAGCACTCGCTTTCCCCAGCTAAGGTTAAGCAGCATCGAGCGTGGTTACCACTTGGCTGGGTGACCGTTTTCACACTTAGGCTTTATTATAGTGCCCCAGTCCACCCAGCTGTAAATGGACACCTCTCTTTAGGGTCAGGGAAGGTAAAGCAGTGAGGGAGAGGAGATGGGCGCTGCCCTCAATTTGCTGGCCCCTTGAGAAGCTGAGATCTCTAATGCCTTGCTTCCCTACAACCACATAGGTTATGGGACACCTTTACCTTTATCTTTACCTATACTTTTCTGTCTCCTCTACACATTCTTCCAAAACATACTCATTACTCTTGGAGTGTTAAAATCCATGCTGAAATTTCCCCCTTATTATCTGCTTTTCTTCTATCTCCTCTGCACATCCTCTTAAAACACAAGGCTTGAAGTGTCAAAATCTCTGCTAAACTTGGTTCCTTATTCTATACTTTTCTGTCTCCTCTGACCATCCTTCCAAAGCACAAACACAACTCCTGCAGCGTTCTACGAAATCGTGTACTGAGCACAAGATAAGCGAAGAAGTTGAGGGTGGAGTTCAGACAGGAAGCGATCCAGATAAACTGCTGCACCACCAGAAAAGTGTTGTGGTATTTTCGGAACACCACGTACTGGGCAACAGCCAGCACAGCAATGGCCGAGCAGGCTTCAGGCAAGGCCAGAACGATGTAGGCCCCACACACAAACAGCAACATCCGGGTCAGTCGTCTACTTCCGTCCTCTTCCGTGTCTTTGACCTTGCCAGTCATCTCTTTCCTGTTCCGGTCGGCTTGGCGAAGATTTTTGACGGTGATGACGGAGCAGACGATGATGGTGACGATGAAGACAGGTTTTGCTACCACAGGGAAGTAATGGAGAGTAAGTTTTGTGTCCACAGGAAACCATCTGTTGACCTCTGTATAAGCCATGCTTCGATTGGTGGAAGGGTCTGTTTTCCATTTCACATTGTAGGCCAGAAAAGCAGGCAGACAGGTCACTAAGGGTACAAGGTAAGAGAAGGCTATGGCCGTAGCTGTCAGCCTGTAGAGAAAATAGCCAGGAGAAGAAAATACAGTTGTTACTTTCTTTGGAAAAAACCCAAACATCCTCACAGTCACTCATATCTCATGAGAGTAGAAGAAAAACAGACAGGAAAAACAAAACAAGTCCTTTTATTCAGGATTATCTTTATAACCACCTACCTGACGACTTCCCCATATTCAGCAGCAGCATCAACAACAATTACAACAGCAGCAGCAGCAGCAGCAGAAGCAGCAGCAACAGCAGGAGGAGGAGTGGAAGTAGTAGAGTAACAATAGTATCAGCAGCAATAAAGATATTATTAGTAGAAGAAGTAAAAGCAGGATCACTAGGAGTTGCAACAAAGCATCAACAGCAGCAACAACAGCAGTAGCAGCAGAAGCAGCTGTAACATCAGCTGTAACATCAGTATCAAAACCAGCAGGAACAGCAGGAGTAGCGACAGCAGGTACGAAGAAGGTGTAACAGAAATGGCAGCAGCAGCAGCAACAGCAAAAACAGCAGCAGAAGCAGCAACACAGGAAGTAACAGAAACGGCAGCAGCAGCAACAGAAACGGAAGCAGCAACACAAGAAGTAACAGGAACAGCAGCAACAGAAATCGTAACAGAAACAGCAGCAGCAACAGAAGTAGCAGTAACAAGAACAGCAGCAGCATCATCAACACCATCTACATGCCTCTCGTAGAATGTCGGGTCCTATCAGTATAAATAGCATTCCCACCTTCTGGAAATTCTGTGCAAGGAATTCCCTCTTTTTTATCTCTTTGTTTCTGCCTTGTTCCTTTTCTTTCTGTCTTCTCCTTCTTGCCTATTTTCTGCCTTCTTGGTCCATTCTCCTGCCTTTTTTCCAGAAGGACTTCAAAGAGAACAATTATCTCCCATGACGAAGTCGGATGTGCTGGGCCTGACTTGTCAGGCGCTTAACAGCAGCACAACGCATTTCCGCTCATATAACAGACTGCAATATTTATTGATTTATTTGTTTATTTATTAACTAACTTTTTTACATTGAGGATAATGGAATAAGCCATCATGTGCTTTTTTTAAAACATCAAATCCCCGTGTGTATGCGGTTTTGTACAGTTTGTCATCTGTTCCCACCGGAACACAATGGCACACACTTTCGAAAAACAGAACAGGATTTAACGTGTGCGCAAGATGTTCTGCGAGCGTTCGCACACGGGGCGTTGGTTTATAGTCTCATCCGAAATACTTTTGGGGAGAGTGGAGTCTGCGCTGATGTTAACTCCATGAAAAAAATTCCCCTTGAACGGGATTCAAACTCGGGTCGTCAGATTGCGAGCGCAATGTTCTAACCACTAGGCTACCCCCCATCCCCCATAGTTGCTGTCAGAGCGTTCGACGATGACGAAGAAGAAACATCAGTTTAGATGAAGATTTTTCTACCACAGTACGTGACATAAGGCGCACACAGACCCCTGATTTTCAACAGGCAGGATAGGAGAGAGAATGTGTGGAGATGGTCTGTGACCAACTTTTCTATTGAGGGAGAGAACATCACTCTAGAAGATATGGAAGAAGAAGAAGAATTGCAAAGAAGAAGAGGAAGAATTGCAAAGGAAAAGAAGAAGAAGAATTGCAAAGAAGAAGAAGAAAAATTGCAAAGAAGAAGGAGAATTGCAAAAGAAGAAGAAGAAGAAGAATTGCAAAGAAGAAGAAGAAGAAATGCAAAGGAGGAGAAGGAGGAGGAGAATTGTGAAGAAGAATTTCGAAGAAGAGGAAGGAGAAGAAGAAAAAGAAGAGGAAGTAGACTTTGAGGAAGAAGAAAGAGAAGATAGATATAGAGATAGATAGATGAATAAATAGATGATTAGATAGATAGATAGACAGATAGAGAGATACATAAATAGAAGATAGGTAGAGCTATAGACAGAGAGATAGAGAGAGAGAGATAGAGAGATAGAGGCAGACAGACAGACAGACAGACAGAGACAGACAGCTAGACGGACAGACAGAGACAGAGACAGAAACAGACAAGAGTGACAAGAGATACTAAAAAACCAAACCAAACAGACATACATACATATAGAGACAGAAACACACGCAGAAAGACACACACATACAACACACACACACACACACACACACACACACCGCACGCACGCACGCACGCACGCACGCACGCACGCACGCACGCACGCACACACACACACACACACACACACACACACACAAACACACACACACACACACACACACACACAACACACACACCATCAAACCAAACAGAAACACAGCACGAACAGTGTCAACTCCTGTCCACCCACCACCCCACCCCATCCTACCCTACCGATAGCTGACCACTCTCTTGGCCAGGAAGGGCAGGGCCACGGACAGGCAGCGGTCCACACTGACGATGACCAGGAGACTGGCACAGACGAAGTTTGACCACAGCGTGGTGTGGGCAATCTTGCTGTTGACCAGCATGTCCCAGTTCAGCACCTGTACCCTGTCCTGTAGATAACAGCCGGGCATCAGCAGCCACTGAGACAGCAAGTGGAGGAAGTCGGCCACGCCCAGCCAGAACAGCAGCAGAGGGATGCGCTCCGACAGACCTTGCTGCACAGCGCAGCGCAGCATAATACAGCGCAGCACACACATACACATACACACACAGAACACACACATACATATACACACATACAGAGGGGAAGAGATCGGAGTTAGCAATATTGACCACAATCAGGATGACAGACTGTAGGTAAACAGATCAAGGTGTTCCCATATCCTATGCTGGGTAGCAGAGACGTTTCAGAGACCTCAGCTTACTCCAGGGGCCAGCATATTGAGGGCGGCGCCCATCTACTCTCTCCCTCGCTGCTTTACCTTCCCTGACCCTAAAGAGGGAAGGTACCCATTTACAGCTGGGTGAACTGGGGGTAGGGGTGGGGTGGGGTGGGGACTGTACTGAAGCCAAGGCGTGCAGTCACCCATCTACTTCGTAACCACGCTCAAATGCTGCTTTTAACCTTAACTTGGGGAAAGCAAGTGTTCTGACCACTGAGCTATCATGTCCCCAGTATTGCTACTCTCTCTCTCTCTCTCTCTCTCTCTCTCTCTCTCTCTCTCTCTCTCTCTCTCTCTCTCTCTCTCTCTCTCCCCCTCCTGTCCCGTAGTCTGACGACCGTGGGGGCACCCTCAAAGACTCAACAACCAGTTCCCTCCATTCCTCTCTCTGTTCTGCCTTTCTCAGGGTTTTGTTGAGTTCTAGGCCTGTCCATTCGCTGATGTTATCCTCCCAGCTCTTCCTTGGTCTGCCTCTTCTTCTTCCTCCCTGGACAGTGCCTTGTAGAAGTGTCTTTGCAAGTCCTTTGGATCTTGTGACATGCCCATACCATTTAAGTTTACGTTTTTTCACGATCGTTAGAAGGTTCTCATAGGGTCCAATGGTTTGCTGGATTATGTTATGCACGCTTTCGTTGCTTATGTGGTCTTTGTAGGAGATGCCAAGGAGTCTCCGAAAGCATCTCATCTCCACCGCCTGTACTCTTCTCTCCAAATCTGCAGTCAGGGCCCATGATTCACAGGCATACAGAAATATGGATATGACAAGGGAGCGCATTAGTCTGATCTTGGAGATAAGTGAGATATTTTTATCTCTCCAGATGGTGTTTAGTTTTGACAGTGCTGTTATTGTCTATGCAGTCCTGCATACTACACAAAACTCAAAATCTTTTTACTGGCTGTCACGTTTTGTGTGGTCTGCATCATCTTCTGTGACATGATATCAGCCCTGCTGTTTTCACGACGCTCAGTCCTGTCTCACCTTCACCGACACACCAACCTCACGTTCCTGACCCCTTGCTATGAAAGCAGGGATGGGTGTGTCACTGCTGATGGACTCTCTGCTAAGCTGACCCAACATGGACATTGGCCTGACCACTGAGACATTCTTTCTTGCACATTAAGGAATCGAGTACAAGTGTGAAATCACTCCCTTGTTTCTGAAGTGTTACCTGGTGTCTACGTTGTAGTAATCTGCTTTGAAACAGAGGTGTAATTTAGACGGTGTTTTTGAAACACGAGATGTAATTTAGAGGGTGTTAATTTTGATAGTGTTAATTTAGATGGTGTTTTTGAAACAAAGATGTAATTTATACGGTGTTCATTTAGACGGTGTTCATTCAGGTGGTGTTTTTGAAGCAGAGATGTAATTTAGACGGTGTTTTCTCCCTTGGTCTCTGTATTGTTATATTTGTAGCTGGGTGGACCCACAGCTACAATAGTTTTAGATTAGGAGCAGCAAAACCAATACTAGCTTTGTGGTCAAAATATATTCAGTTCTCTCAACCCTCTATGTAAACTGTCATTATTATGCTATGATATATTTGTATTTTTATATTTAGTATATTATCTAAATATGTTTATTTTCCAATATTCTGATGTAACTAATTATTAAATTAGTTCGTATTTTATCAACTTGTTTATGTTATTTTTAATGTTATCTACATGAAATGCCTTAATGATTCTTTTAGTCATTCAATAGTATGGCCCAAGTTATCTCCCTGAAATTAGAGCGTTGGTCTGATCTAGGAAAGGAAATCAAGAATAATAACTTTATTAAGTCATAATGTTTGCTCATATTTATGGATATGGTTGTTGAAATACTGATCATGACTAATTTATTTCAAGCACAATAAGAGATCTCTATTTTTGTTGTAAATCAATATTTTTTGTTTATTGTATTATATAGGTATAGGTACGTATGTAACCCAATATTAATGCTAGAAAAGCAGTTCTAATTTTTATTTAACGAATCTTTAATAAATCATAATTATTGTGCCATTGAAGAACATGTGGAATAAACTCTATTTAGATCCATAAAACAGCTCATATTAAGTAGCAGTAGATTGGAAGGGGTAAGGTGTAGAGGCTGTGTGAGTCATAGTAGTTAGCCTAACAGCCATTCCTTGTTGTAAACAAGTTTGAATTATCAAACTCAATTTTATCAAATGCAGACATAAAACATATAAATGTATGGTATACTTTGGGTTTTGTTATGAATGAATATAAGATTGGAAGATGTTAGTATGGATAATTTGTAGTATTATACTTTTTCGATCATATAAACAGCTTTAAGAAGCTTGCTTAAGTGCAGCCGACCAGAAACTGTGTTTTCACACCACTGGTTAATTATGAATACCTCCTCTCATGGACACCTGTGGATAAGAATAGGTATATGTATACAAACTGTGGTGCACATCCTTCTTTTTCTTGTCAGAAAGTAGTTAGTTATGTTGAAGTTTTAATGTTTTATTATCGAAAGTTATAGTGTACAGCTGTTAAAAGTGTATCTAGTTGGAGGCTGTAATCGCCAATAGTTTGCAATCAAATGATTGTTGTGCAAAACGCAATAATGCATCTTAATGCTTGTACTTTCTAGTTTATTTTGATATATAATATGTCTAGTTTCGTTACGCGGACAGCAAGATAATCACCACTGAAGCTGCATGATAAAACACAAAATCTCCTCCATCTGGGGCCAAATATGCCCAAACGCTGGCAGTGCTGTGGTGCTATCTTTGCAGTTTGCGTGGCGTGTATATATAGAGGGGTGGTTAGGGTGGCTAGAGAGACCATCCACCCACACAGCAGTAGATGTACTGGAGAGCTGAATAAAGAGGTGACAAAGCAAGCTGCTGTCTTTGCCTGGGTCTTCTTTTGCCTGGTTGCTGTACACACATGTTGCTATGAATTGCTGTTGCTGAGAATTGTGTGTTCCAATCTTTCCCTACCCTGCCTCTAACCTTACCTCTCTGAATGGTCACATATTGTTCTTATTCTTTTGTTATTATTTAATCCATTGTGATACTGCCCTTCTATCCTACTGCCCAGTTTTCTTGTTAATGTATTTTAATATATTCTTTTCAACATTTTGTTCTGACCTTTCAGTTACAAAATGTCTTAAGTGCAATAACTTTTGAAAGGATAACTACTACTACTACTACTACTACTACTACTACTACTACTACTACTACTACTACTACTACTACTACTACTTCTAACAATAATGATGATAATAATGATGATAATAATGATAAAAAGGATATTGTTTAGCGCTATATCTTGCCAAGACAAATCAAAGCACTTGGATTGAACTTATTCAGTTGTCAAAGTTGTTTTTCTTTTTTAAAAATCCAGTTTTACAATGTGACCAACTTGATGTCTACCAGCTGTGCAATGTAAAGACTGAACACCACCAAAGTGACCCAGCAGCAGTGCAGGGCCCTTCTGGCTGGTGGCACCATGGCAGCCTGATAGTGATGGGCTCCCTGTGGATTTCCGACCCTGAGGATGAGACATAAGAAATCTGGGTATGGCTGTGCCGGGGAGGTTGGAATGAGCGGCGTGGGAACAGCAGGATGGGGGACATCACAGAAGATGAGGCAGCAAAAAAAAAGTCAAGACACATTGCAATGAAATCAGGCCCTATACTGACTTTAAAGCACTCGTCAGACAACGAAAACTGAAGTGGTTTGGCCATGTCACACGCTCCTCTGGTCTTGCTAAAACAGTCCTACAAGGCACAGTGAGGGGAGGAAAAAGAAGAGGCAGACAAAGGAAGAGATGGGAGGACAGCATTAGACAGTGAACAGACATTGAGTTGAGAGACACCCTGAGGGCGGCTGAGAGATGAGAAGACTGGAGAAAGGTGGTTGACAAAGCTTTGAAGGTGCCCCAAAGGATTCAGAATCTGAGGGATCGGTGAAGGTGAGATTCCTTACCACTATATGCATGAGCAGGGTCAACACTATAGGAATACAAGCAATCCTAATTTTTTTGATGATCATTTCCAACTTTCTCGTGACTACCTGGTATTGCTCTATGTCCTCAGTCCCCCCAAACAAGAACACAGTGCATTTTTTCACACTTAAAAAAACTCAGTGAAAATCACCAAAAACGTTTTTCAGACTTGCACTCTATAGAAGCTACTACACTACTAATACAGGTGTGTAGCCTCTCTTCACGGTAAGTATCTGCTTTCACTGCACTGGAGAGTGACAAGGGAAGTCATCCTCAAGTCCGCACAGTCACGCGCATCTGCCTGTGAGGACGGACTCCCGTCTAGCACTGCAGCAGAGTCCCGTGCCACTGACAGTCTTCAGCTTCCACCTTGCCCAGTGTGAAGAAACCCAGCGGCAAAGGACTGGCGAGGTGACGGGACAGTAGCCTGGTGGTGACAGCCTTACGCAGTGCGCTCCTGATCTCCTGACACGGTTCAAATCCCAATCAAGGACCATTCCTCTACCCCCCCCCCCCACCTCTCCAGAGTTGAAATATCAGTACCGACTCCACTCTCCACCTCCCCAGAAAAAAGTCCTCCGGATGAAACTATAAACGGAGTTCCCGTGTGTGAACG
>CM054168.1:17662745-17672745 GCA_028751875.1 Rapana venosa | reverse complement strand
GGTCACCATGAGACCAGAGCAACCGGGACCACCGAATCAGAGGCAATTTTTTTTATATTGCATGATGATCAATGACAATGAGGATGACTTAATGATGCTGCTGTGGAAGTACATATGCTTTGAGACGACTTGGCAGGGCTGTACTCTACGCTTACTATCACAATATATCCTCTTCGTCAACCAGGCCCGAGAGATACAGACACCTGCAGTTTTAGTCAGGTAATTTGAGCGTTACCTCTAGACCACCGGTCTATCCAGTGTATGTGTGTGTGTGTGTGTGTGTGTGTGTGTGTGTGTGTGTGTGTGTGTGTGTGTGTGTGTGTGTGTGTTGTGTATGTGTGTGTGTTTTTTGTGTGTGTGTTTTGTGTGTGTGTGTGTGTGTGTGTGTGTGTGTGTGTGTGTGTTGTGTGTGTGTTGTGTGTGAGTGTCTTGTGTGTGTGTTGTGTGTGTTGTGTATGTGTGTGTGTAGTGTGTGTGAGTGTGTGTGTGTATGTCTGTGTGTGTGTTGTGTGTGAGTGTGTATGTGTGTATATGTTGTGTGTGGTATGTGTGTATGTTGTGTATGTTTGTGTTTGTGTGTGTTGTGTGTTGTGTTTTGTGTGTGTCAAAGTCAAAGTCAAAGTCAAAGTCAAACTTTTATTTTCAGATGGTACATTGAATAAGCAAAATCTTGCTTTTTTGATCAAGCAATCTATCTAAAGAAAACACAAGCGAGAAAAAAAGATAATGTATATGCAGACATAGAATAAAAAACCTAATCTATGGTAAACTATACAAATCAAAGAAGAAAAACAATAACATATGCATATGTGGAATTCAAAACAAAACAAAACACCCAGAAACATTTTAAACCATACAATTAAAATAATTCAAAAATCTTGAAAAAATATCCATCATAATACAAACAAACAAGCAACAAAGAAAAACCAAACCAAAACAAAGAAGACAAAACAAAACAAAAAACAAAAAAAGACACACCAACTGCTTCCCCCCCCCCCTCACACATACACACACAAATCTTCAACCATACAAACAACTGAATAAAACAAAACAAAAAAGATGAATCAACAAGAACAACCACAACAAGCAAATAAACAAAAAAACACAAACATACGTACACAACAACAACAGCGACAATACTAACAGGACAAGAATAACAGCCAAGATAAATGAAGAACAATATAGAACTAACAAAAGACGAGAAAAAAGAGTCCAAAATACCTCCTCCCCCTTCCAAGAAAACCACCCTAAACCCAAAACAAACAAAAAGCAAAAAAAACTAGAACCCCACCCCCACCATCACCACCAATAACAACAACAACAACAACAACAACAACCAAATGGATATAAACAGAGGAAACTGATGTATAGTTTCCTTTTAAATCATTTAAACACTTACATACACATCCTCACTCATATCCCCTTCACCACATAATATACTCATATATAGGGAAAACAAGAATAACCAAGCAGCCATTGGATTCAGAGCAAAGAAGTATAACGAAGACATCCATTCCCTCCCTATCCCCTGGTCATATACACGCATGTACATGTGCTTTTTGATTTGAGGCAGAACAACGTTAATCCTTATATCAAAGAATAAATTCAGGCAATGTAAACCACCCAGCAGTACTAACGTCAGCAATAACAATTTAGCTCATCTAATACAATGAAAATGAAAACTAACAGCGACAAAATTAATTAAATCAGTATATCTTTGTGTAACACAAAAAACGTAAAAAGGCCAAAACAGCAAGAAAGTAAAAACCAAAACCGAACCAATTACACACACACACACACACACACACACACACACACACACACACACACACACACACACACACACACACACACACACACACACACACACACACACACACACACACAAGATTCAAAGCGTGTTGGGATTGATATCATATCAACCCATATATAGATCAATGGACATTAAACAAAAGCAAAACAAGACAAAATAGATCATTCCTTACACATGCACTCTATATGAATATGAAAACTTGGGTCATATCTGATTTTAATGACAAGAATAACGTCAGTGACACTTAAATCACTCTCTTAAGTTTACAAGTCGTGTTCTGTACTTTTATTCATGAAATATCTTTTTAGATGTGTTTTATACTGATTTTTGCTTTTAATACATTTCAAATTTTGGGGGAGTTTATTCCATAGGTCACTGCCTGAATACAAGAGGCTCGATTTATATAGGCTATTTCTGGGTCTTGGAAATGTTAGAAAATGGTTGTGTCTATGTTGGTTAACTTTGAAAGCTTTGGTAATCTTCGGAGGTACAATCTGATTAACAACTGTTGGCATAAACACAGCTTTATTGAATAAAAGTCGGTTTCGAAATGTCAGGACATTTATTTGCTTATAATCCTCAATTGTCAGGGTGCTTGTTTTTAACAATACAAGTTTTACTGCTCTTTTATATAAACGATGAATGAAGTTCAAGTTTGTTCCACTGCAGGTATCCCAAATAGTTGACGCATAGTCAATGATTGGTAGAATGTGACCGCAAAAAATAGTTTTCGAGAATGATTATTTAGAAAGTGTTTATTTTGGATAATTGAAGTAGCCTGTGAGCTAGGCGTTTACTTAGTGACATTATGTGATCAGTCCAAGTCATATTTTGGTCAATGGTAACACCTAATATTTTATGAGAGTCAACTTCTTCAACTATTCCGTTATCCAATAACAGAGGTTGAAGCCTACCGTTCATTTTTTGCCTTTTCTGTCTTGCTGATACGTACATACACTTAGTTTTTTGTGCATTTAAGGACATGTGGTTTAATTGAGTCCAAATAATCAATATGTCAATACTGTATTGAAGTTTGCGAGTTAATCTGCTGGAGTCTGAATCACTACAAAAGAGAATGGTATCGTCAGCAAACATTTCACAGCTACATTTAATAAAACAGGGTAAATCATTTACATAGACTGAAAACAAGAGTGGTCCCAATACTGAGCCTTGTGGTACCCCATATCTAACGGGTAGTAGTTCTGATGCTTGATTATTTACAGATACAAGCTGCTGCCCATTAGACAGAAAATTGTCTAGTAGTTGGATAACTTCAGGTGGCAGTTTGTACAATTCCAATTTACGCAATATCAAAGAGTGGTTGATCACATCAAATGCTTTTTCAAAGTCAACAAAAAGGAGGCCAGTAAACTTATTGTCATTTATATTGTGTAGGAGACTGTCAGTGAGCTGAGTTAGAGCAGTGTTACAGGAATATTTTTTACGAAACTCTGATTGATCCTCGTGCAAAAGACTGTTTTTTATAAAGTAAGAATTTAGGGATGTTTGTGTGTGTTTTTCAATGGGTTTAGATAGTACAGAGAGAATTGAAATTAGCCTGTAATTAGAAGGAGAAGAGAAGTCACCTGATTTATTGACAGATATAACTTTTGCCTTTTTAAACTTGAGAGGAAAACATCTTTTCTGAATACAAAAGTTCTATAGATATGCCAGTGTTTCAACAATAACCGGACTAGCGAGTTTTATAATCCGAGCATCTAACTTGTCTAGATCACGTGCTCTAGAATTCGTTTGCATTTTTATGCTTTCTAATACGTCAAAGATTGTCATTGGCTGGAGATTAAATGGAAAGTTAATATTATTAACATTATGTTTAAAGTTAATATATTGTTGTAGGTAATGAAGATCATTTTCGCTTGACTTGTCATATGTTATAACTTTATTTGCTACATTTGAAAAATGGCTGTTTAATCCATCAGCTGATATGTCTTTAATGAACTGCTGACTTTTTGAAACATGTTTATTACATAATGTATTGATGACTTTCCAAATCTGACGAGAGTCACTAGTGGTAATTAACAACTGTTGAAAGTAATTACGCTTTGATCTGCGTTTAATGGAATTCACTTTATTCCTTTGTGTCCTAAACTGTTCATTTGTACCATGGGTTTTCATGTGGTTTCTTAAGTTTCTCTCAGATTCTATGTCTTTTGTAATCCATGGAGGTTTGTTTTTTTCTTTAACTCTTTTTTTTATTATTATAAGGGAGCATGTTTGTCATACACTGAGATAAACGTGTTAACCCAAAATTCAGCAGCTTCATTGGGGTCTCTGATTTGATATACATCGTGTAATGGTGAGTTCATCAAGTCTGAAAGGAAATTATCCTCACAGAAGTGTTTGAATCGTTGGTAATGTATAGTTTTATGCCCAACTTTTGGAATTTTTATGCGACGCTTAAACCAGGTACAGCAGACAGGATTATGATCGCTGCATCCACATGACGGAGCACATACTTCAGCTATTTGTTGTTTTGTGTTAGTGTATATATGATCAATTAAAGTTACTGAGTTATCTGTTATACGTGTGGGTTTATCTATTAGTTGTTCCAGACCAAGCATCATATAGTTGTGATTCCATTTCGGTTTAGGTTTGATTAAGTCTATGTTAAAATCTCCAAGAATAATAGTTTCACAATTTAAAAGTGCAACTCCATCCTTTAGAGAATGGAACCTATCAAACCAGTTAGTGGTTTCTGACGGATTTCTGTATATGAATCATATCAAAAGTGGACTACTGTGCTTTAATTTGATATCATACACATCACAATTGTATAGCCTTTGTGTATGTGTGTGTGTGTGTGTGTGTGTGTGTGTGTGTTTGTGTGTGTTGTTGTGTGTGTTGTGTAGTGTGTGTGTGTTGTGTGTGTGTTGTGATGTGTGTGTGTTTGTGTGTGTGTTGTGTTTTGTGTGTGTGTAGGTGTGTGTTGTGTATATGTTGTGTTGTGTGTGTGCGCGTGTGTTGTGTATGTGGTGTGAGTGTGGACTGTGTGTATTTGTTGTGTTAAGCGTGTGTGTGTGTTGTGTATGTGTGTGTGTTGTGTATGTGTGTGTGTGCGTGTGAGTGTGTGTTTGTGTTGTGTGTGTATGTGTGAGTGTGTGTGTTGTATGTGTGTTGTGTATGTGTGTTTGTGGGGTGTGTGTGTGTGTGTGTTTTGTGTGTGTGTGTGAGTGTTAAAACTGTGCTTTTTTCTTCACAAAGCACCAATAAACAATTTGAGAACAGTCTAAATTCGTAAAATTTAATAACTCTTAGGAAAAAAAACTCCGAAAAGATAATGTTACCGGCAGCATATTTTGTCCGTTGTAGGGAGTGTTTGCTTGTCTAAGACATGTTCAACTTATATACGTGTGGGGACGGGGTAGCTCAGTGGTCAGAGCACTCGCTTTCCCCCCGCTAAGGTTAAGCAGCGTCGAGCATGGTTACCACTTGGATGGGTGACCGTTTACGCGCCTTGGCTTCAGTACAGTTCCCCAAGTTCACCCAGCTGTAAATGGGTACCTGCCCTCTTTAGGGTCAGGGAAGGTAAAGCAGCAAGGGAGAGGAGTTGACGCCGCTCTCAATATGCTGGCCCCTGGAGAAGTTGAGGTCTCTGACGCCTCGGTCGCATACGCAAAATGATCAGCATTGGTGAACCTCAGAGCTCTAGCCGCGGAATGAACAGGAAGATTTCTTGTTTGCAAATTCTCTGTCAACTAGAACTGTGGTGGGTAAGTTTTCAATTGCAAGATGAAAAGGAACCAGAGTATGCGAGGTCACTTGACTCATGTCACAAAAGAAATGAATTCAAAGTTCTATGACAGTTGAAGAAGGAGATCCAATAAAGAAAAACAGAAAAACAAAACAAACAAGACGAAGAAGACAGACAGACAGACTTACTGACAGACCTATGGACAGATATGAAGAAGAAGACGACGATGAAGGAAAAGACTTTGCAGAAAATATGTAAACAATCCACGTATTTATCGATTTTAAGAAGGCATTTGACAGGGTGTGGCATGCAGCTTTGTGGGCAACCATGAATTTGTACAGCATCAATGCAAACCTGATCAGAGTCATCAAACAGCTGTACAACGAGGCCACTAGTGCAGTGTACTACAACAACATTGGAGAATGGTTTCGAACAACAGTTGGAGTAAGGCAGGGCTGTCTACTCTCACCCACTCTTTTCAACATCTTCCTTGAGAGAATCATGGCTGATGCACTGGAACATCATGAAGGATCAGTCAGCATTGGTGGCAGAACGATCACAAACCTCCGCTTCGCAGATGACATTGATGGAATAGCAGGATCAGAAAAAGAGCTTGCCAGCCTAACAGAACACTTGAATAAGGCCTCCAAAACATACGGCATGGAAATCAGTGCAGAGAAGACCAAACTGATGACTAATAACACCAACGGCATTAGCACTGATATCAGGGTTAATGACCAGAAGCTGGAAACAGTTCAAAGCTTCAAGTACCTGGGAGCCATTGTATCAGACCAGGGATCCAAGCCAGAAGTAGTATGCAGGACTGCACAGACAATAACAGCTTTGTCAAAACTAAACACCATCTGGAGAGATAAAAATATCTCACTTATCTCCAAGATCAGACTAATGCGCTCCCTTGTCATATCCATATTTCTGTATGCCTGTGAATCATGGACCCTGACTGCAGATTTGGAGAGAAGAGTACAGGCGGTGGAGATGAGATGCTTTCGGAGACTCCTTGGCATCTCCTACAAAGACCACATAAGCAACGAAAGCGTGCATAACAGAATCCAGCAAACCATTGGACCCTATGAGAACCTTCTAACGATCGTGAAAAAGCGTAAACTTAAATGGTATGGGCATGTCACAAGATCCAAAGGACTTGCAAAGACAGTTTTACAAGGCACTGTCCAAGGAGGAAGAAGAAGAGGCAGACCAAGGAATAGCTGGGAGGATAACATCAGCGAATGGACAGGCCTAGAACTCAACAAAACCCCGAGAAAGGCAGAACAGAGAGAGGAATGGAGGGAACTGGTTGTTGAGTCTTTGAGGGTGCCCCCACGGTCGTCAGACTACGGGACAGATAGATAGATAGATAGATGTAAACAATGAAAAAAACCACCACAATACAGACAGACAGAAAGACAGACAGACAGACAAAAAAGAAACAACAGCAAAGAGGAGAATCAAGAAGTAAACAACACAGCAATGAGAATGTGAACAGCATTAACAGTAGCAGCAGTAGCAGAAGCAGCAGCAGCTGCTGCTGCTGTTACTACTACTACAACAAAAACAACAACTACAACAACAACAGCAGCAGCAGTAATAACAGCAACTACTACAGTGACAACAGCAACAACTACAACAACAACAACAACTACAGCAGCAGCAATAACTACAGCAACATTCACCACAACAACACAAAACTACTACTACAGCAACAACAGCAACAACAACTACAGCAACAACAACAACAACTACTACTCTACTCTTACTAAAACACCAACAATATTAAAACATTCACAACAACAACAGCAACAAGAAAAAGATTTACAACAACAACAAGAGCTACAGCAACAGCAACAAAAACTACAGCAGCAACAACAAGAACTACAGCAACAACTACGGCAACAGCAATAACAACTACTATTACAGCTACAACAGCAACAACTACAGCAACAAACAACAACTACAACTACTCTACTCTTACTACAACACCAACAATATTTGCAACAACATTTACAACACCAACATTTACAGCAACATCAGCAACAACAACAACAGCAACAACAACAACTGCAGTGACAACAACAGCAAATACAACAACAACATGTACAACATTTACAACAACAACATTTAGAACAATTATAAGAAAATTTACAACAACAACATTTACCTCTACAACAATATGTACACCACACCAACAACAGCAAGAACAAGAACAACGACAACATTTACACACCACACCACCATCAACAACAACACAACATTTACAACAACAACACTAGCATGGAAATCAAAGGCGATGCTCACACATACGCTGGTACACCATCCAAAGATGTTTTTTTTAAAAAGCCAACTAATAACAGCAACAACACAAACGCATAACCGATACAAAGATGGCAGAAGCAAACCAGAAAAAAGAGAGACCGATAAAATGGAAACCCCCCCCCCAAAAAAAAAAAAAAAAAAAACACCAAGAAAGAACATAAATACAGACAGAAAGACAGAAAAAGGAAAGAAAGACAAAAGGAAGAAATAAGGACAGAAAGATAGACAGAAGAAAGAAAAAAAAGAAAGACAGACAGAAAGGAAGACAGAAGGAAAGACAGACAGAAAGGAAGACAGAAGAAAGAAGAAGGAAAAATGAGAGAAAGAGAGAATGACAAAAGAAAGAAAGATAGACAGAAAAGAAGAAAAATGACAGAAATACAGAAAGGACAAAAGAAAGAAAGACAGACAGAAAAAGAAGACACAAGTAAAAAGAAAGAAGGAAAGAAAGACAGAAAGAAAAAAATGAAAAAAATACAGAAAGGAAGAAAGACAGAAGAAAGAAGAAAAAATGAAAGAAAGAAAACAGCCAGAAAGCAGAAAGACAACAACGAAAGCAAGAAAGAAAGAAAGGAAGAAAGAAAGAAATGCAGAAAAACAGAAAGACGGAAAGAAAGAAAGAAAGACACAACGAAGAAAAAAGAAACAAAGAAAGAAACAGTAATTCTGGGGCTGGTTACATGCCCAGAAACACAGACAAAAAAGTTAACTCAGTAACTCCCTCTCTCCTATCATATTTATTCGCTCGGACAAGTTCACGATTTTCCCCCTCACATGAATTATCACGGTCTGCGATTATTGATAATGTGATGGTAGCAATAATGCTCACGACAACATGAACATCTCTGTATTAGCTGCATACAGAGAAGACAACAGTTATACAGAGAGAACAGACAACAACGATTCCAGCAACAACGCAGTGATAAAGCAAAGGCAACTGATATAGAAGTACAAGGAAAGAAAGTAAACATTGGAAAGAAAACAGGCAGGAACAGGTTAATTTTCTTTATTCTTGTCATAGATCTGGGGATGGAAAAAAAGAGTGGGTTTGCATAAGGAGCCTACACACACACAGACACACAGACACACACACACACTTACACACAGAGAAGTGTCTGTCTGTCTGTCTGCTAGCTATTTGTTTATCTGCCTGTCTGTCTTTCTGTCTGTTTGTTTGTATGTCTCTCTCTTGTGTGTCTGTATCTGTCTGTTTGTATGTCTGTCTCTCTCTTGTATGTGTCTATGTCTGTCTGTCTGTCTGTCTGTCTGTCTATCTATCTATCTATCTATCTGTCTATCTATCTATCTATCTATCTATCTATCTATCTATCTGTCTATCTGTCTATCTATCTATCTATCTATCTATCTATCTATCTATCTATCTATCTATCTATCCTTTTGTCTGTTTCTCTCTCTCTCTCTATCTCTCTCTTGTGTGTCTCTGTCTGTCTGTCTGTCTGTCTGTCTATCTGTTTGTCTGCCTGTCTGTCTTTCTGTCTATTTGTTTGTATGTCTCTCTCTTGTGTGTGTCTATATCTGTCTGTTTGTATGTCTGTCTCTCTCTTGTGTCTGTCTATGTCTGTCTGTCTGTCTGTCTGTCTGTCTGTCTGTCTATCTATCTATCTATCTATCTATCTATCTATCTATCTATCTATCTATCTATCTGTCTGTCTGTTTCTCTCTCTCTCTCTCTTGTGTGTCTCTGTCTGTCTGTCTATCTTTCTGTCTCTCGGTCTGTCTGCTTGTCTCTCTCTCTCTCTCTCTACTACCTACTACCTACCTACCTGTCTGCTGTATCTCTCTCTACCTGTCTGTCTCTGCCTGTCTGTCTGCCTGCCCCCCCCTCTCTCTCTCTCTCTCTCTCTCTCTCTCTCTCTCTCTCTCCCTCCCTCCTCCCCTCCCCACCTCTCTCTCTCTCTCCTGTCTTTATCTCGTTTTCTTCCACTATTCCTGGCGCTCTCAACAATCTCACACTCCAAATGTCTATAGTGATCATATGGTTTCTGGCGCGAGAGGATTTGGTACCAGGAAAACATCAAGACAACATAAAAAAATCATCAGGGGCAAAGAGCAACCAAAACCAAAAAAACAACAACAAACCAAACAACGAAAACCCCCATGGAAAATAAGGATTATGGGGGAAG
>CM054168.1:17622373-17662245 GCA_028751875.1 Rapana venosa | reverse complement strand
GGCAAACCAAAATCCCAGAACAACCCGACTTATTGCAAGCAAACTCGCCAGATACAACATCGATAATTGCTGCCCTTAGTGAGACCAGGCTACCCAGGCAAGGGCAAAACTATGCGAACGAGGCACAGGCTACACCTTCTTTTGGAGGGGACGTGGGCCTAAAGGGGGAGACGTGAGGCTGGAGTTGGCTTTGCAGTAAGAACAACGCTTGTTGGAAAGCTGGCTGGACCCAAAAGGAATAAATGATAGACTTATGATGATGAGACTCCCCTTAACTCAGGGGAAGAATTTTGCTACCCATTGTCAGTGCTTATGCTCCCACCATGACAAATACAGAGGACATAAAGGACAATTTTTAAATGAAGACTTGAATGCTGTTATTGCCTCTGTTCCCAACGCAAGACAACTCATCATCCTTGGTGACTTCAATGCGAGAGTGGGCGTGACAGTACCATTTGGGAAGGTGTGATTGGAAGCTTTGGATTTGGCAACTGCAACACAACACCTACTGCCCTCCAGACTGCATGGAGCATGACCTACTGATCACAAAAACACGACTTTCAACCTCCCTACACGTAACAGGACAAAATTGGATGCATCCCCGCTCTGGGCACTGGCATCTTATTGACTATGTCATCACCAGGAACAGGACAGGCAGATGTTCGTGTCACAAAGGCCATGTGTGGAGCAGAATGCTGGACAGACCATCATCTCATCGTCTCTAAGCTCAGGTTGCGTGTCCAGCCCAGGAGACGGCCACAAGGTGTGAAAGCACCTAAACGCCTGGATGTCAACAAGATGAAGAACGACACAGTCAAGCGGTCTCTAGCTGCCGCCTTGGAGGAACGCCTAGAGCCCATTGTGCTGGATAGCCAAAACGTGGAATCAGCATGGGTCTCAGCAGATATCATCAACGATTTGCTGTTTGCTGATGATTGCGCCCTCAATGCTGCTTCTGAAGCCGACATGCAAGACAGTGCTGACAAGTTCTCTGATGCTTTCTACAACTTTGGGTTGACAATCAGTACCACCCAACCAGCCCCAGGGAAGCCCTACGTTGAACCAAACATCTCCGTAAATGGACATAGACTCAAAGCAGTGGACAAATTTACTTGTCTTGGCAGTACCCTCTCCTGCACAACCATGTGAGAGTAAACACCAACCCCCAAAGCAAGGCGCCTTGGCAACTTCAAAATAATGTGGGGGGACAGGGAGGCATCCAACAAAACCCGATAAAGGGTCTACAAAGGGGTAGTGCCACCCCCCTGCTCTATGGTCAGAGTCATGAACAGTCTCCCAACGCTATGTAAAAAGCTGAACCATTTCCCAAAAACCCCCAGTTTGAGAAAACGTTTGGCATAAGGGGCAGGATAAGCCCCAGAGACTGAGGTGCTCACTAGGCAAACCTTCCAGCATCCACACCATCCTGATGCAGACCCAGCCACGGGGGCGGGCCATATTTGCATGCCAACCATCTTCCCCCAAGAAATTCTGTTTGGCGAACTTCAGCATGGAAAGGTTTCCGGGGGAACCCAGAAGAAACGCTAAGGACACTATAAAAACCTCACTGAAAGCCTTCAACTTTGAAAAAACTCAGGGGAGCGGGCGCATGGAGGGCCACAGTGGAAAACAGCTTTCCCCTTGGCCCAAAGGTCCACTAAAGCAAAACGAATTGCCCAGCTGAGCAAGCGGGGAAGCGGGAAAATAAGCCCCCAATCCAAAAAGCTCCACTATCCCCTTTCATACTCTCAAAACTTTTCAAGTGCTGATTGGCCAAAAAAGTCATTTCGCCCCCACAGAATGGACCCCCCCCAATCCCAGGATGAACAGATGGTCATCCATCCCCAGGGGCCAAAGAAGAGAAGAAGAGTAAGCCCCGCCCCTTCCCAATGTGCCCCACAGTCCCTTTTTCTTCACTGGCATTTTAAAAGGGGGCCAAAAGTCTTTTTAGCGTAGGTCAAAAGGGTGTAAGCTCCCCCCTTTTCCCCGAAAAGCATCCAAAACTTTGATTCCCCCATTTTTGCGATTTTTTTTAAGAAAACCCCCAGTTTTTAGTTATAAAACCCAAGGCACAAAAGCAGTGTACTTTTCCCCATTCTCAGTGTACATTGTCTTCGTTCTCCCCCAAATCCTAAACCCCGTCCAGCCACGTCCACTACAGAAAGTAGTCGGGTACTATCACGGGAGGGAAATCCTCCTTTTGTTTGTCCCCCATCGGAAAAGGGGGGTTTTTTTCTGGGGGTTCTTTTGACTTTTTCCCTCTGTCTGTCTGTCTTTTTGTCTTTTTGCCTGTCTGCCCCTCGTCGTCCCCTTGCTGTCTTCTCTGTCTATCGTCCGGCTTCTCTCTCTTCTCTCTCTTTTCTGTCTCTCTGTCTGTCTCTCTCTTTTGTCTGCTCTCTGTCTGTCTGTCCTATGTCTGTCTGTCTCTCTTTCTGTCTCTCTGTCTGTCACACTCTGTCTGTCTTCTGTCTGTCCTGTTTTTTCCCTCACCCTTCTTTTTTTTCCCCTTTTTCCCAACTTGCCTTTTTTGTTTTTTGTTTTTGTCTCAGATATTTGTATATTTTCATGGGGATGCTGTTTGGGTACTTATTTGATGTGTATTGAGGTGACCAGATAAATTTATTTCACTTTTTGGTTTATTTTTTTATACCTGTTTCATTTATTTTTTGTAGTTTGTCGGGAAATTTTTTTTTTTGAAAAGCCATTCTACAGTGTTGATATTATTAACCCTTTAAAAAAATATTTCAATATCCTTTATTTTTTTGCTTTTGTAAATTTCCGGGTTTAATTAACTCCGTAAATCTTAAATTCGTTTGTTAAAAATTAATGTATTTACAGATGAACGGGTTTTAAAAGCTTGGGTTTGTTGATGCTCAAGCAGTGCATTAAATTGCATAAAGATTCCGAATCCAAAAATTTTTAAAACAACATATGATATTGTTATAAAAAATTTCGGATCAAATTTTTTACAACAAACTGAAATTTTTTTTGCTATAAAATTTCTGATCAAACAGTAGAAAAAACTTGAAAAAGTTACAAATTTTGATCAAATTGTTTACAACAAACGATATTTGTTTTAAAAAAAATTTCTAAATCAAACATGTAGAAAACAAGCAGAATGATATAGTTATCAAGATTTCTGAATCAAATTGTTTACAACAAACTGTATTATTTTGCTATAATAATTTCTGAATCAAACATGTATAAAACAAGCAGTATGATATAGTTATCAAGATTTCTGAATCAAATTGTTTACAACAAACTGTATTATTTTGTTATACAGATTTCTGAATCAAACATGTTTCAAACAAGCAGTACCTTTCCTTCATGAGACTCAGCTTTGGGTGTGTTTTGTTTTTGGTTAAAATGGGTAGAAAATTGTCTCTCTTTTACTTCAAGCACTTGCTGTGTAAAAAGCATTGCAAAACTAAAATATCATTATGGATCATTCTAAGTCTATGCCTTTTATTTCAAATGAGACTTTTCTTTTGAAGAGTTTGATTACCTTGACAACAAAATATTTTACAGTCAAGGCAAAGTTAGCATTTTCCACGCTAGAAATAAAAGGAGAACTGCTTTAAAAGCAAAAAGTTTCTGAAGTTTGATGTATGGCTTGACTGTTTTAGCATATGTGACCTCCACCATGGAATGAGTCCCTTTTGGCCTGACCCCCTTTTTCCGCTAGGGGCCATTTTAGGCAGGTGGGGTTCAGCTTGTTGATTTTGAGATTTTGATTGATTATAAAACTAAAACCATGTTTCTACCTTGTAAAAAGGAGTAACAGTTTCATTTTGCTTCACAACGCATTAAAAAACACCCAAGCCCTCATTCTGACCACCTGTTACAATGCAAAAACTGGTCAGTTTCTCAATTTGCCACTTTCTGCAGTCTACAATTTTAATCTGTGATAGCTTTTCATAGAAGTGTCCAATTTACAATCAGTTTTCTGTATTAGAAAGCTCATTCATTGCAGATCACCAACATGTCAATAACTAAAAATGGACCCCTGGGGTTATGCCTGGAGCAACACGTGTTTGTGTTTGTCCTTCAGCTGGACCTCTCAGAGTCACCAGTTCAACACTCTAACCACTAGGCTGTGCCACCCCACCCCACCCCATTGTGTTGGTACAACACATAAAAGGCAAGGTCAGATGCACACAGACCTAAATTCCTTTTCAGCTAGAGAGAGGGAAGAAAAGAAAAAAAAACAGCACAGAAAGAGAAAGCCTCTCCTACTCTTGGTTCCAGGCCACCACAGTCATCACTTTGGACATCAGCAACGTGAAGACGTGACAAGCAGCAACACCAGCAGTAACAACAGCAACAACAGCAGCAGCAGCAACAACAGCAGCATCAGCAACATCCAGCTGAGGGAAAAGGAAGATGTTGATCACTTGCTTCTTTGTCCTCAGTGTTGTCCTGGTGTCCGCCATCTCTGCATCACCTCTGGAGGTCAGTCACACACACACACACATACATACAGTAACACTAACACACAGTAACACTAACACACACAGAGTAACACTAACACACACACACAGAAACACTAACACACACCATAGAAACACTAACACAGACACAGACACACACACACACTAACACAACAACACCCCACACACACACACAAAACACAACACACACACACACACACACACACACCACATTTCAAGATAATCAGAAATGGCTGGTAGCAGGGAACTTCAATGCTCATGCACCCTTTTGGGGATAAAGGAAGCATATCCAACTCCTGCAATCGTTTTTTAGAAAATATAAAATGATTTTTGTCTTGCCCACTAAAAGTGGAAGGTACCAAATGGAATTTAATCCAAGGGATCATGTTGTGTGTGTGACTTCAACTCTAATTCGCGGAATCTCCACTACATTTTGGTCCAGTTCCTTTTGAGTTCACTTCCAAAGCATGTCAACTGGCTGTGTCACAAGCTCTTCCATACCTCACACTTGGCAATGAGAAAGCAACTTAGTATAGTATGAACATGGGCTACATTATGCTAATTGCAAAGGATGTAGGTAAGTTGCTATGTGAGAAAGAATAGGGAAAAACTTTGAACACTGTGCTGTCATTTTATGCAGATGTTTGACTCTTGTTCCAGTGTGTTACAAGCCGCCTTTTGTCACAACTCCTCAGTATCTTCATTTTGCAAAGAAAAAGTAGGTAGATCAAAAAGATATTAATGCTGATTATGATGGCATCAGGTAAATCGTTATGTGGTTGCCAATTGGATGGGTGATCGTTTGCGCGCCTTGGCTTCAGTACAGTCCCCCAATTCACCCAGTTGTAAATGGGTACCTGCCTCTGTAGGGTCAGGGAAGGTAAAGCAGCGAGGGAGAGGAGATGGGCGCCGGCCCTCAATATGCTGGCCCCTTGAGAAGTTGAGGTCTCTGATGCCTTGCTCCCTTACAACCACAAAGGTTATGGGACACCTTTACCTTTACTGATAAAAAGGGCAACAACAAAAAAGAGAACTTGCATTCTCTGCTCTTGTCTTGTTGGGGAATTGGTGTTAGTCCAGATGGTGACTATTGCTTTCTGGCAAGTCTTCAGTACCTCACCCTTTACAGTGATACAGCTACTTACATCACATGTGCTGACTGCCATAGCAGTGGGTTAGTTACTTATTGTAGAATGAAATAACAATATAACTTTGATGCTCGTTTGTTTATTTTATTCAGTGCTTGACTTTAGTTTTAGTTTGTTACATTTCTAGTTGAAGTGCTTTGTCTTCACTGTTCAGTACCTTGTTCTTAGCAATTGAGAAAAATACTAAGTGTAAAAAAAATGTATGGTGTTTCTTATGGCAGCTGGACATTGCTTTTCTTAGAGAGATAACAAAAAAAAAGCTTCGTATATCTGCTGTTATTTTGTGTTGAGGTTTTAATCAGTTCCATGTTTTGGCATAGTGTGTTGACAGGCTTTGTCCGTCGGACATCTCCTCACTCTTTACAATGAAAAATTAAAATAATGTGCTGAATTTTATTGCGAGCAATGAATTACTTTATGAAAACAAGGAATTTTGCCATTCTCTGCTATTACGTAGAAGAAAGTGGGTCTTGAGCTACAGATTATAACAAAGCGCAATGACACTTTTTATCACAACTCTCTCAGTACCTCTACTTTGCATGATGATGCTGCGTTAAAAGGTAAGGTAACTTTGTGCGTAAGGGGAGTGGGCGTCTGAGACCCACTTCTCAACGGGCCAGCTTATTTAGGGTGGCACCCATTCCTCTCCCTCATGCTTGACTTCTCCCTGACCCTAAGAAGCAGGTACTATTTACAGCTGGGTGATACTGGGGTACTTGTACTGAAGCCAAGGCGCACAACTTAGCTTGTTACTATAGAAAAAATGTACTGATTGCAATGGCAGCAGGTAAGCTACTCTGCGAAAATAAGGGGAAAAAACCTATGAAATCTATTTTGCTATTACATTCATCTGGTAGAGTGACATAGGGTGCATTGACGTGCTTTATCACAACTGTTCAATACCTCACACTTTGCCCTGGTAAAGTTGATTTATCAAAATGATGAGGATGGTTTGCCATGGCCGAAAGTTAACTACGTTATAGAGAAATGTTTAGCACGATCTGCTGTTTTTATGTTTTGGAGAAGCTTTGGACATCAGTTTCAAATTTGTGACATGGTGCTTTTACTTCAGTTGCCAATTAAGGACATTGTGCGTAGACTTTTATAGTTTCAATTTGTCGTTGACCTTCCCAGTTACAATTTTGTGACATTAGTGGGTGACTTTTAGTTCCACTTTGTGACTTAGTGCCGTTGACTTTCTGCTCCAATTTGTGACATTAGTGGGGTTGACTTTTTTAGTTGCACACTTTGTTGTGACATTAGTGCGTTGATTCAGCTCCAATTTGTGACATTGTGGGTTGAATAAGTTCCAATTTAGTATATTAGTGCATAGACTTCAGTTCCAATGTGTGACATAGTGGGTTGACTTCAATTCCAATGGGTGACATAGTGTGTGACTTCATTTCCATTTGTGACATAGTGCGTTTGACTTTCAGTTCCAATTTGTGACATTATGGTTCACTTAGTTCCCAATTTTGTGGAACATAGTGCATTGACTTAAGTTCTATTTGTGTCATAGTGTTTTGACTTCAGTTCAATTTGTGACATAGTGCATGATTCAGTTCCATTTTGTGACATAGTGCATGACTTCAGTTCCAATTTGTGACATGCGCATGACTTAGTTTCCAATGGTGACATAGTGGGTTGATTCAGCTCCAATTTGTGCACATAGTGGGTTGACTTCAGATCCAATTTTGTGGAACATAGATGGTTGAAAGGCTCTGTCACACGCTCTTCAGAGTGATTGCTCTTGTTTTGCTGGGGAATGTCTTTCAGTTCCATATAGGGACACCTTGAACCACTTTGTCACACTGTTCAGCACCTTGCATTTTTGCCAAATAAATAAAAGCTACTGAAGTGTAAGAAAGTATTAGTTCCGACTGTGATGACAGTAGGCAAGTTGCTCTTGAAAAAGAAGAAATCGAATGGCTTCGATGCTCTGCTGTTGGCTTTATTCAGTGTTTTACATGTTGTGTTGATTGTTTATTGGTGTTGCTGAAAGGATTAATGGTGACGGCCCTGATGTGGCTTTCAAGGTCAGTTGGGGCTGTCCAATAACAGCATAGGATAAATAAATGTCTTGCCAGGAATGGTTTGGAAACCACTGTTAATGTCATGTTTCAGGAATATGATAACTTCCATAAGGTATTGGTTTATAGTCTTTGAATTGACTAACTGTCCATTCTGCTATACTCTCTCTCTCTGTCTCTGGATCACACTTTTATGACACACCCCCAATCTGTATGCAAGCTCTTACCCATTATTCACCATTCCCTGCACCCCTCTTCACATGGCCACTCCTTCTCTCTCCCTCTCTACTCTTCCTCTCTCTCTGACCACATTGCAACTTCATCCATTTTCTTTCTATATTGCTTTCTTACTGTTTTAAGATTTATTGTTTATTTTTTTAATATTATTTTATATCAAGGATAATGGAATAAGCACTCATGTGTTTTTTTTACATCCAGTCCCCGTGTGTATGCGGTTTAGTAAATTTTGTCATCTGTTCCCACCGGAACACAATGGCCTACTCTTTCGAAATGCGGAACAGGATTTAACACGCAAGATGTTCTGCATGCGTTGGCACACGGTGCCTCGGTTTATAGTCTCATCCAAGGACTTTGAAGGACTTTCCTGAGAGAGAGAGAGATAGATAGAGAGAGAGAGAAAGAGAGAGAGAGATGAGGTGTGTATAGGTGCTGTGGAGTGACTGTGTCTAAATCATGAAGTAGTGAATAGCCATTAAACACAACACACAAACTTTCTTACTCCCATTTTCTTTGTCATCACAAGGTGTAAGCCCGCACTTGGCAGTGGCAACCAGCACACAGGCGGCTAAGGCTATTAGGGTTGTTAACTACGGAATGGACCCCCCCCCGCCCCCCGCCTCTCGCTAGGTTTCGGCAGCCGTCTGAGCGACTGAGCAGCCCTCTTTCAGGAATGCATGTCACTCCTTAGCATGAGGAGAAGGGGCTAGAAAGGTTGCCCTAAACATTGCCTGACCCACATCACCCTGGCTAGCTTACGCGGCTGTGGGGACTTGCTAAGGCAGTCGATCATAGTGGAAAACTCAAGAAAAAGAATAGGATACAGTGTCTGAAACCTTGTAGTTGGAATATGCGAACACTTCTCGACAGGAACAAGAGCACAAGTCCAGAGACGTACGCCACTTATTTGCAAGTCAAACTCGCCAGATACAACATCGATATTGCTGGCCCTTAGTGAGACCTGGCTTAGCAGGCAAGGGCGAACTATGCGACGAGGCACAGGCTACCATTCTTTTGGGAGTGGTCGTCGGCCGGAAGAGAGACGTGAGGCGGAGTGGGCTTTGCAGTAAGAGACAACGCTTGTTGCATGCTGGCTGGACCCAAAAGGATATAAATGATAGACTTTTGTTGATGAGACTCCCCTTAGATCTTGGGAAGAATTTTTGTTACCTTGTCAGTGCTTATGCTCCCACCATGAAATAACAGAGGACATCATGGACAAGTTTTATGAATACTTGAATGCTGTTATTGCCTCCTGTTCCAACGCAGACAAGTTCATCATCCTTTGGTGGACTTAAATGAGAGAGTAGGCTGTGACCAGTACCATTTGGGAAGGTGTGATTGGAAAGCATGGAGTTGGCAAACTGCACCCGCAACATCCTTAGCTCCTCCAGACTTGCATGGAGCATGACTACTGATCACAAACACGACTTTCAACCTCCCTACACGTAACAGGAAAAATGGATGCATACCCCGTCTGGCACTTGGCTCTTATTGGCTATGTTCATCACAGGAACAGGGACAGGCAGGATGTCGTGTCACAAAGGCATGTGTGGGAGCAGAATGCTGGACAGACCATCATCTCTCGGCTCTTAATGCTCAGGATTGCTGTGTCAGCCCAGGAAGACGGGCCACAAGGTGTGAAGCACCCTAAACGCTGATGTCACTAGTTGAAGTAAGACACAGTCAAGCGTCTCTAGCTGCCGCCTTGTGAGGGAGGCCTAGAGTCCCATTGTGCTGGAAAGGCCAAAACGTGGAATCAGCATGGGTCTCAGCAGATATCATCATCGATTTGCTGTTTGCTGATGATTGTCGCACCTCAATGCTGCTTCTGAAAGCCGACATGAAGACAGTGTGACAAGTTCTCTGATGATTCTACAACTTTGGGTTGACAATCAGTACCCACCCCAACCCGCACAGGGAAAGCCCTGCGTTGAACCAAACATCTTCCGTAATATGGACATTGACTCAAAGCAAGTGGACAAATTTACTTGTTCTTGGCAGTACCCTCTCTGCACAGTAGCCATGATGATGAGGTAAACACCAGACTCTCCAAGATCAAGGTCTACAAAGCTGTAGTGCTCACACCCTGCTCTAGGTCAGATCTCAGAGTTCGATGAACAGTCTACCAACGCTTATGCTAAAATGCTGATCCACTTCAACACCTCCTGTTTGAGAAAAATTGTTTTGCTCAAGTGGCAGGATAAGATCCCAGAGACTGAGGTGCTCACTAGAGCAATCCTTCCAGCATCCACACCATCCTGATGCAGGGGGGGAACCCCCAGATTTTGTTTTTTTCCCCCCCCGACTGGGGCAGGCCCATATAGTTCGGCATTGGCCAGACCATCGTCTCCCAAGAAACTTCGTTTGGCGTACTTCAGCATGACAAGCGATTCAGGGAAGCAGAAGAAACGCTTCAAGGACTATATGAAAGGCTCATGAAAGCCTTCAACATGAGTAAATCTGTGAGCAGGCAAGCAATGGAGAGGCACAGTGGCAAACAGCTCTTACCCATTGGTGCCAAGGTCCACTATGCAAAACCGAATTGCCTACAGCTGAGCCAATGCAGGCTAAGACAGGAAAGATAGAGCCTCAAGTCTCCAAAAGCTATCCACTATTTACCCTTTCCATACTGCTCAAGAACTATTCAATGTGCTGATTTGGCAAATAAGTCAATTCGCACCCACGAAATGGACCCTCCCATCCCAGGATGAAAAACAAGATGGTCATCATCATCCATGGTACAAAGAAAGAGAAAGAAGTAGTAAGCCCGCCCCTTCCCAGATGATGTCCCACATGTGCCTTATTACCTTCACTGGCAGTTTGTCAATGGGGGCCAAGTCTTTGTATGCTGTAGGTCACAAGGTGTAAGCTCCGCCCCTTTCCATGAAAAGCATCACAGCTGTTGTATTCTAGCCCATTATGCGATTTTGTCTTTCAGATAACCTCCAGTGTTTAGTTATAAAACCCAAGGCATCAACAGCAGTGTGACATTGTCCATTCTCAGTATGACATTGTCTATTCGTTCTCTCCCACTGCCTGAACCGTCCAGCCACGTCCACTACAGAAAGTGAGTCAGGTATCTATCTACAGGATGGAATCTCTCCTGTTGTTTGTCCTCCAGTCTGGAAGAAGTGGGGTTTTTTCTGTGGGGTTCTTTTGACTCCTTTCCTCTGTCTGTCTGTCTGTTTGTCTTCTTGCCTGTCTGTCTCTCTGTCTGTCTCTCTGTCTGTCTGTCTCTGTCTATCTGTCTGGCTGTCTCTCTCTGTCTCTCTCTATGTTGTCTCTCTGTCTGTCTTCTCTTTTTGTCTGTCTTTGTCTGTCTGTCTCTATGTCTGTCTGTCTCTCTGTCGTCTCTCGTCTGTCACACTCTGTCTGTCTTCTGTCTGTCTCGGTCTCTTTCATCACCCTTCTGCTTCTTTTTCCCTTGTTCACACTTTGCTCATTTTTTGTTGTTGTTATTGTCTCAGATGATTTTGTTACTTTTTCACCTGTGGGTTGCCTTTGGGTTTACGATTATTGGATTGGTGTAAATTGAGGTGACCAGAATAAGATATCTTATTTACACTTTGATTGGTTATTTATGTTATACCCTGCTTCATTGTATTTCATTTGTTTGGTTTGTACTGGGAACATTTTTTGCTTTGAAAAGCCATTCTGACAGTGTTGATATTATTAACATTAATAATAAATTATTTCAATATCCTTTATTTGATTTTGCTGTTGTTAATATTTCCTGGTTTCGATTAACTTGTCAATGCATTTTAAATTCGTTATGTTAAAAATTAAATGTATTTATCAGACTGAACATGGTTTAAGCTATCGGCTTGTTGATGCTCAAGCTGATGTGCATTATGATATTGTCATAAAGATTTCCGAATCCAAAAAGTTTAAAACAAGCAGTATGATATAGTTATCAAGATTTCTGAATCAAATTGTTTACAACAAACTGTATTATTTTGTTATACAGATTTCTGAATCAAACATGTTTCAAACAAGCAGTACCTTTCCTTCATGAGACTCAGCTTTGGCTGTGTTTTGTTTTTGGTTAAAATGGGTAGAAAATTGTCTCTCTTTACTTCAAGCACTTGCTGTGTAAAATGCATTTCAAAACTAATATATCTTTTATGATATTCTTAGTCCTATGCCTTTTATTTCCAAATGAGACTTTTTTTTGAAGAGTTTGATTTACCTTGACAACAAAATATTTTACAGTCAAGCAAAGTTAGAGAGCAATTTCCACGTTGAAATAAAAGGAGAAACTGCTTTAAAAGCAAAAGGTTCTGAAGTTTGTGTATGGTTGACTGTGTTTTTTGCATATGTGACCTCCACATGGAATGAGGTCCTTTTGGCCTGACCCCTTTTTCCGCTAGGGGCCATTTTAGGAGGTTGGGGTTAGCTTGTTGATTTGAGATTTTGATTGATTATAAAACTAAAACCATGTTTCTACTTGTATCAAGAGTAACTGTTTCCTTTTGCTCACAACCGCATTTTAAAAAAAAAAATAAAACACCCAAGCCCTCATTCTGACACCTGTTACATGCAAAAACTGGTCTGTTCTCCAAATTGCCATTTCTGCAGTCTATTTTTTTACCAATTTTAATCTGTGTGAAGCTTTTCATAGAAGTGTCCAATTTACAATCAGTTTGCTGTATTAGAAAAGCTCATTATTGCAGGATCACCAACTTGTCAATAACTAACAATGGACCCTGGGGTTATGCCTGGAGCAACACGGTGTTTGTGTTTGTCCTTAGCTGGACCTCTCAGAGTCACCAGTTCAACACTCTAACCACTAGGCTGTGCCACCCCACCCCACCCCATTGTGTTGGTACAACACATAAAAGGCAAGGTCAGATGCACACAGACCTAAATTCCTTTTCAGCTAGAGAGAGGGAAGAAAAAGAAAAAAAACAGCACAGAAGAGAAGAGCCTCTCCTACTCTTGGTTCCAGGCCACCCAGTCATCACTTGGACATCAGCAACGTGAGGGACGGGAAAGCAGCAACACCAGCAGTAACAACAGCAAACAACAGGCAGCAGCAGCAACAACAGCAGCATCAGGCAACATCACAGCTGAGGAAAAGGAAGCTGTTGATCACTGGCTACTTTGCTCCTCAGTGTTGTCCTGCGTGTCCGCCAATCTCTGCTATCACCTCTGAGGAGGTCAGTCACACACACACACACATTACAATACAGTAAACACTAACACCACAGTAACACTAACACACACAGAGTAACACTAACACACACACACAGAACACTAACACACACACATAGGAAACACTAACACAGGACACAGACACACACACACACTAACACCACCACACACAAACACACACACACACACACACACCACACCACAAAACACACACACACACATTTCAAGATAATCAGAAATGGATGTTAGAAGGGAACTTCATGCTCATGCACCCTTTTGGGGATAAAGGAAGATTTATCCATCTCCTGCAATCGTTTTTTAGAAAATTATAACTGATTCTTGTCTTATGCCTACTAAATTGATGGAAGTGTACAAGAATGCCTGACCATCTCTACATCACAAGCATCGGCATTAGATTCTGTCTTTAATATCCTTTGCCTCTTGCACCTGAATGTACTGTGAGCAAATTATGAAGAACACATTGAAGTGATTCATTTACCTATGTTATTACTTTAATGAATGGCCAGTCCCCTGTAACACTTGAAAAAAGATAAACTCCCAAAGTTTAAAATATAAAGAACCTATTTGGAAACAGTTCAAAAGTAATCCTGCTAGCTCAAATCAAACAGCTTGGATTTCTGGAAAACATAAATGAATTTTATTCTTCCTTTACTAATGCCATCATTCAAACTGCTTAGTTTATTGATCCCAATTATTAAATCATTAAAATAAAGGAAATGTTCAGGAAATGTTTGGTGGACACCTGCTTGAAGGAAGCAGTGACCAACAACCGTTTAATGTATAAAACTATTTAAAAAATAAGACGCCAGAAAAAAACCATGAACAACAGTAGGTGACAAAAAAACTATAGCAACATGATCATAGTCAGGGGAAGCAATAAATTTTTGGTCTGCGTTTTTGTTTGAGCAAGTATCAAATAATTAAAGATCTTAACAATGTGTGGCAAAAATTTATGAAATGAGAAAGGTGTGATTTTACCAAACTTGTCCAGTTAACTTAAAAAAACATTGAATTTCCAAAACCAATGCAGAAAAGGATGAAGGCCTTTGCAGATATGTCTCAGAGTCTATTGCATATTGTGGCTCTCACTTGGAAGCATAAATCTGCCAGCTGAGTAGAAGAAAAGAATTATATAAAGAACCTTGTTCTAATAATTACTGTGTAGAGATCCTAATCAGGAATTCTTTAGGTAGCCATCTCGATCCAGGCACCAATCCAATCGGCACCAGAAATGGGATTCTAAACTTATCCTATTTTTCGTATCCTAAAGAGGATTAGGGCTCGGCCTACTAATGGGCTGCGAGTGATAAGGGGGGATAGGAAGAGGGATAGAAGAAAAAATAGAATTGAAATATAAAAGGGAGACATAAGTAGTAGTGAAATTATCACCTCCAACTCTCTCAGCAATCACACTGAAAACACTATGAATATGACATCAACATTCATTCAATGTAATTCTTCAGGCCAAGCAAGTTGGGTTCAAAATTTATTCTTATACTACTACTACTTCTACTCTATCCTATACTACTACTACTACTACTACTACTACTACTACTTACTATACTAAACTACATCACACACTTCACCAATGTATACAAATACAATTTAAAACACATACTATTTGTAATTATTTTGTCCATCCTCACTACCAACCAATCATGGAATTATTCAGATCAGAGATCAACAGAAACAATGATGATTAAAATGATGAAGGGGATTTAAAGATGTTACCATGAAACGATGTTACGATGATGCCGATGTTTACTATGTTCCCTCGAATAAAAAGGAACAATCAATTAAAACCATTTGATCTCTTCATGAAATCACATATCTTATTACAGGATCAAGGATCCAAATTTCTGCAAGCCCCACATCTTTCAGGTATAACTATCAATGACCACTTAATAGAATACCCACACAGCAAAACGGAACTAGCAGAGTTTGCATAATAAACCAATCTTTTTAAAAGTACTCTCAGCTTACCTATTTCCCAAACTCTTTATGAGAATAATTTTACTCACATCAAATAAAGTATCCACTAAATTCACCGTACAATAACTGTTTAAACTTGGTTCATTTTACTCTGAGGACTGATGATGGTCTTATCCTATGAAAACTTATGTAAAATCATTATTTCACATTAATTTAATTCGATAAGTCCCAATGGACATTCCAAAGTCTTTGACTCCTGTTTAAAACATGATTATGTAATTCCTTCACAAAAATAGAATTATGCTATTCATAATAATTAACAAAAACTATATCTAGGCTTTTACACACATTTATTATACAGAGTGTACAGCCTGTTGATTTCTTCAGCATTTTGTTGGCTGAACTAATTATTTGCCAAAAATCGACTTAGTACACAAAGACAATGACTAGTTCAAATTGCCACTTGCTCTTCTTGGTTCAATATAATAACTTCTAAATTCACAAGCTTGAACCTTCAAACGTCAAAATTAGACAAATACCTCATAAACCCTCCCAACCCTTTTTATTAATTAAGTTAGGTTAGCTTAAAAAGAGCAAAACCATACCTTAACCCTCTTGTTGTTGGATTCTACGAGCTAAACTGTCTGTTAGATTTGAATTCTTTTGAAGGTTGTCTACCTCCATTGACTTACTTTTACTCCTATAGACAATTGTGTGTGTGCATGCATGACAAAGCTATCAAGCTTGAAATTTTGTCACAAAGGCTTGGTATGTCTTGTACTTGCATTTAGGTGCAAGTTTATGTGGTTTGGTCACAGCATGCCTTGTCAGTGTCCACCTTATTTAGTCACAATCACAGGTTAAAAAATATGGTATATATGATAAAACTGCAAATCCTGCATGGATTTGACAATAGTTCAGGCATGTTAGTGTCGAATTTAAGGAAGTTATACCTAGATGATTGTTTACCTATGTTATGTGCATATTACTTCAAGGATGTGGTCACACAATGTCCCCATAGCACCTGTTGTTTTATGGTATGTCTTGAGGATACAGAAGTTTTGTTTATTTTTTTTTCTTTGAAAACAAGGTCATATTCATATCAACATGTGACCTTTATACTACACTTCTTTTCTGCGATGTGTGCTACCACATGGTTTGTTATGTGTACAGAAGTGTATTATTGTACATGACTGTCGCACTGGTCACAAGTGTCACAGCACAGGGTGTGACAAATTCGAAACTACACAGAACTTCTGTAACCCTACAAAATTTTAATCGTTGGTAGTCTCTAAAGTTAGTCGTAGTGGTGGCACAGGGTCGCATCACTTCAAAAAGCACAATATTATGGAGCTGTGTGTGTTTTTGTGGGGGGTGTACCATTGCCTCTCACCTGTCCAACCTTGGCTGACCGGAGACCTATTTTATTTTCCTTTTGCTATTTTCATTATTGGCATATCTGTTGGTTTCTGCCATTGCAGTTTCAAAGCAAAAGTGCGTTGGTGTGGTAATAATGAGAAAACAGTCAAAAGGCATCGTTTTCAGGTTTGTCTGTGCTGCGGACCGGAAGGTCAAATTTTTCACAGGCTGTGTTGTGTAGCACAGGTCAGGAATGTGCCTGTAAGAACATTATTTTCAGGCTCATCTTCTCCCCTAACTGCAGAATTTCCTTCCTCCTCTTCCCTCGTAAGCGTTTATTATCGGATCCTTCACTTACCAATTCTCGTTCAAAATGTGTCTTAGTCCAAGACAATACATTCAATTTATCTCTCGGACTTATAAGATGAATCATTGTACTAAAGAAAACGCATTCTTTTTTCGCCAGCTGCACCAGTGAAAAGTCTGGTTGTGGGCTGCTTATTCTTCGCTTCCCTCCCCACTACACGACTGATAGTGGTCTAATTGTATCACTGGCAACCTTTGACACCCTCCCTACATCACCCCACAATTTTCAGACACATAGTGTGAAAACCGCAAGCAAGGTCTGTGTGTGATGGAAAAGTACTGCCAAAGTGGGCTAGAACCAACTGTCGGCTGCGGTGTATTGAATGTAGCTGCAGCCCTGTTACTGTCGGCTTCGCCGGTTCGGGACAAGAGGGTGGTAATGGGGACATTCCTCGTCTTTTCCCTTCTGGGAGGAAAAGATTCGTTTGAAAGGCCAGCAGTTTAAAACAAAAGGGGGAAAAAAAATTAAGTCAGTGGGGAGATAATTACCCTTGGTAGTAAATTGGTGTAATTTTCCTTGCTAGGCTAGTATCAATGAACCACAAGCCTCTTTGTGAGGAGTGTTACATGCTGAATTCATCAATGCTCCAATAACAATCAATGAAGTAAAAAGATGTACTATTTCCTTCCTATAAGAAAAACTTCTGTTGGATTAGTTGCCATATCCAATGATATGTTAAACAGTTACCTGGAAAACTTATTCTTCTGATGCATAACTTTTCCAAAAGTGTGGAATGAAGTAGTGCATATGCCAGTGGAGACTGGGTAGCAGTTATTATTGTTCCCATTCATGAGCAGGAAAGTCTAAAACTGATAAAACTAGTTATAGGCCCATAGCCGTGATTTTCTAACATTGGAATTGTATGTAGAAGATTATTCTAAAAAGGCAGTGTGTATTACTTGTCAGAAAAATAAGGTAGTTCCTGTCAATCAAGCTGGCATTTCAAAAAGGGTAGATCAATTGACAACATAGTTAAGGCTAAGACAACACAGGTTCAAACAACAATTGCGAAGTAAGAAAACATCTACTCACAACATATGTTGATGTAAAGAAAGCCTACAACAAATTTGGCATGCTAAATTGCTGCATAACTGAAGACTATTGGCTTTCCGGGGCATTTTATCTTATTATATTAAAAGCTTTTTATGTACAGAGTTTTGCATGTTTAAGGATACGTAGCTTTTTTTATCTATTGCTATATTATATCTTTTGTTTTAATATTTTAGTTCATTATTTTTTACCTTTTATTTTTTTTCTATGTTATTTTTATTTTATCTTTTTTTTCTTTTTGTTATTTTTGTGTTATATTTTTTTGATTTTTAGTTTTTTATTTATCTAATATATTTTAATTAATGGAATGGCATATTTAAACTTTTAGGTCATTGCTTATGGGTTACCCAGGGTTCAGTTATAGCCCATTTTCTGGTTTAAATTAGCGATGTATGATTTTCCCCACAAAACTGTCTAATGACGTTGCCCTATTTCAATATTGCTGATGATTTTAGGATATGGAATGAATGTCACTATGAAGCGTGTACAACAAAGAGGATGATAAGCTATACAGAAAAGTATATCAAAAGAGTAGATAAACTTAATAAATATATTTTTGAAATGGCCTGACATTCTCTACAGAAAAAACGGCACATTATGCTTTTTTTATATTGGTTGTGATCCAGGATACACTGCGGCAGTTCACGGTTGAGGGGAGCCATTTAGTACTAAAGAATGGTAAAAATTTTTTGTGCATTCAACTTACAAGAAAATTAACTTGGAATGCTCATATTGGATACATTTTTATTTAAAAGCAAAAGAATAAATTGCCTCCAATTTTCTTTAAATGGTTAGCAAACAGTCTGGGGGACAGTATCTTCACTCTTAAAGCTTGTCTAGTACTGTTGGTTCCAAACTGTTTTTTTTCAGAAGTCTTTTTTCAGTGCTCCTAATTATTCACTTTAAAAACTCCAAATTATAGATTGTATGGTTGTTACAAAACTTTGCACCTGGGTGTACCATTCCATGCATCCTCACAGGAAAATTATAAGGAAATTGGGGAACTTCCCTAGCTGAATCCACAACGAATGACAAAAATTGTGTCTGTAGTGAATTAAATGTTCAAGCAGAAACGAATTTTCCAAAAGGGATAAAGAAATTTCCGTGTTTAATGCCTATTGGCCACTTATGTATCAGATCTCTTTCAAAAATCTAAACTTAAGCAATATGATCTTAGAAACACACAAAAAGCTTTACCATGTCATTCATGGGGAGATGGATAAAAGTCTGTTTTGATATAGAATATATTAAGGAAAAGTAGAATGAAAATCAAAGCATCTGGTTGCAGAGGTTCGGTCACATATTGAAAATCAATATGCTGACAGCTTAAAAGTTTTGTACAGATGGATCTGTTTTAGGAAAAATAACGACACTGGCTCTGCATTTGATCATACCAGCACTTAAAATTGAGGAAATCGTACTATCTTGGTAATAACAACTCGTTCTATATTTTCAGCTGAATTTATTGCAAGTTTCTTATGGCTCTTAAACTACATTCTTGATTTTCCATTTTCCTTCTTTCATATCTTGCTTTGTGTTGACTCCAAGTCAGTACTGTTATGACATAAAATCCCAAATCTTCAAGGTTCTCCGGATATTATTTTTGAAAATTCAATATGTCATAGACCTCCTGTAGTTTAAGAGGTATTCCTGTTTTTTTTGTTGGGTTGCCTTTTCACGTTGGAATTTTTTCATGTTAGTGGGTGGACGCTGCAAAAAAACAGGGAAGTCATGATTATGGAATCGATAGATACTGGATGTTCCTTATCTCTACAGGAGGGATACGAAATTGTAGAACAACTTCATGGGTAAGATTAAAGAATCTGATCAATTCAATGAAACGATATTTTAAGTTGTCTGACCGCTGTCATATTTTCTTTAGTATATATCTCAAATCGATTCGCCGTTTTATATCGTGAAAAGGTGTTAGTTCACTATATTTTAGAATGAAGTTAAATGCATTTACTTACAAAATGTTGTAATATGTCAGATGTCTATGTGGGTATTCAATATTTCCAATACTCATATCAAAAATTTGAGTGCCCTATTGTAAAACCTTTTTTACCTCATTTTGAACAGTCCTGGAATATGTATTGAAATTCAAAGCTAGCTTTGCCATTGCAGATGCTTTTTGCATAGTCCACTTAGGATTATTTCTTGTAGTTACATTTTTGTTATTTCATGTTTCCACATTGTTGAGTTTATTTTTGTCCTGTTAAAAGTAAATAATCAATTACTTTTTAGATGTTTTTTTCTCACAAAAATACCAAACTCTGATGTACTTCTTCACCGTTTCTCCTTCCATCCTTCCTCTCCCTTCTGTAATCTTCCATTACACTTTATATTTCCCTCGTCTATATCACTTAGAACGTGTAAACAGACATTAAATTGAAGACAACAGCAACAACAACAAACATACAACAACACACACACACACACACACACACACACACACACACACACACACACACACACACACACACACACACACACACACAATAACACTAAAACACAGGTAACACACACACACACTCAGAGTAACATTAACGCAGAGTCCTCAGACACCACACACACTACACACACACACGCACGCACGCGGCGCGCGCGCGCGCACATTAAAATCACGCATGCACACACACACTTACACTACACTCACGCACGCACAAACAAACAATACAACAAACAAACAACAAAACACACACATGCGCACGCACGCACGCTAAAAACAAAATAAACAAAAGATAATAGTCTTTCTCGATCACCGCTTAAAATAATAATTCTTTTCAAATGTGAAGAGCATATATTTGAAACAGATAAAAAAAAAACTTCTTATAATATAAATAATCAATTACGGCTCCACACTCTTCTTGACTTATCTGCAGCCTTTGATACAATAGCTCACTCAATTCTTCTTTCTCGCCTCCATAATACGTTTGGTATTACGGTCACAGCCCTCACCCTGGTTTACTTTTTACCTCTCTAGACAGGTTCCTGAAAGTTGTTGTAAACAATATTCATTCAAAACCTGTCAAATCGGAATGTGGAGTCCCGCAGGGATCAGGTCCTGGGCTCCTGTTTCTCTTTATCTCTACACTGCTCCACTCTCACATAATAAACAACCACCATATTGATCATCATTTCTATGCTGATGATACTCAGCTTCAGTGCAGTGAATACTGTTGAAAACTTGCCTTCCTCCTGTCAATATGTCCTATGCCTTCAAGACATTCAAAAACTGATGACTCAGACAAGTTACAACTTTATGCCGATAAACCCGAAGCCTGCTCATAGGGGACCCTACCAATTAACTTTCCTCTATCGCAAATACTTCAATAGAATTCGGCAATACGTCAGTTTCTTTTGTCTCACCCTCTGTGAAGTATTTAGGAGTAGTTCTTGACAAACAACTCTCTAGAAAAAAATTCATCACCAGACCTGCCAGTCTTGCTACTATCAATTACGGGCGGCATAAGCGCTCATGTTGTGTGTGTGACTTCAACTCTAATTCGCGGAATCTCCACTACATTTTGGTCCAGTTCCTTTTGAGTTCACTTCCAAAGCATGTCAACTGGCTGTGTCACAAGCTCTTCCATACCTCACACTTGGCAATGAGAAAGCAACTTAGTATAGTATGAACATGGGCTACATTATGCTAATTGCAAAGGATGTAGGTAAGTTGCTATGTGAGAAAGAATAGGGAAAAACTTTGAACACTGTGCTGTCATTTTATGCAGATGTTTGACTCTTGTTCCAGTGTGTTACAAGCCGCCTTTTGTCACAACTCCTCAGTATCTCTCATTTGCAAAGAAAAAGTAGGTAGATCAAAAAGATATTAATGCTGATTATGATGGCATCTGGTAAATCGTTTATGTGGTTGCCAATTGGATGGGTGATCGTTTGCGCGCCTTGGCTTCAGTACAGTCCCCCAATTCACCCAGTTGTAAATGGGTACCTGCCTCTGTAGGGTCAGGGAAGGTAAAGCAGCGAGGGAGAGGAGATGGGCGCCGGCCCTCAATATGCTGGCCCCTTGAGAAGTTGAGGTCTCTGATGCCTTGCTCCCTTACAACCACAAAGGTTATGGGACACCTTTACCTTTACTGATAAAAAGGGCAACAACAAAAAAGAGAACTTGCATTCTCTGCTCTTGTCTTGTTGGGGAATTGGTGTTGAGTCCAGATGGTGACTCATTGCTTTCTGGCAAGTCTTCAGTACCTCACCCTTTACAGTGATACAGCTACTTACCATCAAACATGTGCTGACTGCCATAGCAGTGGGTAAGTTACTTTGTAGAAATAACAAAATAACTTTGATGCTCGTTTGTTTATTTTATTCAGTGCTTGACTTTAGTTTTAGTTTGTTACATTTCTAGTTGAAGTGCTTTGTCTTCACTGTTCAGTACCTTGTTCTTAGCAATTGAGAAAAATACTAAGTGTAAAAAAAATGTATGGTGTTTCTTATGGCAGCTGGACATTGCTTTTCTTAGAGAGATAACAAAAAAAAAGCTTCGTATATCTGCTGTTATTTTGTGTTGAGGTTTTAATCAGTTCCATGTTTTGGCATAGTGTGTTGACAGGCTTTGTCCGTCGGACATCTCCTCACTCTTTACAATGAAAAATTAAAATAATGTGCTGAATTTTATTGCGAGCAATGAATTACTTTATGAAAACAAGGAATTTTGCCATTCTCTGCTATTACGTAGAAGAAAGTGGGTCTTGAGCTACAGATTATAACAAAGCGCAATGACACTTTTTATCACAACTCTCTCAGTACCTCTACTTTGCATGATGATGCTGCGTTAAAAGGTAAGGTAACTTTGTGCGTAAGGGGAGTGGGCGTCTGAGACCCACTTCTCAACGGGCCAGCTTATTTAGGGTGGCACCCATTCCTCTCCCTCATGCTTGACTTCTCCCTGACCCTAAGAAGCAGGTACTATTTACAGCTGGGTGATACTGGGGTACTTGTACTGAAGCCAAGGCGCACAACTTAGCTTGTTACTATAAGGAAAAAATGTACTGATTGCAATGGCAGCAGGTAAGCTACTCTGCGAAAATAAGGGGAAAAAACCTATGAAATCTATTTTGCTATTACATTCATCTGGTAGAGTGACATAGGGTGCATTGACGTGCTTTATCACAACTGTTCAATACCTCACACTTTGCCCTGGTAAGTTGATTTATCAAAATGATGAGGATGGTTTGCCATGGCCGAAAGTTAACTACGTTATAGAGAAATGTTTAGCACGATCTGCTGTTTTTATGTTTTGGAGAAGCTTTGGACATCAGTTTCAAATTTGTGACATGGTGCTTTTACTTCAGTTGCCAATTAAGGACATTGTGCGTAGACTTTTATAGTTTCAATTTGTCGTTGACCTTCCCAGTTACAATTTTGTGACATTAGTGGGTGACTTTTAGTTCCACTTTGTGACTTAGTGCCGTTGACTTTCTGCTCCAATTTGTGACATTAGTGGGGTTGACTTTTTTAGTTGCACACTTTGTTGTGACATTAGTGCGTTGATTCAGCTCCAATTTGTGACATTGTGGGTTGAATAAGTTCCAATTTAGTATATTAGTGCATAGACTTCAGTTCCAATGTGTGACATAGTGGGTTGACTTCAATTCCAATGGGTGACATAGTGTGTGACTTCATTTCCATTTGTGACATAGTGCGTTTGACTTTCAGTTCCAATTTGTGACATTATGGTTCACTTAGTTCCCAATTTTGTGGAACATAGTGCATTGACTTAAGTTCTATTTGTGTCATAGTGTTTTGACTTCAGTTCAATTTGTGACATAGTGCATGATTCAGTTCCATTTTGTGACATAGTGCATGACTTCAGTTCCAATTTGTGACATGCGCATGACTTAGTTTCCAATGGTGACATAGTGGGTTGATTCAGCTCCAATTTGTGCACATAGTGGGTTGACTTCAGATCCAATTTTGTGGAACATAGATGGTTGAAAGGCTCTGTCACACGCTCTTCAGAGTGATTGCTCTTGTTTTGCTGGGGAATGTCTTTCAGTTCCATATAGGGACACCTTGAACCACTTTGTCACACTGTTCAGCACCTTGCATTTTTGCCAAATAAATAAAAGCTACTGAAGTGTAAGAAAGTATTAGTTCCGACTGTGATGACAGTAGGCAAGTTGCTCTTGAAAAAGAAGAAATCGAATGGCTTCGATGCTCTGCTGTTGGCTTTATTCAGTGTTTTACATGTTGTGTTGATTGTTTATTGGTGTTGCTGAAAGGATTAATGGTGACGGCCCTGATGTGGCTTTCAAGGTCAGTTGGGGCTGTCCAATAACAGCATAGGATAAATAAATGTCTTGCCAGGAATGGTTTGGAAACCACTGTTAATGTCATGTTTCAGGAATATGATAACTTCCATAAGGTATTGGTTTATAGTCTTTGAATTGACTAACTGTCCATTCTGCTATACTCTCTCTCTCTGTCTCTGGATCACACTTTTATGACACACCCCCAATCTGTATGCAAGCTCTTACCCATTATTCACCATTCCCTGCACCCCTCTTCACATGGCCACTCCTTCTCTCTCCCTCTCTACTCTTCCTCTCTCTCTGACCACATTGCAACTTCATCCATTTTCTTTCTATATTGCTTTCTTACTGTTTTAAGATTTATTGTTTATTTTTTTAATATTATTTATATCAAGGATAATGGAATAAGCATCATGTGTTTTTTTTTAATCCAGTCCCGTGTGGATGCGGTTAGTAATTTTGTCATCTGTTCCCCCGGAACACAATGGCTACTCTTTCGAAATGGGAAACAGGATTTAACACGCTGGATGTTCTGCTGCGTTGGCACACGGTGCCTTGGTTTATAGTCTCATCCAAGGACTTTGAAGGACTTTCCTGAGAGAGAGAGAGATAGATAGAGAGAGAGAGAAAGAGAGAGAGAGATGAGGTCGTGTATAGGTGTGTGGACGTGCTGTTGTCTAATCATGAAGTAGTGAATAGCCATTAAACACAACCACCAAACTTTCTTACTCCCATTTTCTTTGTCATCACAAGGTGTAAGCCCGCACTTGGCAGTGGCAACCAGCACACAGGCGGCTAAGGCTATTAGGGTTGTTAACTACGGAATGGACCCCCCCCCGCCCCCCGCCTCTCGCTAGGTTTCGGCAGCCGTCTGAGCGACTGAGCAGCCCTCTTTCAGGAATGCATGTCACTCCTTAGCATGAGGAGAAGGGGCTAGAAAGGTTGCCCTAAACATTGCCTGACCCACATCACCCTGGCTAGCTTACGCGGCTGTGGGGACTTGCTAAGGCAGTCGATCATAGTGGAAAACTGAAAAAGATAAACTCCCAAAGTTTAACTATAAAGAACCTAATTGGAAACAGTTCAAAAGTATTCCTGCAGCCTACAAATCAAACAGCTTGATTTCTGAAAACATAAATGAATTTTATTCTACCTTTACTAATGCCATCATTCAAACTGCTTAGTTATTGATCCCAATTATTAAATCATTAAAATAAAGGAAATGTTCAGGAAATGTTTGGTGGACACCTGCTTGCAAGGAAGCAGTGACCAACAACCGTTTAATGTATAAAACATATTTAAAAAATAAGACGCCAGAAAACCATGAACAACAGAAGGAGACAAAAAACTATAGCAACATGATCATAGCTCAGGGGAAGCAATAATTTTTGGTCTGCGTTTTGTTTGAGCAACGTATCAAATAATAAAGATCTTAACAAAGTGTGGCAAAAATTTCATGAAATGAGAAAAGGTGTGATTTTACCAACTTGTCCAGTTAAACTTAAAAACAATGAATTTCCAACCAATGCAGAAAAGGCTGAGGCCTTTGCAGATATGTCCTCAGAGTCTATGCATATTGAAGGCCTCACACTTGGAAGCAATAAATACAGCCAAGCTGAGGAGAAGAAAGAAATATATAAAGACCATGTTCTAATAATACTGTGTAGAGAGTCCTAATCAGGAATTCTTTAGGTAGCCATCTCGATTCCCAGCACCATCCAATCCGGCACCAGAAATGGGATTCTAAACTTATCCTATTGTCTTTAGTATCCCTAAAGAGGATTAGGGCTCGCCTACTAATGGGCTGCGAGTGATAAAGGGGGGATAGGAAGAGGATAGAAGAAAAATAGAAATGAAATATAAAAGGGAGACAATAAGTAGTAGTGAAAATTATCACCTCAACTCACTCAGCAATCACACTGAAACACTATGAATATGACAACAACATTCATTCAATGTAATTCTTCAGGCCAAGCAAGTTGGGTTCACAAATTTATTCTACTACTACTACTACTTCTACTACTACTACTACTACTACTACTACTACTACTACTATATACTACTAACTAAACTACAATCACACACATCACCAATTGTATTACAAATACAATTTAAAACACAAACTATTCTGTTAATTATTTTGTCCAGTCCTCACTACCAACCAATCATGGATTATCTCAGATCAGAGATCAAAAGAACAATGATGATAAAATGATGAAGGGGATTAAAGATGTTACCATGAACCGATGTTACGATGAGCCGATGTTACCTATGTTCCTGAAATAAAAAGGAACAATCAATAAACCATTTGATCTCTTCATGAAATCACATTCTTATTACAGGATCAAGGATCCAAATTACTGCAAGACCCACACTTTCAGGTATAACATATCAATGACCACTTAATATGAATACCCACACAGCAAAAACGGAAACTAGCCAGAGTTTGCCATAATAAAACCAATCTTTAAAATGTACTCTCAGCTTACCTATTTCCCAACTCTTATGAGAATAATTATACTCACAACAAATCAAACGTATCCACTAAAATCACCACGTACAATAACTAGTCTTACACATGTTTCATTTACTCGAGGACAGCTGATGGTCTATCCTATGAAACTATGTAAACATTAATTCACATTAATTTAATTCGATAAATCCCCAATGACATTCCCAAGTCATTGCACCTGTTTAAACATTATTATGTCATTCCTCACAAAAATAGAATTTTGCATTCATAATAATAACAAAAACTATACTAGGCTTTTACACACATATATTATACAGAGTGATAAGCCTTAGTTTGATTTCTTCAGCATTTTGTTGGCTGAACAATATTCTGCCCAAAATCGAACCTAGTACAACAAAGACAATGACTAAGTTCAAATTTGCCACTTGCTCTCTTGTTCAAAATAATAACTTCTAAATTCACAAGCTTGAAACCTTCAAATGCAAAATTAGACAAATACCTCATAAACCCTCCCAACCCTTTTTATAATTAAGTTGAGGTTAGCTTAAAAAGAGCAACCATACCTTAACCCTCTTGTTGTTGGATTCTACAGAGCTAAACTGTCTGTAGATTTTGAATTCTTTGAAGGTTTTCTACCTCCATCTGACTTACTTTACTCCTAAGACAATTGTGTGTGTGCATGACAAGCTATCAAGCTGAAATTTTGTCACAAGCTAGGTATGTCTTTGTACTTGCATTTAGGTGCAAGTTTATGTGTCTGGTCACCAGATGCCTTGTCATTGTCACCTTATTTGTCACCAATCACAGGTAAAAATATGGTATATATGATAAAACAGCAAATCCTGCATGGATTTGACAATAGTTCAGGCATGTTAGTGTCGAATAAGGAAGTTATACCTAGCTGATATGTTTACCAATAGTTATGTGCAATAGTACTTCAAGGATGTGTCACACAATGTCCCCATAGCACCTGTTGTTTTATGGTATGTCTTGAGGATACAGAAGTTTTGTTTATTTTTTTTCTTTTGAAAACAAGTCATATTCAATCAACATGTGACCTTTATACTACACTTCATATCTGCGTGTGCTACCACATGTTTGTTAAGTGTACAGAAGTGTATTATTGTACATGACTGTCACACTGTCACCAGTGTCACAGCACAGGTGTGACAAATTCGAAACACACAGAACTTCTGAAACCCCTACAAATTTTAATGTTGGTAGTCCTAAAGTAGTCGTAGTGGTGGCACAGGGCGCATCACATCAAAAAGCAAAAATTTAAATGGATGTGTGTGTTTGTTTGTGGGGGGTGTACCATTGCTCTCACCTGCCCAAACCCTTGGCGACCGGAGACCTATTTTATTTTCCTTTTGCTATTTTCATTATTGGCATTCTGTTGGTTTCTCCCATTCCCAGTTTCAAAGGCAAAAGTGTGGTAATAATGAGAAAACAGTCAAAAGGCATCGTTTTCAGGTGTCTGTGCTGCGGACCGGAAGGTCAAATTTCTTCACAGTCAGTGTGTGTAGCACAGGTCAGGAATGTGCCCTGTAGCACATTATTTTCAGGCTCACTCTTCTCCCTAACTGCAGAATTTCCTTCCTCCTCTTCCTCGTAAGCGTTTAATATCGGACTCACTTACCAATTCTCGTTCAAATGTGTCTAGTCCAAGACAATAACATTCAATTTATCATCTCGCTAATCAGATGAATCATCTGCTACTAAAGAAAACGCCATTTTTTTCGCCATGCTGCACCAGTGAAAAGTCTGGTTGCTGGCTGTTATTTCTTCCTTCCCTCCCCACTACACGCATGATAGTGGTCTAATTGTATCACTGGCACCCTTTGACACCCTCCCTACATCACCCCACCAATTTTCAGACACATAGTGTGAAAACCGCAAGATCTGTGTGTGATGGAAAAGTACTGCCCACGTGGGCATAACCAACTGTCGGCTGCGGTGGTATTGGAATGTAGCTGCAGCCACTGTTACTGTCGGCTTCGGCCGGTTCGGGGACAAGAGGGTTTAATGGGGAACATCCTCGTCTTTTCCCTTCTGGGAGGAAAAGATCGTTAGAAAAGGCAGCAGTTTAAAACAAAGGGAAATAATTCATTGGGAGAAAATTACCCTTGTAGTAAATTGGTGTCATTTTCCTTGCTAGGCTTAGTAACAATGAACACAAAGCACTCTTGTGAGAGGTGTTACAACTGAATACATCAATGCTCCAATAACAATCAATGAAGTAAAAGATGTACTATTTTCCCTTCCTAATAAGAAAACTTCTGTTGGATTAGTTGCCATATCCAATGATATGCTTAAACAGTTACCAGAAAACTTCATTCTTCTGATGCATAAACTTTTCCAAAAGTGTTGGACTGAAGGTGCAATGCCAGTGAACTGGGAGCAGTCTATTATTGTTCCCATTCATGAGCAAGGAAAGTCTAAAACTGATAAAACTAGTTATAGGCCCATAGCACTGATTTCTAACATTGGTAATTGTATGTAGAAAATTATTCTAAAAAGGCGTGTGTATTACTGTCAGAAAAATAAGGTAGTTCCTGTCAATCAAGCAGGCTTTCAAAAAGGTAGATCAATTGACAACTTAGTTAAGCTAACAACACAGGTCAAACAACAATTTGCGAGAAGAAAACATCTACTCACAACATTTGTTGATGTAAAGAAAGCCTACAACCAAATTTGGCTGCTAAATTGCTCATAAACTGAAACTATTGTTTTTCCTGGTTTTTTTTTTCTATTTATATTAAAGCTTTTTATGTAACAGAAGTTTTGCAAGTAAGAGTATGGAATGCATATTTAAACTTTAGGTCATTGCATAGGGGTTTTACCCGGGGTTCAGTTATACCCCCTTTTCTGTTTAATATAGCGATGTATGATTTACCCACAAAACTGTCTAAAGACGTTGCCCTATTACAATATGCTGATGATTTATGAATATGGAATGAATGTCACTATGAAGCGTGCTACAACAAAGAGGATGATAAGCTATACCAGAAAAGTATATCAAAAAGAGCTAGATAACTTACATAAATATATTTTTGAAAATGGCCTGACATTATCTACAGAAAAAACGCACATTATGCTTTTTTAATAATGGTAGTGATCCAGATACACTGCGGCAGTTCACGATTGGAGGGGAGCCAATTCAGTATAAAAATATGGTAAAATTTTTGTGCATTCAACTTACAAGAAAATTAACTTGGAATGCTCATATTGGATACATTTTAATAAAAGCAAAGAAATGCCTCATTTTCTTTAAATGGTTAGCAGACAGTCCTGGGGACAAGATATCTTCACTCTTAAATGCTTGTCTAAGTCACTTGTAGGTTCCAAACTGTTTTATTTTCAAGAAGTCTTTTTCAGTGCTCCTAATTATTCACTTTAAAAACTCCAAAGTATAGATTGTAAGGTGTACAAACTTGCACCTGGTGTACCATTCCATGCATCCACCACAGGAAATTATAAGGAAATTGGGGAACTTCCCCTAGCTGAATACCCACAACGAATGACAAAAATTGTGTCTGTAGTGAATTAAATGTTCAAGCAGAAACGAATTTTCCAAAAAGGGATAAAGAAATTTCGTGTGTAATGCCTATTGGCACTTATGTATCAGATCTCTTTCAAAAATCTAAACTTAAGCAATATGACTTAGAAACACACAAAAAAGCTTTACCATGTCCTTCATGGGAGATGGATAAAGTCTGTTTTGATATAGAATATATTAAGGAAAGAAAGAATGAAAATCAAAGCATCATGGTTGCAGATGTTCGGTCACATATTGAAAATAAATATGCTGAAAGCTTAAAAGTTTTGTACAGATGGATCTGTTTTAGAAAATAACGACACAGGCTCTGCATTTGTCATACCAGCACTTAAAATTGAGAAATCGTACTATCTTGGTAAACATCGTTCAATATTTACAGCTGAATTTATTGCAAGTTCTTATGGCTCTTAACTACATTCTTGATTTTCCATTTTCCTTCTTTCATATCTTGCTTTGTGTTGACTCCAAGTCAGTACTGTATGACATAAAATCCCAAAACTTCAAGGTCTCCGGAATTATTTTTGAAATTCAATATGTCATAGACCTCCTAAGTTTAAGAGGTATTCCTGTTTCTTTTTGTTGGGTGCCTTTTCACGTTGGAATTTTTTCAAGTGAGTGGGCTGACAGCTGCAAAAAACAGGGCAAGTCATGATATGGAATCGATAGAACTGGATGTTCCCTTATCTCTACAGGAGGGATACCGAATAGTAGAACAAACTTCATGGGGTAAGATTAAAGAATCTGATCAATTCAATGAACGATATTTTAAAAGTTGTCTGACCGCTGTCCATATTTCTTACTATATATCTCAAATAGATTCGCGTTTTATATCCGTGAAAAGGGTTAGTTCACTATATTTTAGAATGAAGTTAAATGCATTACTTACAAAATGTTGTAAACATGTCAGATGTCTATGTGGGGATCATATTTCCAATACTCATATCAAATTTGAGTGCCCTATTGTAAAACCTTTTTTACCTACATTTTCTGAACAGTCTCTGGAAAATGTATTTGAAAATTCAAAGCTAGCCTTTGCCATTGCAGATGCTTTTTGCATAGTCCACTTGAATATTTATTGTAGTTACATTATTGTTATTTCATGTTTCCACATTGTTGAGTTTATATTTTGATCCTGTTTAAAAGTATTATCATTACTTTTCTAGTGTTTTTTTTCTCACAAAAATACCAACACTGATGCTACTTCTTCACCGTTTCTCCTTCCACTCCTTCCTCTCCCTTCTGTAACTTCCATTACACTTTCTATTTCCCTCGTCTAATATCACTTAGAGTGAACAGACATTAAATTGAAGACAACGCAACAACAACAAACATACAACCACCACACACACACACACACACACACACACACACACACACACACAAAAAAAAACACTAACACAGAGTAACACACCACACACACAGAGTAACATTAACGCAGAGTCCCCAGAAAACACACCACACACCACACACGCACGCACGCGCGCGCGCGCGCGCACATAAAATCCGCAGCACCACACACTACACACACTCACGCACGCACAAACAAACCAAACAAACAAACAAACAAACACACACATGCGCACGCACGCACGCTAAAAACAAAATAACAAAAAGAATAATAGTCTTTCTCGATCACCGCTTAAAATAATAATTCTTTTCAAATGTGAAGAGCATATATTTGAAACAGATAAAAAAAAACTTATAAATATAAATATCAATTACGGCTCCTCACTCTTCTTGACTTATCTGCAGCCTTTGATACAATAGATCACTCAATTCTTCTTTCTCGCCTCCAAAATACGTTTGGTATTAACGGCACAGCCCTCACCTGGTTTACTTTATACCTCACAGACAGGTTCCAGAAAGTTATTGTAAACAAAATTCAATCAAAACCTGTCAAAATGGAATGTGGAGTCCCGCAGGGATCAGTCCTGGGCCTGTTTTCCTTTACTCTCACTGCTCCACTCTACATAATAAACAACCACCATATTGATCATCATTCTATGCTGATGATACTCAGCTTTAGTGCAGTGATACTGTTGAAAACTTGCCTTCCTCCTGCAATATGTCCCACTGCCTTCAAGACATTCAAAACTGGATGACTCAGAACAAGTTACAACTTATGCCGATAAAACCGAAGCCATGCTCAAGGGACCCAACATAAAACTTTCCCCTATCGCAAAAACTTCAATAGAATTCGGCAATACGTCAGTTCTTTGTCCACCTCTGTGAAGTATTTAGGAGTAGTTCTTGACAACAACCCCTCTATGAAAAAATTCATCACCCCGACCTGCCAGTCTTGCTACTATCAATTAGGGCGCATAAGCGCGATTCGCAAGTATCTGTCCACTGAGGGAACTTCCAAGCTTGTCCATCTCTCATTCTTTCACGTTTAGGGCTACTGTAATTCTCTTTTGGCTGGCCTACCAGCATCATCTATCCACTCTCTTCAACGCATACAAACTCTGAGCTGGACTGGTCCTAAGAAAGAAAAAATTGAACACATCATCCTCTTCTGCGATCTCTTCATGGCTGCCTGTCTCACAAAGACTGGGGTATAAATCAATAACCCCCTGTTTCAAATGTCTCCACAAACTGCCCCTCTTATCTCTGTAACTGTCTTCATCTGTACACTCCATTCCCGTTCCCCTTTGTCCCGCAGATACTTTGTGCTTTCGAACACCCAGATTCAAAACAAACCACTGTTGGCCGTCGCTCCTTCTCTGTTTCTGGTCCATCCACCCGGAATGACCTCCCTCTTTCACTTCGCCAAAAACCTTCACTTGTACCTTCAAATCCAGCTCAAAACACACTTATTTCCCACCTGAGATTCCCCCAAATATCTGTCCCTAATTTTCAACAGCATCTTTCACCTTCTAAGTGTTGTTCCGAGTGTTGTTGTGTGGTGTGTGTTGTGTGTGTGTGTGTGTGTGTGTGTGTGTGTGTGGTGTTGTGTGTGTATGTGCGTGGTGTGGCGTGCATGCGTGCATACGTGGCGCGGCATGGTTTTTTAAATTGTTGTTCATTATGTTTTAAGGAGGTTGCATGCCTGTAAATGATTGAGTGCAAGCGCTTCGATTTGTTTGTTTTTTTACAAGATTCAGCGTATATATCTTATTTTATTATTAATTTTTTTATTTTTTTTATTTAAATGCAGTCGAAAGTACCCGTCCACTGATGCAGCGTCCAAATAGTCATTTCTCTCATTCTCTCACATCTGGACTATTGCAATTTTTCTTGGCTGGTCTGCTCGTACTAAACCACTCCTTCAACGTATACAAAACTCTGCAGCCCGACTAGTCCTCAGAAAGAAAAAACCTGAGCGCATTACTCCTGTCTTGCAATCTCTCCACTGGCTACCTGTGTCGCAGAGAGTAGACTGTAAGATCAGTACCCTCTGTTACAAATGTCTCCACAAAACAGCATCTTCCTACCTCTGTGAATGTCTTCACTTGTACTTTCCTTCTCGTTTCCCCCGCTCTGCTACAGATACCTTGTGCTTGCGAGCACCTAGATTTAACCAATCCACTGTCGTCCGTCGCTCTTTCTATTTTTCTGGTCCATCAATCAGGAATGACCTACCCTTCTCCCTTTGCCAAAAGCCTATTTATGACACTTTTAAATCCGCCTCAAAAGACATTTATTTCAAACCTATGACTTTCCTCTCTTGTTTCATCTCATTTTTGTCCTTGCTCTCAACAGCCCAAGCCCCCATCACCCTGCCAAAGTGCACAACCTCTTTTTGTGTGTGTGTGTGTGTGTGTGTGTGTGTGTGTGTGTGTGTGTGTGTGTGTGTGTGTGTGTGTGTGTGTGTGTGTGTGTGTGTGTGTGTGCGGCGTGGTTGCGTGCGCGTTGTGTGTATGCATTTGAAATTTTTAAAACTATTAATTGTAACTTGTAGCATGTGTTAGAGGAGGATGAATGCAAGTGATTTATTTGTTTTGCAAGATATAGCGCTATTAAATTATATTTCTTTATTTTTTGTTATATTTTTCTTTCTTCTTCTTCTTCTTTCTTCTTTTTCTTTTTCTTCTTCTTTTTTCCTCTTCTTCTCTTTCTTCTTTTTCTTTTTCTTCTTTTTTTCTCTTCTTCTTCTTCTTCTTCTTCTTCTTATTAAAATTTAAAAATGTTTACACAAAGTACTAGGTGTAGTAATTGGGCAATGATTCGTCTCGGTCAGATCACATAGCCACATTAGGAAAACGAATCTCAGTAAGACTATCAACTTAGAAACATCAAACAGTTTCTAAACCTACAGTCGCGAAAACTATTCTTTCGCGCACATATTCTACCTCTTATAAATTATGTTTCAACCTTATGGGACAGTGCTAGTGAAACAAACCTGAAGCATAAAAGCCGCCTACATTAAAGGACTATCAAACTAAGCAGATTGAATCTGAATATACTGACCACCAACAACTACAAAGAATTAGATATTCTTCCTCTCAAAGACAGCCTGCATTCAACAAGTGTCTACGTATGTACAATATATTAAACGGAAAAGCCCCAAAGAAAATTGTGAAAAAATTTTCTGTCAATAAAAACAAGCCTACTCATAGATTGTCTTTGCCCAGCCCTCATAATAATCTCTCTAAGTCAAGCCTTGCTTATTCAGGAAGAACAGTGTGGAATAATCTGCCTCTCTCTTTAACATCAGCTCCTTCAAAACAAACGTTCAAGAAACTCTTAAAGAAAACATCTTGATGGACAAATTGTAAGTCCACTTTTATACTCGAAGTTACCTTACATCTGGCTACTTTGTTGTTATTCCTACCTTGTTACTTTGTATTTTCTTCATCTGTCTGTATGATTTGAGCTTATGTTATACTGTCTCGGTTTTGTTTTGTCATGTTTTGTGAGTCTGGATTTATGTTTAAAAAATCCCTCTTTTTTTTCTTTTCAACATGTATTAACATTGTCTTTTAAATGCTTGTATATGTTAATTTTCTTGAATTTTTTGTGAGGGCAGAATGAAAAAAGTTGCGACTTGAATATCTATTGTAGTTACATTATTGTTATTTCATGTTTCCTCATTGTTGAGTTTATATTTTGATCCTGTTTAAAAGTATTATCATTACTTTTCTAGGGTTTTTCCCCCCACAAAATACCAACACTGATGCTTTTTCTTAAACTTTTCTCCTTCCACTCCTTCCTCTCCCTTCTTTAATTTCCCTTACACTTTCTATTTCCCTCGTCTAATATCACTCAGAGTGAACAGACGTTAAATTAAAAACAACAACAACACACACACAACACACACACGACAATCCGAAACGTGTTCAGACACATTACATACACACACACACATTCACACACACCACACACACACACACACACCCCCGCACACACAAACACGCACGCACACACACACCACCAAACACACACAACGCACACACACACACACACACACACACCCCAAACAAAACACAGAGTGTCAGGCTGCCATGAGGTCACCGGGCCCCCCAAATGAACTTGTGACGCTGAGGATGTTACATAACAAACCTGGGTATGACTGGGGAAGGCAGGTTGGGGGGGGGGGGGGATAGCAGAAATGAGCAGTGTGGGGTCAGTAGGACATGAGGGTCACAGGCGTCAGAGACCTCATATCTTCAGGGGCCAGGATATTGAGGGCGGCGCCCATCTCCTCTCCCTCGCTGTTTTACCTTCCCTGACCCTAAAGAAGGCAGGTACCCATTTACAGCTGGGTGAACTGGGGGACTGCACTGTAGCCAAAGCGCGCAAACGGTCACCCATCCAAGTGGTAGCCACGCTCGATGCTGCTTAACCTTGGCTGGGGGAAAGCGAGTGCTCCGACCACTGAGCTATCCCTTCTAAAAGAAGATAAGGCAGCAAAACACACACACACAAACACGCAAAAAGAAGCCATGTCCATGGTCTTTCCTTCAAAAGCTTCAGCCTCCAGCCTGCCTTTGTCCACAAAGACATCAGCAGTCAGTCACTGTGTTTCTGTCTGGCATTTAAGGCAGGAGGAGGGGAAGAGCTCTACAGAGGCAGCATGAAGACCCAACGTTTATGCACGAAGAAGGAAATGTGTGATGTGGCCATCTGCAAAACCCTGAAAGACTGCAAAAATAAACCGGTGGGGTGAGTTGTTTTGCCAGCGTCCGTGTTTGGTTGTACGTGTGGTCACTGTCCGCCTTGCCTTGCCTGGCCTTGCCTTGCTTTTTCCTGGCTTTACCTTGCCTTGGCTTGCTTTTCCTTGCTTTACTTTGCCTTGCCTTGCCTTGCTTTTCCTGGCTTTACTATGCCTTGTAATTCTTTACCTTGCCTTGCCTTGCTTTTCCTTGGTTTTTCCTTGCCTTGCTTTTCCTTGCTTTACCTTGCCTTGCCTTGCTTTTTTCTTGCTTTACCTTGCCTTGCCTTGCTTTAACTTCCTTTACTTTGCCTTGACTTGCTTTTCCTTGCTTGACCTTGCCTTTCTTTGCTTTTCCTGGCTTTATCTTGCCTTGCCCTGCATTACCTTGCTTTGCCTTGCTTTTTCCTTGCTGTACCTTGCCTTGTAATGCTTTACCTTGCCTTGCCTTGCTTTGCCTTGTTTACCTTGCCTTGCCTTGCTTTTCCTTGCTTTACTATGCCTTGTAATTCTTTACCTTGCCTTGCTTTTCCTTGGTTTACCTTGCTTTGCCTTGCTTTACCTTGCTTTACCTTGCCTTGCCTTGCTTTACCTTGCTTTACCTTGCCTTGTAATGCTTTACCTTGCCTTGCCTTGCTTTTCCTTGCTTTACCTTGCCTTGTCTTGCTTTTCCTTGCTTTACTATGCCTTGTAATTCTTTACCTTGCCTTGCTTTACCTTGCTTTACCTTGCCTTGTAATGCTTTACCTTGCCTTGCCTTGCTTTTCCTGTGCTTTGCCTTGCTTGCTTGCTTTTCCTTGCTTTGCCTTGCCTTCCTTTTCCTTGCTTGACTATGCCTTGTGATGCTTTACCTTGCCTTGCCTTGCTTTTCCTTGCTTTGCCTTGCCTTGTCTTGCTTTTCCTTGCTTTACTATGCCTTGTGATGCTTTACCTTGCCTTGCCTTGCTTTTCCTTGCTTTACCTTGCCTTGTAATGCTTTACCTTGCCTTGCCTTGCTCTTCCTTGTTTTACCTTGCCTTGCCTTGCTTTTCCTTGCTTGATCTTGCCTTGCCTTGCTTTTCCTTGCTTTACTATGCCTTGTAATTCTTTACCTTGCCTTGTCTTGCTTTTCCTTGCTTTGCCTTGCCTTGTCTTGCTTTTCCTTGCTTGACTATGCCTTGTGATGCTTTACCTTGCCTTGCCTTGCTTTTCTTTGCTTTACCTTGCCTTGCCTTGCTTTTCCTTGCTTTACCTTGCCTTGCCTTGCTTTTCCTGCTTGACCTTGCCTTGCCTTGCTTTACCTTGCTTTACATTGCCTTGACTTGCTTTTCCTTCCTTTACCTTGCCTTGCCTTGCTTTTCCTTGTTTTACCTTGCCTTGCCTTGCTTTACCTTGCTTTACCTTGCCATGCCTTGCTTTTTCTTGCTTTACCTTGCCTTGCCTTGCTTTTCCTTGCCTTGCTTTTCCTTGCTTTACCTTGCCTAGCCTTGCGTTTCCTTGCCTTGCTTTTCATTGGTTTACCTTGCCTTGTAATGCTTTACCTTGCCTTGCCTTGCTTTTCCTTGCTTTACCTTGCCTTGTAATGCTTTACCTTGCCTTGCCTTGCGTTTCCTAGCTTTACCTTGCCTTGCCTTGTTTTTCCTGGCTTTACCTTGCTATTCTATCCTATGCTATGCTATCCTACGCTACCCTATGCTATCCTATGTTATGCTATGCTATCCTTTGCTATCCTATGCTATCCTATGCTATGCTTTGCTATGCTATCCTATGCTATGCAAAGCTGCTAATCACTGCACCATGGCAGCTGGAACTTATTAAATTACTTTTGAACATCAGGATGAAGTGGCGAAGCCGTTTTAGGAGTAAATGAATCTTCAACAGGTACAGTTTTATTGTAGTTCTTTTATTCGTCTGTCTGTCTGTCTGTTCTGCTGTCTGTCTGTCTGCGTGTCTGTCTCTCTCTCTTTCTCTCTCTCTCTCTCCCACTTCTCTCTCTCACTTTCTGTCTGTCCTTTTCTGGCATGTCTCACCGTCTGTAATCTGTCAGTCTTTTGGTCTGTCTTCTCTCTCTTTGTCTGTCTATATTCTGTATGTCTGTCTGTTCTCGCACCTCTCTCTCCCTCTTCCCCCTTCCCAATGAAAAAGTATTGTTAAATTGTTATCTTTTAAACCCTCGAAAAAAAATACATAAAATGAAAGAAGGAAAAAAGAGAAAGAAAGAAAGTTTCCCCCTTCCTTCTACTATTAATCTATCTTTTTCCTATCTACATCTATTATTATCTATCTACTATCTACTATCATTATTTCTATCTATAACACACACACCTACAGTGCAAAACAACTCGCACGCGCACCACACCACACATCCCTCTCCTCTTCATCTCATCTAGTCGTTTCGTCATATATCATTGCGCTTTTTCCATTGATTTCAGTTTTTGCATATGGTTGAAGCAATGTCTAAAAAAAGGTTGCTTTTTTAAATTTGTTTAAGCTTTCAGATTTTTTTTTGATTGTTTGTTTTTAATACCTCTTTTTTTCCATTATATTTCCAGTCCCAAATTTAGCATGAAAAAGCGCGCCGGCCCCACACACACACACCCACAAACAAACGCACACACTCCCACCACGCACACTATTACACATACTCACACACCATCACACACACCCCCACACCACTCACACACACACTCACACACACACACAACTCACACAACACACCACATCCCAACACACACACACACACACACACACACACACTCACACGCTCAGAACACACCACACACAAGCACACACCTCTCTAAACACACACACACACACTCACACACCACACTCATACACCACTCACAGACACACACAGCACACACACACACCACACACCACTCACAGACACACACACACACAAAAGGGCACACACACACCCCACACACACTCACACACGCACTCCACACACACACACACCCCAAAACACACACACACACACACACCCCACAAAACCACTCACACACACACACCCCTTGTTCCTTTCCTTCCAGTTGCCTCCTTTTTGGTCTATTTTCTGCCTTTGTGGTCTGTTCTCTGTTTTCCCAGAAAGACAAAACAACAATTCTGTCCAAACTCCCAGTCAGTTAGTCCCTTAACGGCAGCCCAACCTATTTTCGCTCATAGGACAGACAGCAGTAGTTGTTGTCTGAGCCATTAGACCACGATGAAGACGACAACATCAAAGAAGAAGAAGAAGAAGAAGAAGAAGAAGAAGAAAGGTGTCGTCAGTTAAAAGCCTTGCTTCTTCATATGTGTTGCGATTAGTGTTGATATTGTTGTTGGCACCTTCTCTTCTAAACTATTATCAGCATGACATGTTCAACTTGTCAATTCAATGTCAGTAAGCGGTCAGCCCATGTGTGTTTTAGTGCTTTGAATCTAAGTGTGTGTTAACTTTCTTGCCTAAGTCAAACAAGACCATTTTTTTCTGGTTTGAAACAGGTGTCTGCTAAAGTCTGTGAAATCGATGACGTGCACGCTGGTGCTCAAAGGTATCAAATGTGTGTGCTGACCTGACTTGCCCTGAGAGAGAACATCACTGGTGTCAGGATACTCAGACGTTTGTGTTGGTGCCTGGGTATTTTAGGTGTTACATATTTATAGGGGTATGTTATTTTATATTTCTTTCTCTCCAACGTCAAAGCAAAGGACAAAGCTGTGAATCTGGTGAGTACATCGCAAAAAAATGTCTTTGGAAT
>CM054168.1:17605027-17621873 GCA_028751875.1 Rapana venosa | reverse complement strand
ATTGTTGATATATTGATGTAATTTTCTTTCATAAATGTGTCTGTATAATTTTCAAATGGCTGCAGAAATGAAATATTGCATGCTCTTTTAGGAAAATTAGTGTCTTGAATCATAAATATTTCCTCTTTTACTGAATTTTGAATAGAGAGACAACGAACCATGTATTTTGATACTGCCTGTTTTCGCTGATCAGAAGGAGATAGTAAGTGAGCTTCTTTATAAGTATTAGTTGTATTTGCATGAGCCGGAACACCAAGAGCTATCTTTACTGCTTACTGTCTAGACTTTGTAATTTTTTAAGGAGATAATCTGCAGCAAAAAAATAAACTTCTTGTCCATATATTAATTTTGAACGTACCTAGGATAGAGCCAGATGTATCAGAGTTGTAGTGTCTTCACTCCATGCCTGAGAACTTATTATCTTTAGAAAATAAGGTTTTTTTCCTAGCTTCAGTTATCATTTTGTTGATGTGCATCTTCCAGTTCAACTTTCTAGTCAAAAATGCACCTAAGAATTTAACATCTCGATTTTATTGAAGCACTCTTCCCTCTAAATTCAGGTTTGATAATTTTAATGGGTTGTCACCGTTATTAAAAAGCACAAGACAGGTTTTTTCTGCCGATAATTCTAATCTATTTTCTTTCATATAACAACAGAAATTTTATCTAATTCTTCCTGATATATTTTTTAAACATAATTGATCACTCTTTTTCGTGTTTTTCCTAACTGACCTATTTATCCAAATAGCAATATCATCTGCACACTGAACAACTTGAGTATTAGTTGACAAAGAGCTGGGGGAATCATGTACAAGAATAGAAAACAAGATAAGGGCAAGTACTGATCCCTGTGGTATACCCAAGTCGATAGCTTTCAGGGATGAGTACACTGAACCTAATTTAGTGCTAATTGATCTATCCGACAAGAAATTTTGCAGATATTTAAATAATATACCATTAATACCAATGTATTTAATTTAATGTAGCAATTGATCATGACAAACTCTATCATAGGCTATTTTCACATCAAAAAATGTAGCGAACACACTTTTTCTTTTGGAAAAGTGCTTTTTAATTTGATGTGTTAGTTTAACTAAGTGCTCAGAAGTACATATTCCCTTTAGAAAGCCAGCCTGATTTGTTGGGATCACATTATTCTTTTCACAAAAATGAAACATACGCTTATAAATAATTATTTCCATTACTTTACACACATGAGAAGTAAGAGCAATTGGCCTGTAGCTATTTATCAATAACTGCAGTTTACCTTTCTTTAGGATTGGGACTACAATTGACTGCCTCCAGATTTTAGGAAGAGTGCCATTTATCCAACAGTTCTGGAAAAATGAAAAGAGTAGCCTATTCCATTTTAAAGACATATGGGCCAGCATTTGATAAGATCATACCATCAGTACCAACAGCCGTCTTCTTATGTGTAAATGAATCTAAAGTTTCACTTAATTCATCATATTATATGGGGGCATTTAAATAATCAGCATTGTATGCTGACAATTTGTTTGATTTATTTGCTTTTTTTAATTCGATATTTGATTGTATTTTTGATGATGAACTATTATCTGAAAACATTGTAACAAATCATTCTGCTTTTTCAATTATGCTTGGAAATCTTTTATTTTCAAATTTAATTAGATATGTTGGAAGTTGAAATCCATTTTTTATTTCATTAACTTTCTTCGAAACTTTTATGAAAGTCCTTGGATTCTGATACTTCATTTATACAGAATTTTGTCCATTTATTGGTTTTTGATTGGGTTATTCTTTGTTTACAGTGAGTTTTAGCATACTTCATACAAATAAAAAAAAAGTCTGAATTCACTTTTTAACCTTATTTGAATCGTCTTTTTTTTTATCGTTTACAGCATCCTTACATGTTTTTAGTCCACCATTATTGCCCAAATGCTTTCACTTTCTTGGTTGCTTTTGTGTTTGAGATAGAAAAAAATCAGCTGCATGTATGAGCTTTGCCAAATTGGATAAATGATCTAACTCATCCTCTTCAATCATTTAATTATCAGTAGCCTGAAGGAATGATTGAAAAGAACTCCAGTCATCCAATTTATATTGAAACTTTTGGATATTTATCCTCAAAATTATTGTGTTAGGTCGGATGTTCTGCAGGTCCCTCACAATGACAACGCAATAGGATAATGATCACTTCCAAAAAACAATCCTTTCAACATTGCAAATTCGCAATTGATAGCTAAACCTGGAGATATTAATGTTATAACAATAGCACTTGGTTTATGACTAGATACATCAAGAATTTGGTTACTTTTGCCATCATTAAATAAGTAAAGCTTTGAATCCACGATATTTTACCAAAACGGTTGTGGTGATAGTAGAGCACCCAGAATCCCAAAAAGGAGCATGAGAATTGAAATCGTCCAGAATAAACCCATTTATGTTTTGTTAAATCTGTGTTTTTGAACCAGTCAATGTTGGAATCTTTTAGGACCTTGAGGTAAATATACAGAGACTATATATAATATGTCGTCTTTGTTAAATTTGACTGTCACCCCTACATGATATATATCTGCTGTTTGTTGCATAATAGAACAAAACACAAGTTTATCATACTCTAAACCCTGCCTGACATATATGGCAGATTTTACTTTAGAATGTGTATCACAGTCACACTGTGGTGAGTTAGTCAGATATGGTTCTAATTTATAGTCTTTGGTTACAAAGTTATAGAAGTTAAGTTTTGTGGAATCTTGTTTCTGATTGATCCAAAACGTTGTATATAAACTTTCCACTTTTGTTTGCACTGCACGGCACAATCAACGTGCATCAAGTGTACTTTGGTTTTCCAATACATGTTTAGAGTCAATTTTATACAGAACATGTTTAACTGTGTTGATCCAACGATCATATTCATTATTTTGATACATATCTTCTTCATGTGCCAGGTCTGTTGCCGACATCCCCGATCATGGCCTTTCATTCCTGTCTGTTGTCAGTTCTCCTGATGAGTTCATTGTTGGGGGATTCTTTACTCGTTTCGTAGTTTCAGACTGTCTGTGTATTTTGTGCTTGTCTTCCTCTGTCTTTGGTACCACAAAATCTTTCCCACACAATATTTGCTTTTCTATTCCATCAGCTCGTATATGGCACAAAAAATTGTAGTTGTCTCTTTTCTGAGGGTTTTGAGTAATGGATTTTTTGTACCCGGCCATTTCCATTTACTTCTTCGTTTTGACTTCTTTTCAGTCCATGATATTCTCATAATTCTTCTGATATACCACATTTCTGCATGTTTCCAAGTCTTCTTTCGAGGTCTTTAGTCAGCGTCCAGCATTAATCCATTACAGAAAGGATGGGTCATATGTAGGCTCTCGAGTGTGATTTTGGTGCGGAAGTCTTATATTTCTATTGGTATAAAGTTGGGCTTCATCTTGGTGTGGTGTTCTTTAGCAAAAGCGATTCTCTTTTTTATTTCTGTGTTTTGCATCTGGCATCTGGGTTATTGTGAAGCCAAGTATAAGGTGCAAACTTGTTTTATCCTTCCCTTTGCATAAAATGTTACATAAAGGCATGTCTGACTGTTTTGAGATTACATGCACTTAGTTTCTTGCATTCCAGTTGGAGTCCTTTTGTTTTCACTTTCATTGTGATGTTTGTAAGGATATTTTGTAGTTTTTCCTCCTGAGTGCAGCAATTAGCCCGGTGTCATCGCAATATTCTTTGATAGTTTTATGTTGTGACTCTACTTTGTACCTTAATGCTGCATATGTTCCGTATAAGGAATCATTTCGCTGTTAGATATTGAAGAGGTCGGAGAAAAAACGCAGCCCTGCCTCACTCCCCTACTGATCGATCTGTACTCACTGCAGTTATTGTCAGTCTCTTATTGCAAGCTTAGTGTTCCCAGTACAAGTTTTGATCACTCTAAGATCTTTTCCTTCACAGTCATGTCTTAGTGAAAATGTCGAACAGATCGAATGTCCTACTTTGTCAAATGCCTTAGAATATCAATGAAGCAGAGGTGTTTAAAAGTCCGTGTGGTACTTCAATCGCCCTTTCCATTGTGGGTACTCAGCGCAAAGATGGCATTTCTTGTACCTGTATTGCCATAAATCCAAATGGGGTTTCAGATTCTCTGGTAGGATTTTATTTCTCATTCTGTTCATCAGCACTCGTAACATGGTCTTTTGTGAGACGGCTCATAAGACATATTGTGCGGGTGCTGATCGGCATTTCAACTGTTGCCTGGGGTTTTTGGGGTAGTGCAATGTACACCGACTTTTTTTTAGGTCTGTTGGAATTTCACCTGTAGCATGGATAGTGTTGAGAAGATTTTGTTACTTTTTTGATTCCAAGTTTGCCGATACATATAATTATAAAATATTTTAACATATGTGCTTGTGTCTTTCTCTGTTACATGTATCTAAAAAGAAACTAACTGACTTAGAATTCTAACAGTCAGTAGAAATCTTCCAAGCTCTCCTAAAGTGGGTAATCTCATTGCTTTTTATGTAATCCCCAAGTTTGTCTACAAAAATTTGCATGATTATTTTCGTGAAGATATTTGCTCGAAATGCTTAGTTTAATTAGATTGGGAGTATGAAAGTCTGAAGACCATTATATATACAATATGGAAAACCACATTCTGCTCCATAAGTTAAAATAGGTGTTTTCAATGAATCAAAATAAGTGCATTATGATATTAGGGTTTATACATTCGCCCATGAACTACTCTTTTATAGGGATAAACTACTTGATTGCTTTGCTTTGGCCAAATGATAATGAGTTGCATTGAAACTTTCTGTTTTGGTGTAATACTAAACCAGGTATTTATAGGTTTTAAAATTGTTTCATTTAGGTGTCTCCGACATTGAAATTAATAGGATTTTTAGGAAGTTAGTGGTTGAAAAACTATACTTTTGGCTTTATTTTATTTTAGTCCCCATTGGAACAGTAATCATTAAATCTAGCTAGTATAACTTGTATAGTCCTAAGTCGGTTGTTGATGACAGTGCTAGGTCATCAGCATAGAGCAATAGGTCATCAGCATAAAGCAATTGGTCATCAGCATAGAGAAATTTGTCATCAGATTAGAGCAAATATGGAATGTTATCTTCGGCTGTAGTATATGGTGAATCTTTTTCTCAATGAACACCGAACAATTTTGGTTTTGTAAACATTACATAATGTAAGGATTAGATTGCTGCCTTGTGAACCCCCTTTTCTACAACCACTTTTCTTGTGTGTATCTTCCTTTTATTTTTGCAAGGATTGTTGCATTTGTATGCATACTATTAATGACAAGAAAGATTTTACCAGTTACACCTATCTTACTTAACTTTAATTTAGAGGGATGATGAAATACATGTGAAATGCTTTTGAAATTTACAAAACAAACAATTTACAGTCTATTATTTTTTTGTTTTTTAATGCACTGCTACATTGTTGTTAAGGATATAGATATTGGTACCATGTTATTCAGGTGTTTTTTTTTTTTTATTTATAATATTCAGTTGTTCTCTTACAAGATAGTATTTTTGTTCCACTATTCTGAGATACTTGTATTGAATATGTGCAGAGAAGCTTTCATCCAACTGCATTTGTTTATGTTATTCCCTCTGTAGTTTTATGGATTATCAGTGGTGTTGTGTGTGTGTGTGTGTGTGTGTGTGTGTGTGTGTGTGTTTGTGTGTGTCGTGTCTGTGTGTGGTGTGTGTGTGTGTTTCTTCTTCTTCTTAAGTGTCCAGTCTGGTCCTGCAGACTTCACGTTCTGGCTTCCATTCTTCCTGTTCTCCGTCCCTCTTATGTGCTCATTGTGGTGCCCTCTTGATTCGTGCGAATTTGGTTTTATAAGCTGTCTGTGAATTTAGTGGTTGTCTTCTCCTCTGCTCTTGTGTCCACATATTTTGCCACGCCCTTATGCAGTTTCTATCGTCCGTTCAGCCTCTGATTATATGGCCGAAAAATTTGTGCTGTCTTTCTTGATGGTTGTTGGAGAAGGGATCTTTTTGTACCAGCCTTATCCATTACTTCTGCACTATTAGTTTTTTTCTTTTTGTCCTTGAGGACTTTCTGATTCTCCGGATGAACCACATCATCCAATGCTTCTAGTTGATCCTTCTGTGTCATTGGATTGGGTTCTATCACTCACATTCACTACAGCAAGAATGGACAATACGTATGGCTCTCACAACATGGATCTTTGTCTTGAGACTTATCTTACTGTTGGTAAAAATGCATTTCATGTTGTTAAAATTGCCTTAGATTGACCGATTCTCTTCTTGGTTTCTTTGTCACACTTGCCATCCGGGTGATAGTACAACCAAGGTACTTAAAGGTGTCTACTTGTCTGATTATCTCTCCTTTACAGGCTATGTTGCATTGTGGTATAACAGCTTTTTTCGAGATCACCATGCATTCTTTATTTTTTGCATTGAGCTGTAATCCTTTCTTTTTGCTTGCGTCTGTTACTGTTGTTAAAATCTTTTGCAGTTTTTCTTCAGAGTCGGCGATAAGGACTGTGTCATCTGCATATCTCAGGCTGTTGATGTTGTGGCCACCTACACTAATTCCCTCATGATTCTCAATATTTCGTAGAATTATTTCACTATATACATTAAATAAATCAGGTGAGAACACACAGCCCTGCCTCACACCCCTGCAGATTGGTCTATATTGACTGATATCATTGTCGACTCTACTAGCTGCCTCCTGTTCCCAATATATGTTTCTGAGGACTCGAAGATCTTTCCTATCAATGTATAGCCCTGCCAGAATATGTGTGTGTTTAATCAATTCAAATTCATTGATTTCAAGGATAATGGAATAAGCACATGAGTGCTTTTTTTATTTTTTTACATGCGATCCCCGTTTGTATGTGGCTTTGTAATTTCTTTTGTCATCATGCTTTTTCAAATCTTCATTTTTTTCAATTAATCATGAAAATGATTTCTTTTTCTACTGTGCTGTTTCCAGCAATTGATTTTCTGTCTGAACTAAGCGTAATTTAAGACGCTTCTTTTCTGCCTTTGTGGTCCGTTCTCTGTTTTCCCAGAAAGACATAACAACAATTTTGTCCTAACTCCCAGTCAGTTAGTTGCTTAACGGCAGCCCAACCTATTTTCGCTCATAGGACAGACAGCAGTAGTTGCTGTCTGAGCCATTAGACCACGATGAAGACAACAACATCAAAGAAGACTTTTCTTGCAATGTACTCACCAGATTCGCAGCTGTGTCCTCTGCTTGACGTTAGAGAGAAAGAAATATAAAATACCATACTCCTATAATTATGTAACACCTAAAATGCCCAGGCACTTGCCCACGACCGCGCTAAGTGGAGCCAGCTGGTCCACCGTTCGTCCACCATGCAGCGCCCCCACGACCCTGGCGGGTTACGGGACCAGTGAACAGTGAAGTGAACAGTGATTTTGAACAGTGCATGCTCTGTCCCAACCAAGGTCTGACAAAGTCTGCAGTCTGACGTTTTGCTTGTCTCTGTTCAGTTCATTCACCTGCTCTCACTGGCTGGCCTAAGCCAGACTATTCCCTTCGCTCATGTCCAGCCTTCTCTACAGATACCAGTGGACTTAGTCAACTCACACCCCTTTCCTTGTTGTGACTCCTGGAGTCACACTCTACACCTTTTGAAAAAACTGCAAATCATCTGCAATAATTATAACAATCTTCAGCGTGTTAAGAGTTGGCTACAATTAACGGAATACCTCTTTTTCGTTTTAGTTTGTAAATAATTTCAGTCAAAGATATCAGAGAATGTTGCCACTGGAAAAAGTTTTTAAATCTCTGACGACAGCTTCCTTCATTCCTGTCAAATCTTGGTTTCATTTCCTCTATTGGCAAAAGCAAATGGCATCCGGAAAAACCCCCATTACACTGTAAACATTCTCAAAGACTTTTCTTGCAATGTACTCACCAGATTCGCAGCTGTGTCCTCTGCTTGACGTTAGAGAGAAAGAAATATAAAATACCATACTCCTATAATTATGTAACATCTAAAATGCCCAGGCACCAACACACACGTCTGAATATCCTGACACCAGTGATGTTCTCTCTCAGTGCAAGTCAGCACACACAGCTGATAGCTTTCAACACCACCACACACGCCATTGATGTCACAGCTTGTAACACACATCTGTTTCACACCAGAAGAAATGGTCTTCTTTGACTTAGGCAAGAAAGTTAACACACACTTAGATTCAAAGCACTAAAACACACATGGGCTGACCGCTTACTGACATTGAATTGACAAGTCGAACATGTCATGTTGATAATAGTTTAGAAGAGAAGGTGTCAACACCAATATCAACACTAATCACACCAGATGTCAAGAAGCATGGCTTTTAACTGACAACACCCTTCTTCTTCTTCTTCTTCTTCTTCTTCTTCTTCTTTGGTGTTGTTGTCTTCATCGTGGTCTAATGGCTCAGACAGCAACTACTGCTGTCTGTCCTATGAGCGAAAATAGGTTGGGCTGCCGTTAAGCAACTAACTGACTGGGAGTTAGGACAGAATTGTTGTTATGTCTTTCTGGGAAAACAGAGAACGGACCACAAAGGCAGAAAATAGACCAATAAGGAAGCGAGTGGAAGGAAAGGAACAAGGCGTGTGTGTGTGTGTGTGTGAGGTGTTGTGAGTGCGCGCGCATATGCATGCGTAATTGTCACTGGAAATATAACTGGAAAGAAGAGGTAGTAAATAAAATCAATCAAAAATCATTGATGAAAAGCTGTGATCAAATTAAAATAGCATCCTTTTTGTCTGACATTGACTTCTGACCATAATTCTTGCTCATTTCCTGTATACCTCCACTACAGGCACATGAGAAACCGCGCACAGCCTACCGCCAGTTTGTGCCTAGCCACCTTACTGACCAGACGTGTTATCCTATCACCTCTCACTGTGTCGGCAATGCCCATCACTATCAGGAATCTGAGCATAAGCTATAATATAGTTCTAGTCCTAGCCTTTCTTGGTTTCTTTTGAATTGTGTTAAAAACTGTTTCATTTTATCACCACCTGTTTTGGTTTGGTTTGTAGTGCTGGTGAAATACTTTGTATTGTGGATAAGTGTTCTGTGGGGGAAAAAAAAAAAAAAAAAAATGGAGGTCTATGCTGCTGATTACTCTAGTGACCAGGATTTGGTGATGGATCTGTCTAATGAAGAAGAACCACAAGCTGTCATTTCTACTGAAAGGGAACCATCTCTCCGAGATATTTTGACAACGGTCCAAAATCTCTCTAGAAGAATGGAAAATTTGGAAAGAAGTGCACCGCACTCCCAAAAGAGAAAAATGAGCGCTGACTCAGACATAGAACCCCTTGTGGAAAATGAAGGGAAAAGAAAGAAGGCAGGCAGCCATTCAGAAACTGTTACTGACAGTGTTTCTGATGAGAGGGCAGAGGAGCTGGAGAAAGAACTGATGGCAGAATCTATAGAGGATGAGGATAAAGATGATGACATTTTTCGCTGAAATGGCATCATCCTTTGATGATAATGAGGAAAAAGGGCCACCTGTTTCTGAAAAACTGGCAAAGCTGCTTGAGTCCAGTTTTTGGATCGAAACTCCCAGACAGGAAACTGAGGGAAAAACTTACCAAGTACCCTATTCCCGAAAACTGTTCTTACCTGGGCATTCCCCAACAAACCAGGAAGTTTTTTCTGTTCTCAAGCCCTTCTCACGAAAGACAGATGTCAGGATGGCAAATACACAAAAACCCTGTCTAAAGCTGCCATAGCTGATAACGCTCTGCACTGACCGACTTCTGAAAGTAAGAGATACCATCTCAGGGCAGGAGGCAGCTAAAGTACGCGGTGAACTGACTGGATGCATAGCCTATCTTTCAGACGCCCTAACCCTCACAGGTCATGCCAACCATGTCCCAGAAATGGAGAGAAATGCACCGACCCTGCCTACCCCGTGAACTCTCTGGCATATGTGCACCGCATGTTGCCATGACACCAGAACTACTATACGCACCGAGTTTCACAAAGCATTGAAAGAAGTACAGGAGTCCCAGAAACTCAGTCAGAGCATGCGTGGCCAGCAAAAGAAAACCACATGGCAGCACAACAACACCAGCTCTTTTTTAGGCCGGAAGCCATGGAGGCAGGGGCAGACAAACAAGATGTTTTGGAAGAAGGGTCAGAAAAACAGCCACCGGCAGTAACTCGATCCCTGACTGAACCACCCCTCCCTTCTGGAAACAAGGTTAGTGAATTTGAACTTTGCTTGCCCTCTCTGTGTGCTTATCTTAAAGCCAAGCATGATAAATTTACAGCAGGAAGCATTAAGGAAAAGTTGTCTTGCTGGAATGTGTTAACTTCTGACCCTGATGTACTTGAAACAGTTGAAGGAATTAAAATCACTTTTGATGATTGCCCAGAAGATATAAAGCAAAGTTCACAAAGGTCATTTAACAAACATGAAAATTATGCTATTGACTCTGAAATAGAAAACCTGTTGAACAAAGGTGTAATTAAAGAATCCTTGCCAGAATCAGGACAAATTGTCTCACCTATCTTTGTTAGGGAGAAAAAAGATGGATCATTTAGAATGATTTTGAATCTGAAAGCTCTAAATGAAAAGGGGTAGAATATAAGAAATTTAAGATGGAAACAATACATACAGCTTGGATCTAGTGACGCAAATTGTTATTTTGCATCAATTGATCTGAGAGATGCCTATTATGTATAGCAGTAGAGGAGACTTTTCAGAAATACCTGAAATTCAGATGGAGAGGAAAACTGTACTGTTTTCAGGCAGCTGCCATGGGACTCAGTCCGTTTCCCCAGAAATTACAAACTTATGAAACCTGTCCTAGCATGCTTACATGATATGGGTCACCAGATAACTTCATTCATTGATGATAGTTTAATGTTGGAGAGTCTGAAACAGAAGTTGTACAGTGTGTGACAGACACGATAAAATTATTAGACTATCTAGGATTCTATGTACATGAAAAGAAATCTCAGTTCATACCTGTGCAGAAATCACATACCTGGGTTTCAAAATAAACTCCATAGACATGTCCGTCATGCTGACAGATGAACGGAAACAGAAACTGTTGTGTGCATGCAAGAATTATTCAGTCAAAAGAATGTTACCAAAAGATCTCTGGCATCTGTATTGGACTAATGGTTTCTTGTTTTCTTGCTGTGCCAATGGGCCCTTTGTACTACAGAGCACTTGAACAAGACAAATGTTTTGCACTTAAAATAAGTAAGGGAAACTGGGATAAGTCTGCAGTGTTATCAGCTGAAGGAAAAGCAGAGCTAGAATGGTGGATCAATAACATAGATAAACAAAAGGCTCCTATTCAGAGATCAGATCCCACTATTACTATGAAGACAGACAGCTCAGGTACAGGATGGGGTGCTTGGATTGTTGAGACCAAAGCCCAAACACAAGGCTGGTGGAGTGAGAAAGACAAAGAAGGACATATAAACTCATTGAAGCTATTAGCTGTCTTGTTTGGTCTCAAATCTTTGTTGCAGGGACAAACTGAATGTTCACATAAAAATCATGTCTGATAACACAAGCACAGTTGGTTGTATTAACAACATGGGTTCTAACAGATCAAAACAGCTGAATAACAGTGTCTCAGCAAATCTGGCATTGGTGTGAAAGCAGGAACATATGGCTCACTGCTGCCCACATCCCTGGAGTTGATAATATTGAAGCTGACAGGCTGTCTAGACAGGGCCACATAGACAAAGAATGGAAACTTGATTCACTGCTTCTCTCTGAGGCTCTGAATATTCTAGATATAAAACCTGACATTGACTTGTTTGCTTCTAGATTAAATTTTCAGTTTTCCAGATATGTGTCGTTCTTGCCTGACCCAGGAGCATGTGCTATTGACGCATTTAGCATGTATTGGGGTAATGAAACTGTCTATTGTTTTCCCCCTTTCAGCATTCTATTCCGTGTCCTGGCAAAGTTAAAGAAAGACAAAGCAAGAGGGGTTATAGTAGCACCAGCCTGGAAAAACCAGCCTTTTTGGCCAGCACTAATGAAAATCCTCACAGCCAGGCCAGTCCTCTTGTCAGCCAGGAACACTCTACTGACACAACCAAGTCAAAAGGAGATGAAACACCCACTAAAGAAAAGCTTGACTCTGTTAGTCTGCAAAGTGTCAGGGATAGATTCAGAACACAAGGTTTTTCTGAGGACACTACCAGTATTCTCATGTCCTCATGACGACCTGCAACAAAACAGACGTATGATGTGTACATAGGAAACAGGTGGATTCAGTTTCACCGCCTCTAGCCACAGCTGTAAATTTTCTGGCATCTCTGTTGAAAGAGGTATATTCATATAGCGCTGTGGGCACCCCTCGTTCTGCGCTAAGTTGTTTTCTCTGCAACTATGAAGGGGCTACATTCGGTCAACATGAACTTGTAAAAAGATTTATGAAGGGTGTTTTTGAAAGAAAACCACCACTACCAAAGTATCACCAAACTTGGGATGTAAATATTGTGCTTAAAATGCTAGAAACGTGGGTTCCAGTGGATAAACTAACGTTCAAAGAACTGACAATGAAACTTGTGATGTTAATTGCACTGCTGTCGGGTCAGAGGTGTCAAACTATTGCTGCACTTGACATCGATAATATGCTACTAACGAGGCAAAAAATGTGTATTTTATGTAAATAGTTTATTAAAACAATCAAGAAGAGGAGCCCATCAATAACGAATTGAACTCATGGCTTTTGTGGGTAAGGAGGCTCTGTGTGTAGTTCACACATTGAAAGAATACCTTAGACGAAGAAAAGAAATGAGGGCTCAGATTTCCACTGGACATTTGTTTATCACTCTCCAAGCACCGCACAGAGGAGCTAGTAGCAATACCATCTCTCGCTGGCTGAAATGGACGCTGGAGAGGGCAGGCATAGACATTACACGCTTCACAGCGCACAGTACCAGGTCAGCCAGTACTTCAGCAGCAAAACTTGCAGACGCTCCAATACACATCATAATGAAAGCAGCTGGATGGACGAATGTTTCCACATTTGCAAAATTTTATAATAAGAATGTGGGACCAACACTGACCATGGGCCAGTCCATCATGGAGCGTTTCCTAGCACAGAAGTAAGGTAGGACATGTTTCTTTTTTCATGTGATGGATGTGTTTGTCTCGAGAACACTGTGGCTCTCAAATCTCATGTGCCTGTAGTGGAGGTATACAGGAAATGAGCAAGAATTAAATACAATAAAGCGAGACTTACCTCGTAAGTTGAAGCTGTTTGTAAATTCTTGCGAATTTATTGTAGACCGGAACGGAGTGCACATGCCCACCCGTGCAATGGTCTGCATGCATACCATGCAAGTAAAATGAAATGCATACCATGCAAACGAAACCGTTACCACTAGAAAAAATGAAGAATTGCCATCAGTGTTCTTGCACACCGTGCAAATAGTAAGACATCCCACCCAAAGTAAATGAAAAGGAATGATAACAATGTTTATTAATTATATGATGATCCTGTTATATATAGTATGACACAGTGTTCTCTTGAGGCTCTAAAAACTGGCGGTAGGCTGCGCGCGGTTTCTCATGTGCACTCCATTCCGGTCTACAATAAATTCGCAAGAATTTACAAACAGCTTCAACTTACGAGGTAAGTCTCGCTTTATTGTATTTAATTATGCATAGGATGCTGAAATCAATGGAAAAAGACAGCCACGATATGATGACGACAACGACGATGATGATGAGGAGGAGGAGGTGGAGGATGTGTGTGTGTGTGTTTTGTGCTTTTTGTGTGTTTGCGTGCGTGTATGTGTGATAGATATATAGATAGATAGATTTGGATGGATAGATAGATAGATAGATGGATAGATAGATAGATAGATAGATAGATAGATAGATAGATAGACAGACAGACAGACAGACAGACAGATAGATAGATAGATTAGATAGAGAGGGTAGATAGATAGATAGATAGATAGATATAGATAGATGTTAGAGAATAGATGAAGAGGGATGAGAGAGTCTTTCTTTCTTTCTTTCTTTTATGTATGTGAACTTCTTCTATATTTTCTGCATTCTTTCTGAAAAGTCCATAACATTCGTTCCAAACCGGATCGACTCCTTTCCAGCCTGCACTTTCTGATCCCCAATTCTCTGGCACTCCTCTCCTTTTCTTTCATCCGACAAGTGAGAAAGAAATCACGATAATTCTGAAAGAAATGACTATAAAATCATGTGATTTTGATCCCATACCTGCTTCTCTTTTCACACAGTGCCTACCACAACTTATACCCACTATCACGAAAATAGTGAACTCATCTCTTGTTTCAGGAAATGTTCCATCAGCTCTCAAAACTGCTATGGTCACACCTTTACTCAAAAAGCATGACCTTGACCCTAACATTCTGAAGAATTATAGACCTGTTTCCAATCTACCTTTTATTTCTAAAGTCCTTGAAAAAGTAGTTCTCAAACAGCTCAACAACCACCTTCTCTCCAACAATCTTTTTCCTGAGTTTCAGTCTGCCGACCGCATCAACCACAGCACTGAAACCACCCTAGTACACACTTTAAACATGCTTCTACTAGCTTCTGACTCAGGGAAAATCTCCCTTCTCACTCTAGTCAACTTATCAGCAGCCTTCGATACTATAGACCACTCAATTCTTCTCTCCTGTCTTCAAAAAACGTTCGGTGTACTGGCACCCTCACCTGGTTTAATTCATACCTTACTGACCGAGTCCAGACAGATGCAGTAAACAAGATTCAATCAATACCTGCCAACTGAAATGCGGAGTCCCACAGGGATCAGTTCTAGGCCCTGTTCTGCTCACTCTTTACACTGCCCCACTGTCACATATAATAAAACGTCATCAAATCAACCATTATTTTTACGCAGATGACTCTCAGATTCAAAGCAGTGTTACGCCTGAAAATCTGCCTTCTCTCCTGGCAAATATGGCCCACTGCTTTGAAGATATTCAAAATTGGATGACACAGAACAAATTACAGCTAAATGCAGACAAAACCGAAGCCATGCTTGTAGGGACCAAACACAAACTCTCTTCCATTACAACAGCTTCAATAGAACTTGGCAATGCATCAGTCCCTCTATCCACTGCTGTGAAGTACCTAGGTGTTGTTATCGACAACACACTCTCTATGCAAAAATTTATCACCCAGACCTGTCAGTGGTGCTACTATCAGTTAGGGTGTATTAGTGCAAGTCGAAAGTTACTGTCCACCAATGCAACAGCCAAACTTGTCACTTCTCTCATTCTTTCACGTCTGGACTATTGCAATTCTCTTTTGTCTGGTCTGCCAGCATCATCTATCCACTCCCTTCAACTATACAAAACTCTGCAGCTTGACTAGTTCTCAGAAAGAAAAAATCGGAGCTCATTACCCCTCTTGTGTTTTTTGGGACTTAGTGATCTTTTTCCAAATATTTGACTGGTTCAAAAAAGGTGAAAAGATCCAGAGTAGCCATAAAATTTTTCCTACCGAAGTTATAAGACATTTAATGCTGAGAATTCGCCCCATTTATGAAAACGATTTCTCAAATGTCTATCATATTCTGACCCAATGAAGCTCTTGCTTTTTGGAAACTACCTTTCTTTTGTTTTTGACAAACATGCCCCACTTAAAAGAAAACGTGAAAAACTAAAAGACAAACCTCCAGGTTTAAATGCAGAAATAAGTAGCCATCATAGGAAAAAGCCTAAGAACAACGGGCAAAGTTTCAAAATTTACGAAACAAGAAATAAGTACACCCCATGAAAAGAGTAGTCAGAAAACAATATTTTAGTGATCTATCTCATCAAGAAAAAGAACATCTGTTTTGGAAAAACAATCAATCAAAATTGTGGGAAACCATTAACATTATTCCACTTTCGCAAACTGTTGTCCTGAGGGAAACAATAAGATTTTGGTTTTGTGGGAAAAGTGTTTGCAAAATACAAAGTTAAAAAAAATTTTTTCTGAATTAGAAAATTGTTTTGCCCCAAAATGTACAATCTAGGTTTTTGGGTCAAGTGGATCAAGCTCGTTTCAGCGACCCTCTTGTCGCGACTGGAATTTTCAAATCCCGTTTTAAGAAAAAGTGAGAACAGTTTTTCCGCCTGCAGGAAATTTAGAATTTTGCTGCCAGGTCATCCTTAAAAAAAAGCAAAAGGCCCTGTGACCCCCTGCTTAGGGAGCTTCATTGGTTACCTGTAAGGGCCGGTGTAGTACAAGTTGCGGTTTGGCATCTCACTCTGAAAGGCTCCCTTTCTCCATCTCTGTCACTGCCTTTAAAAACACGCACCCCAAACTAGAACCCCGCGGTCTCGAATATAACTTACTTGTTGTACCCCCTTACAAACCCCAAAAACCCCAGGGCGTATTCTTTTGGTGTTTCTGGCCACGTTGGGAACTCTCTGCCCCAGCCCTCAACGCTCCCACTTTACCCAGTTTTAAAATCTTCATTAAGACACACCTTTTTAATGTAATTTTTTAGCTGTTTTTTTTATTGTGCTTGTCTTTTACGGTCGCCGTTTGTCACACTGAAAGGGTACCCCTTTATGTGCATGCCCGGCTGTTGGTTTGGGTTTTTTTTTTATTATGTTTGCTAGTGCCCCTTTTTTGGTGTTTCTGTTAAAGCCTGCTTGTGGCCCGACGCAAATGTGTCCCCTTTCAGTGCGAAGGGATCTTTTGTAAATTTATTTGCGCTTTAGAAATGCTCATTTTCATTGTTGTGTTGTTGTTGTTGTTTTATTTGTGCTGTGTGGCATGTTTAAATGGCAGGTTGAAAGCGCTTGAGTATTGCTTTGAGAAATGTGCAAAAATGTATTCTTTTTTTATTATTATTATTTTTTAAAACAAACAATGCA
>CM054168.1:17601816-17604527 GCA_028751875.1 Rapana venosa | reverse complement strand
GACAATAAATTTTGTGGATACTATTGTAGATCCAAAAAAGCTTTTGACTCAATTGACCCTACACTTCTCATAAAAAAAACTAAACCTGTACCATTTCTCTACTAATACCTTAGAACTACTTGCTTCCTATCTAGAAAATAGGCAACAGTGTGTCTCGCTAGGTACAACTACATCCAAACTACAAGCCATCAATTATGGAGAAAAAATTGAGAAAAAAAGTTCATCATTAAAGTGTGTGTGTGCATGTGTTTTCTTTTCATTGTGTGTGTGTGTGTGTGTGTGTGTGTGTGTGGTGTGTGTGTGTGTGTGTGTGTGTGTGTGTGTGTGTGAGTGTGTATTTAAAGAGGGTTACATTTTCAGGGCCCTGAAGTAGTAGTAACAATAATAATACTAATAATAATAATAATACTAATGATAATAATAATAATAAATGGAACTTATATAGCGCTATATATTGTAAAGACAAATCAAAGCTCATGCATTCAACCTAATCTTACACAGTCATGCAATCAATGACAAAGAATCAATAGTTTAAACAAACAGATAATACAAACATGGTACACTGCAGACCAAATCTATGAAATAAAATTTCAATAGTCAAATGTTTTTTTGAAAAGCAAGCACACACACACACACACACACACACACACACACACACACACACACACACACACACACACACACACACACACACACACTCACAGGTCATATACCTTAGCAGGGTGATAGGACATGGGTTAGTGAAGGTGGGATTGTTCTGTTATGAAACAGGAGGGGGGAAGTCTTAGGTCTGAAATAAATATGTCTTGGGGCTGGATTTAAAAGTGTCATAACTAGGCTTCTAGGAGGCACCGTGGTCGAGTGGTTTAGGCGGTCAACTCGTGATCCAGAGGTCGCGGGTTCGATCCCCGCTCGGCTCGGTGTTGTGTCCTTGGGAAAGACACTTTACTCCTATTTTCCTCACTCCACCCAGGTGTACAAGTGGGTACCATTCCAGGTCGATGGACCCGAAATAGAGAAAGAGCGGCGGCCAACGGTGGATTGGTTGAATCTAGGTATTCGTAAGCACAAGGAATCTGCAGCAGAGCGGAGGGAACGTGAAGTGTGTACAGGTTAAGACATTTACAGAGGCAGGAGGGTGCAGTTTTGTGGAGACATTTGTAACATAGGGTACTGATCTTATAATTTACTCTCAGTGGCACAGGCAGCCAGTGGAGAGATCCCAAGAGAGGGGTAAAGTGCTCAGAATTTTTTCTTTCTGAGAACAAGTCGAGCTGCGGAGTTTTGTATGCTGGCAGACTAGCCAAAAGAGAATTGCAATATTCCAGACGTGAAAGAATGAGAGAAGTGACTAGTTTGGATGTTGCATCGGTAGACAGGTACTTTCGAATTGCACGAGTACACCGTAATTGATAGTAGCTTGACTGACAGGCCTGGATGATGAATTTTTGCATAGAGAGTGTGTTGTCGATAATGACCCCTAGATTCTTCACAGCAGTGGATAGAGGGACTGATGTATTGACGAGTTCTATTGAAGCTGTTGTAATGGAAGACAATTTGTGTTTGGTCCCTACGAGCATGGCTTCGGTTTTATTTACATTTAGCTGTAATTTGTTCTGTGTCATCCAGTTTTGAATATCTTCAAAGCAGTGGGCTATATTTGTCAGGAGAGAAGGCAGATTTTCAGGAGTAACACTGCTTTGAATCTGAGAGTCATCTGCGTAAAAATGATGGTTGATTTGATGATAGTTTATTATAAGTGACAGTTGGGCAGTGTAAAGAGTGAAAAGAACAGGGCCTACAACTGATCCCTGTGGGACTCCGCATTCCAGTTTGACAGGTATTGATTGAATCTTGTTTACTCAAACTGTCTGGAATCCGTCAGTAAGGTATGAACTAAACCAGGTGAGGGCTGTGCCAGTAACACCGATCGTTTCTTGAAGACAGGAGAGAAGAATTGAGTGATCTATAGTGTCGAAGGCTGCCGATAAGTCGAGTAGAGTGAGAAGGGAGATTTTCCCTTCATCCAGTAATCTCTTCATCACCATTTCTTTTTAGTGATGACAGATTTAGTAGGTTAAGGGTCGTGTGGATTTGTATTTTCAGAATACGAGAGGACTATCAATAATTATTCTCAATTTGCATCATCCTTAAAAAATGAGAAGTTATTTGTGTTTGTGCTATCAAACTGTTGTTGAATTATCCCTCAAAATTAAACACATGATGGCTTGTTGTGTCGCCAAACTACAACAGGATTTTGGGAGCAACGGTTCAACCCTTATACCAAAACAACTAAGGTTTTAACACAGACGCAGTGGAAAACATGCAACATAATGATAAAAAACAAAAAATAGAAAAGAAATTTCGCCACAATTGACAGAGTATTTGCTGTCACACTTCCCTTTTCTACTATGTTTTCTACAAAATTCACCAGAAAATTTTTGTCAAACAAAAATCTGTATTCATAGCTGCTCGAAAAAGACCACTTCCGTTTTCTGGTGATATCATTCAAAGGGGCCAAAAGAAGTGAGTAACAAATGGTTCTTTCTCAGTTCATTTTCTCATCGATTCATAGATTCAACCAATCCAACGTCGACCGTCGCTCTTTCTCTATTTCTGGTCCATCGATCTGGAATGACCTCCCTCTCTCTCTCTTCGTCGAAAGCCTTCTTATGACACTTTTGAATCCAGCCTCAAGACATATTTATTCC
>CM054168.1:17561816-17596816 GCA_028751875.1 Rapana venosa | reverse complement strand
CAGGGTGACATTACTGATGGAGACTCAGACACCGGGTTATTTAAAAAAAAGGGTGGCGCTGCTCTTGTGGCGACACGCTCTCCCCGGGGAGAACAGCCCGAATTTCACGCAAAGAAATCTACGTGACTTAAAGTGATATTAAATAAATAGATAAATAGATAAAAATAATTAAACATTTATCTGCAGTCAGTGATTTGCATGCCTGATATGTCAAGCCATACACTTTATACACACGCACAGCACGCGCAACACACACACACACACACACACACACACACACACACACACACACACGCGCGCGCGCGCTTAAACACACACACACACACAAACATACAAACACACACACTCACACATACACACACACACACACACACACACACACACACAGTCTCCTCTCCTTCTCCTTGAAAACTCTTGCCATGTAATAGTTGCCACGTGACAGTTGCCACGTGAAAGTTGCCATGTACGGTTGCCATTTGACAGTTGCCATGTGACAGTTGCCATGTGACAGTTGCCATGTAACAGTTAATAAAAATAACATTATAATTATAACAATAAATGGAATTAATATAGTGCTGTATCTTGCACAGACAAATGAAAGCGCTTGCACTCAACTCATTCTTACAGTCATGCAACCAATAGCAAGTAATAGTTCTAACAAGTCCAAATGACACACACACACACACACACAGGTTATACACTTTGGCAGGGTGATGGGATTTTTGGCTGTTGAAAAGCAGGGACAGGTATGAAATGAAACAGGAGAGGACAATCTTAGGTTTGAAACAAATATGTCTTGAGGCTGGATTTAAAGAGTCACAAGAAGGCCTTTGGCGAAGAGAGATAGGGAGGCCATTTCAGATCGATGGACAAGAAACAGAGAAAGAGCGACGGCCGATGGTGGACTGGCTGAATCTAGGTATTCTTAAGCACAAGGTATCTGCAGCAGAGTGGAGGGAACGAGGAGTGTACAGGTGAAGACATTCACAGAGGTAGGAGGGTGCTGCTTTATGGAGACATTTGTAACAGAGTGTACAGATCTTATAGCTTATTCTTTGTGGTACAGTCAGCCAGTGGAGAGATCGCAAGAGAGGGGTAATGTGCTCAGATTCTTTTTCTTTCTGAGGACTAGGCGAGCTGCAGAGTTTTGAATACGTTGAAGGGAAGGGATAGATGATGCTGGCAGACCAGCCAAAAGAGAATTGCAATAGTCCAGACGTAAAAGAATGAGAGACATGACTAGTTTGGATGTTGCATCTGTGGACAGGTACTTTCGAATTGTACTAATACGCCGTAATTGATAGTAGTACGACTGGCAGGTCTGGGTGATGAATTTTTGCATAGAGTGTGTTGTCGATAATGACCCCTATATACTTCACAGCAGTAGATAGAGGGACTGATGCATTGCCGAATTCTATTGAAGCTGTTGTAATTGGGGAGAGTTTGTGTTTGGTCCCTACAAGCATGGCTTCTGTTTTATTAGCGTTTAGTTGTAACTTGTTCTGTATCATCCAGTTTGGGATATCTTGAAGGCAGTAGGCCATATTTGTCAAGAGAGAAGGCAGATTTTCAGGAGTGTCACAGCCTAGAATCTGAGAGTCATCTGCATAAAAGTGATGGTTGATCTGATGACGGTTAATTATATGTGACAGTGGAGCGGTATAGAGAGTGAAAAGAACAGGGCCCAGAACTGATCCCTGCGGTACTCCACATTCCAGTCTGGCAGGTACTGACTGAATCTTGTTTACTGTGACTGTCTGGAATCGGTCAGTCAGGTATGAGCTAAACCAAGTGAGGGTTGTACCAGTAACACCAAATGTTTCTTGAAGACGGGAGAGAAGAATAGAGTGGTCAGTAGTGTTGAAGGCTGCAGATAAGTCGAGTAATAATAATAATAATAATGTATGGAATTTATATAGCGCTGAATCTTGCAAAGTAAACAAATTAAAGCGCTTGCATTCAAATCATTCACACGCATGCAACCAGCCATAAATATCAAGATAAACAAATATCAAATTTATATACACAACACACTTAGGTGGGGGTGGTGGAGGTGAAGGCAGCTATTGAGAAGTAGGAACACATAACAGGGGAAGATCTCGAGTAGAGTATAAGTGCGTTTTGAGGCTAGATTTGAAAGAATCAAATGAAGGCTTTTGGCGAAGTGGAAGAGGGAGGTCGTTCCATGTGGAGGGACCGGAAACAGAGAAAGAGCGACGGCCAACAGTGGTTTGTTTAAATCTGGGTGTCCGAAAGCACAAGGCATCTACAGATGAACGAAGGAAGCGGGACGGAGTGTACAGGTGAAGACAGTTACAGAGATAAGAAGGTGCAGATTTGTGGAGACATTTGAAACAAAGGGTATTAATCTTATACTTTATTCTTTGTGAGACAGGCAGCCAGTGAAGAGATCGCAAAAGAGGATTGATGTGTTCAGTTTTTTTTCTTTCTAAGGACCAGTCGAGCTGCAGAGTTTTGTATGCGTTGAAGGGAGTAGAGTGAGAAGGGAGATTTTCCCTGAGTCAGAAGCAAGTAGAAGTGTGTTTAAGGTGTATACTAGGGTGGTTTCAGTGCTGTGGTTGGGGCGATAGGCAGACTGAAACGCAGGAAGAAGACTGTTGGAGAGAAGGTGGTTGTTGAGCTGTTTCAGAACTACTCTTTCAAGGACTTTAGAGATAAAAGGTAGGTTGGAAACAGGTCTGTAATTCCTCAGAATGTTAGGGACAAGGTAATAATTTTTGAGTTGTGGTGTGACTATAGCAGTTTTTAGAACTGAAGGAACATTTCCAGAAACGAGAGATGAGTTTACTATCTTTGTGATAGCGGGTATGAGCTGTGGCAGGCGCTGCGCGAAAAGAGAAGCAGGTATGGGGTCGAGATCACATGATTTCATAGTCATTCCTTTCAGAATTGTCTCGATTTCTTTCTCGCTTGTTGAATGAAAGAAAAGGAGAGGAGTTGCCATGTAACAGTTGCCGTGTAACAGTTGCCATGAAACAGTTGCCACGTAACAGTCGCCATGTAACACTTGTCATGTAACAGTTGCCATGTAACATTTGTCATGTAACACTTGCCATGTCACTGGCTATGCTCCACACGTTCTGGCCTAAGCTTACTTTTTATTGATCTATTTATTTATTCTTTTATATCGAGGACAATGGAATAAGTACTCAAGTTCTTTTTTTTTCTCATCCACTCCCCGTGTGTATTTAGTTTTGTAAATTTTGTTATCAGTTCCCACCGGCACACAAAGGCCTACTCTTCCGAAAAGCGGAACGGGTTTTAACATGTGCGCAAGATGTTCGGGGTGCGTTCGCACGCTGGACCTCGGTTTATAGTCTCATTCGAAGGACTTTGGGGGAGAGTGGAGTCGGACTGATGTTAACTCCAGAGGGAAAATCCTCTTGAACGAGATTCGAACCCAGGTCAGCAGATCACGAATGCATGACTCTAACCACCAGGCTATCCTGTCCCCCCAAAAAGGGGTGTCAGTTATTGATATAAGTAAAGTGCCATGGCCTACATTAGAATATTTATTGTTGTTATGCTTTTCAATGTTTTGTTGAGACTGTCTTCACTCAGCCATGACCAGGTGTGTTTTTTGTTGCATAACAACCCTGAAATCATGACAGAGAAAGAGGGAAACAAATCCTCTGAAGATTGGAGAGTAGTGTGGCTGCCTATTTGGCGAGGTAATTTTTTTTTTATAAACAACAACACAACAGCCATACACACTAAATTTATGGAGTATGGCTGCCTACATGATGAGGTTTTTAAAAAAAAATAGTCATACATGCGAAGCTTTCGTTAGAGTATGGCTGCCTATATTGCCAGGTATTTAAGAAAAAAAATACCCAACAACAGCCATACAGGCAAAACTTATGGAGTATGGCTGCCTATATGGCGAGGTATTTATTTTTTTTAAAGCCATACACGCTTAACTTATGGAGTATGGCTGCCCATATGACCGTCACTGATCCCTTAGATTCCGAATCCTTTGGGGCGCCTTTGAAGCTTTGTCAACCACCTTTCTCCAGTCCTCTCGTCTCTCAGCCGCCCTCAGGGTGTCTCTCAGCTCCATGTCTGTCCACTCTCGAATGCTGTCATCCCATCTCTTCCTTTGTCTGCCTCTTCTTCTTCCTCCCCTCACTGCGCCTTGTAGGACTGTTTTAGCCAGACCAGAGCAGCGTGTGACATGACCAAACCACTTCAGTTTTCGTTGTCTGACGAGTGTTTGAAGGTCAGTATAGGGCCCGATTTGGTTGCGGATGCGTCTCTTGACTTCTTCATTCGTGATGTGGTCTTTGTACGAGATGCCTAAGAGTCTTCGGAAGCGTATATGGCGATGTATTTTTAAAAGAACATTTTTAAAAAGAAAGCAGCCATACATGCAAAAATTATGGATTATGGCTGCCTATATGGCGAGGTATTTAGGAAAAAAAAGAAGAAAAACAGCCATACACGCTTAACTTATGGAGTATGGCTGTCTACACGAGCAAGTATTTAAAAACAACAGCCATACATGTCAAGCTTTTGAAGGATGACTGCCTACATTGTGACAATGTTGTTTTTCTAAAGCCATACATGCGAAACTTTTGGAGTATGGCTGCCTATATGGCAGATACTTAAGAAAAGAAAGAAAAACAGCCATATATGCGAAAATTACGGAGTATGGCTGCCTATATGGCGATGTATTTTTAAAATACCCAGCCATATATGCGAAAATTATGGAGTATGGCTGTCTATATGGCGATGTATTTTTAAAATACCCAGCCATATATGCGAAAATTATGGAGTATGGCTGTCTATATGGCGATGTATTTTTAAAATACCCAGCCATATATGCGAAAATTATGGAGTATGGCTGTCTATATGGCGATGTATTTTTAAAATACCCAGCCATATATGCGAAAATTATGGAGTATGGCTGCCTACTTGGCGGTGTATTTAAGAAAACAAATAAAACACATACACGCGAAACTTTTGGAGTATGGCTGCCTATATGGCGAGATATTTAAGAAAAAAGAGCCATACATGCAAAAATTTTGGAGTATGCCTGCCTACATGGCAAAATATTTAAAAAGCATTCATATATACGAAACTTTAAGAGTATGGATGCCTATATGGCAATGTACTTTTTTTTTAAAACAGCCATACATGCAAAAATTATGGAGTATGGCTGCCTAAATGACGAGGTATTTAAGAAAACAAAGAAAAACAGCCATACACGCAAAACTTATGAAGTATGGCTGCCTATATGGGGAAGTATTTAAAAACAACAGCCATACATGTCAAACTTTTGAAGGATGACTGCCTACATTGTAACGTTGTATTTTTAAAGCCATACATGCGACACATTTGGAATATGGCTGCCTATATGACAGGTATTAAAAAAACAAGTCAAAGACTCGAAACTTGGAGTATGGCTGCCTATATGGCGAGCTATTTAAGAAAAGAAAACAGGCATACACACGAATTTTTTTTTAGAGTATGGCTGCCTACATGACGAGGTATTTAAAAGAAAAAACAACAACAACAACAACCATACATGCGAAACTTTTGGAGTATGGCTGCCTATATGGCGAGGTATTTTAAAGAAAAAAGTGAGTTTGTCATTTATTGTACACTTACCGTGATTGCAAGAGAAAGAGACACAAGGTGCACAGTCTATGTGACCTGAAGGATGGGACACTGGGGAACGGGCAACAACAACAACATCAACACAAATAACAACAGCAACAACAATAACAACAATAATAACAACAACAATATCATCAACATCATCAACAACAGCAGCAACATCAACAACAGTAGCAACAACATCATCAACAACAGCAACAACAGCAACATCAATAACAACAATGACAGCACTTTCAACAACATCAACAACAACAGTAACAACAACACCACCACCACCAACATAAACAACAACAAAAACATCAACAACATCAACAACAACAGCAACAACAACATCTACACAATGGTGTACTGACTTCATCATCATAACATGGGAATTTCTGTTTTTCACCATGCCAAAAAACAGGATCACCATAAAGTGCTAAACTACCACCTTTATTTGGCATAATTGTACAGGGGGATAACTCAGTGGCCAGAGCACTCGCTCTCCTTGTGCTAAAATTAAACAGCATTCAGCATGGCTGCCTCTCGAAAGGGAGACCATTCGTGCGCCTTGGCTTCAGTATAGTCCCCCCCAATTCACCCAGCTGCCAATGGGCACCTGCCCTCTTTAGGGTCAGGGAAGGTAAAGCAGCGAGGGAGAGGAGATGGGCGCCGCCCTCAATATGCTGGCCCCTAGAGAAGCTGAGGTCTCTGATGCCTAGCTCCCCAACAACTGGGTGAGTTAGGAAACCACATTTACCTTGGAGAGAAAAAAATAAAACAAGAAAGCTGGACAAAGAGCAATCTTCCTGTTGAAGGTGCATAGATTCTATTGTCAAACTAATTGTTGTTGTTGCTGTTGTTGTTGTAGTGCGTTCCCCAGCTTAACACCGTGGAAGAATCATTAAGAGTGTGTACTCCGGTCCATCTGGTTAGTCTGCATGCAGATATGTTCAATGTTTAATCTATGTTCATTATTTATATATTATTAATCATTGTTTTTGTTTGGGAGTTTTTAGAGAGAGAGTTAGAAATGTCCGTTTTTTTGTGATTGTGTTTCTGCCTGCACCTCTCCTGTTAATCTTCATGTCTGTTTGAACTGCTGTCACATCAACCAGTATGAAAGAAAGTACATGGAGTTTGGGGTCAAAAGAAAGCTTGTTTAAAGCTCATTTTAAAGAGTGCATCGCTTGTCTGTTTTTGATAATTCACTGTAAGAGACTACGTGAAAGACACAAGGGTAATTTACGGCTGAACACTGCTACAGCGGCAAGCGGCTAGTGCTGCCTTTCCTTTTGCCCCGTTTATTTATATCCACGCCCTGCCAGCTGCCAGTCATGAACTTTGACTGGGAACTAAAGGGAGGCAATGAGAAGCAGTGCATCCCATGGGAATCAGTCAGACCACAAGTACAGGCTGAATGAGAAGTTTACCTGTACAGCTGTTTCAAATCTTCAAGATTGGATACACCTTGGACCCCTTTTGGGGTATGGAGGATTTCAGTAAACCAAATCAACTGTAATATACTACTACTTCTACTACTACTGCTGCTACTACTACTACTACTACTACCACTACTACTACTACTGCTAATAATAATAATAATAATAATAATATAAGTTGCATGTAGGGAGCAACACTCTGGCTTCAGAAGATTGTTTTCTCCCTTAAGAGTGCAGATTGTTATACTTTGAGTTTGTTATGGGGTGCAGTACGATGTTGTCATACCATCGCAAAGTATAACAACATTTTAACACAGGCTTTAGCACTCAGGGACGGGATAGCTCAGGGGCCAGAACACTCGCTTTCCCCCAAACTAAGGTTACGCAGTATCGAGCATGGCTACCACTTGGATGGGTGACCGTTCGCGCCTTGGCTTCAGTACAGTTCCCCCAGTTCACCCAGCTGTAAATGGGTACCTGCCCTCTTTAGGGTCAGGGAAGGTAAAGCAGCGAGGGAGAGGAGGTGAGCGCCGCCCTCAATATGCTGGCCCCTAGAGACGTTGAGGTCCCTGATACCTCGCTCCCCTACGACCACATAGGTTATGGGACACCTTTACCTTTTTCAAGATGCTTCCCTCTCTCTCTCTCTTAAGGCAACAGGGCAGAGGAATGAAAGTATGTGGAGAGTTGGTCAGCTTACCAAAAATAAATAAATAAAATTAAATAAAATAAAAAGCAGAAAGTGTATGGATTGAGTAGTCAGAGTGAAGTTCTTTTTCTGTTTCTTAACTGCTAGAGATATAGTCACTGTAAGATGTCTGTCTGTCTGTCTGTCTGTGTGTCTGTCTTTCTCTCTCTCTTTCTCTGTCTCTCTCTGTCTGTCTGTCTCTCTGTCTGTCTGTCTGTCTGTCTCTCTCTCTCTCTCTCTCTTTCCTCCTCTCTCTCTCTCTCTCTCTCTCTCCTCTCTCTCTCTCTCTCTCTCTCTCTCTCTCTCTCTATTTGTTTTGTGTAGTTTACTATTGCTGTTGCTTCCCTGAAAGCACAAAGAATTTGTTACGTTTCTTTCTGTTTTAGCTAAAATGATACTATTTACGTGGTTTTTTATCCTTTATATTATGGGGGGTTTTGCTTTGTTTGGTTCTGTTTTGGTTTTTGGTTTGGAGTTTTTTTGGAGGGGGGATTATTCGGTTGTTCCCCTCTCCCCTTGTTGTTGTTGCCGCTTTTGTTTTGCTCTTGGTTTCTTTACTATTTTCTCGGTTGTTTCTGTGTTTTCTATTTTGCTTTCTTTCTTACTTGTTGTTGCTCGCTCTCTCTCTCTCTCTCTCTCTCTCTCTCTCTCTCTCTCTCTCTCTCTCTCTCTCTCTCTCTCTCTCTCTCTCTCTCTCTCTCTCTCTCTCTCTCCTCTCTCTCTCTCTCTCTCTCTCTCTCTCTCTCTCTCTCTCTCTCTCTCTTCGGTGATTTTTGTGGGGGCTTTTGTGTAGATATTTTTTCCGTACACAGTGTGAGTGTTTTGCTATGGGTTTTATTTTCTTTTATTTTCACATATATCCCTAAGGGCGGGGACTAGATGTAAAAAAGCACATGGGTGCTTATTCATTATCCTCGAAATAAAAGAATTTGTCATTGTCTCTCTCTCTCTCTCTCTCTCTCTCTCTCTCTCTCTCTCTCTCTCTCTCTCTCTCTCTCTCTCTCTCTCTCTCTCTCTCTCTCTCTCTCTCTTATGGTAGCAGTACATTAGACATAAAAAGAAACTCTGGCAAAAGGTGGACAGCAGCAAAAAAAAAAACCTGTCAAAGTTTGTTTCCTGTGTTCAGTAAAAAATAAAAGCTGACAGAGTTTCTTGTGTTCTGTTAAAACTGTCATAGTGTATTTCTTGTGTTCTGTTAAAGCTGTCATAGTGTATTTTTTGTGTTCTGTTAAAACTGTCATAGTGTATTTCTCTTAATCTGTTAAAACTGTCATAATGTATTTCTTGTGTTCTGTTAAAACTGTCATAGTGTATTTCTCTTAATCTGTTAAAACTGTCATAATGTATTTCTTGTGTTCTGTTAAAACTGTCATAATGTATTTCTTGTGTTCTGTTAAAACTGTCATAGTGTATTTCTTTGTTCTGTTAAAACTGTCATAGTGTATTTCTTTGTTCTGTTAAAACTGTCATAGTGTATTTCTCTTAATCTGTTTAAACTGTCATAATGTATTTCTTGTGTTCTGTTAAAACTGTCATAGTGTATTTCTTTGTTCTGTTAAAACTGTCATAGTGTATTTCTTTGTTCTGTTAAAACTGTCATAGTGTATTTCTCTTAATCTGTTTAAACTGTCATAATGTATTTCTTGTGTTCTGTTAAAACTGTCATAGTGTATTTCTTTGTTCTGTTAAAACTGTCATAGTGTATTTCTTTTGTTCTGTTAAAACTGTCATAGTGTATTTCTCTTAATCTGTTTAAACTGTCATAATGTATTTCTTGTGTTCTGTTAAAACTGTCATAGTGTATTTCTTTGTTCTGTTAAAGCTGTCATAGTGTATTTCTTGTGTTCTGTTAAAACTGTCATAGTGTATTTCTTGTGTTCTGTTTAAACTGTCACAGTGTATTTCTTGTGTTCTGTTTAAACTGTCACAGTGTATTTCTTGTGTTCTGTTAAAACTGTCATAGTGTATTTCTTGTGTTCTGTTAAAACTGTCATAGTGTATTTTTTGTGTTCTGTTAAAACTGTCATAGTGTATTTCTTGTGTTCTGTTAAAACTGTCATAGTGTATTTCTCTTAATCTGTTAAAACTGTCATAATGTATTTCTTGTGTTCTGTTAAAACTGTCATAGTGTATTTCTTTGTTCTGTTAAAACTGTCATAGTGTATTTCTTTTGTTCTGTTAAAACTGTCATAGTGTATTTCTTTGTTCTGTTTAAACTGTCATAGTGTACTTCTTTTGTTCTGTTAAAACTGTCGTAGTGTATTTCTTGTGTTCTGTTAAAACTGTCATAGTGTATTTCTTTGTTCTGTTAAAACTGTCATAGTGTATTTCTCTTAATCTGTTTAAACTGTCATAATGTATTTCTTGTGTTCTGTTAAAACTGTCATAGTGTATTTCTTTGTTCTGTTAAAACTGTCATAGTGTATTTCTTTTGTTCTGTTAAAACTGTCATAGTGTATTTCTCTTAATCTGTTTAAACTGTCATAGTGTACTTCTTTTGTTCTGTTAAAACTGTCATAGTGTATTTCTTGTGTTCTGTTTAAACTGTCACAGTGTATTTCTTGTGTTCTGTTTAAACTGTCACAGTGTATTTCTTGTGTTCTGTTAAAACTGTCATAGTGTACTTCTTTGGTTCTTTTAAAACTGTCATTGTGTATTTCTTTTGTTCTATAAATAAATAAAAAGGCTGTCAGTGCATTGGTTTTGTTCTGCTAAAAGCTGTCAGTGTGTTTTACTTTGTTCTGTAAAAAAAAATCTGTCATAGTGTATTTCTTTTGCTCTATAAAAAGCTGTGAGAGTGTATTTCTTTTGTTCTATAAAAAGCTTTAATAGTGTATTATTTTTGTTCTATGAAAACTTGGCATAATGTATTTCTTTTGTTCTATAAAAAGCTGTCATAGTGTATTGCTTTTGTTCTGTAAAAAGCTGTCACAGTGTATTTATTTTGTTCATTAAAAATTCTGTCAGTGCATTGTTTTATGTAGAAACCTGTCATAGTGTATATGCTGTGTTCTATAAATTGCTGTGAGTGTTTCTCTTGTGTTCTATGGATAAAAAGCTGTCATGGTATGTTGCGTTTGTTCTGTAAAATGCTGTCATAGTGTATTGCTTGTTGTTTTGTAAAAATCTGTCATAGTGTATTTCTCTTGTTCCATATAAATAAAAAACCTGGCGTAGTATATTTCTTGTGTTCTATTAAAAAAAGCTGTTAAAGAATATTTCTTTTGTTCTATAAAAATTTGTCAGAGTGTATTTCTTGTGCTCTATATAAAAAAACACCCAACTGACATAGTGTATTATTTTTGCTCTGTAAAAAACTGATATAGTGTATTGTCTTTGTTCTATACAAAAACTGACATAGTGTATCTCTTTTGTTCTATAACAAGCTGTCAGTGTATCGTTTTTGTTCTGGTAAAAGCTGTCTAATATATTTCTTTTGTTATATAAAAAACCCTGTCATAGTGTATTTCTTTTGCTCTTTTAAAAACTGTCATAGAGTATTTCTTTTGTTCTATAAAAAAAAATTAACATAGTCTATTTCTTTTGTTCTGTAACACAAAAAAGCTGTCATAGTGTATTACTTTTCTTTTTTCATTCCTCACTGTGCCCCATAGACAATGTCATCATAAAACAGACTCTTCAACTCTCTCCTTGCTAACGCAGCAAAGCTTCAGAAGGAACACACTGCAAGAGAGGGCTGGACAGTCAGCAGACCTGGCCTCCCAATCAAAGCATACTGATGCTTCTGGTCAAGGGAAAAACCAAACCAGCAACCGGCAAAACCAGCTTCACCCTCAAGATGCTTAATAAGATCTTAACTTATCTATAAGCCTTTGAAACTGAATTCTTTTAGATCTACATCTACCGCCTCTAACTCTTTGATTCTTTCACTGTCAATTTACATGGACAGTCCAATCTAGACTTATCTGTAATCACACAATCAGCCTTTCTTTCAAAATTCTTGTAGATCTACATTTTCTGCCTGTACTCCTTGATTCTTTCACTGTCAATTACATGAACAGTCCAATCTTAACTTATCTGTAAGCATTTCTTTGAAAATGGATTCTTTTAGATCTACATCTACCGCCACTATCTCTTTGATTCTTTCACTGTCAATTTACATGGACAGTCCTATCTTGACCTCTCTGTAATCACACAATCAGCCTTTCTTTCAAAATTCTTTTAGATCTACATCTACTGCTACTAACTCCTTGATTCTTTCACTGTCAATTTACATGAACAGCCCAATATTGACCTCTCTGTAATCACACAATCAGCCTTTTCTTTGAAAATTCTTTCAGATGTACATTTTCTGCCTGTACTCCTTGATTCTTTCACTGTCAATTACATGAACAGTCCAATCTTAACTTATCTGTAAGCCTTTCTTTGAAATTGAATTCTTTTAAATCTATATCTACCACCTCTAACTCCTTGATACTTTCACTGTCAATTTACATGAACAGTCCAATCTTGACTTTTCTGTAATCACACAATCAGCCTTTTCTTTCAAAAGTCTTTCAGATCTACATGTTCTGCCTGAACTCCTTGATTCTTTCACTGTTAATTACATGAACAGTCCAATCTTAACTTATCTGTAAGCCTTTCTTTCAAAATTCTTTCAGATCTACATCTACCACCTCTACTCCCTGATTCATCCATACATAATCATCCATCTCCCCCAGCTTCACCCCCAAGATGCTTCCCGCTTTCTCCCAGAACAGCACGGAGCTGTCCACAGGGGCAGACAACAGTGAAGGACCCCCCCTCCCCCTCCTCCCCCCTCAGCCAGACTGGGAACACTCGGATCCTTTCTTCACTGCCAGAAGCCGAGAGCTGATCCAGAGAGTGTTGAAGTGCTACCTCAGACAGGGCATCGTCTTCCTGGGCATACCTTGCAACGCTGTGTGCTGTGTGGTTTTCTGTCAGGTAACAGTAGCTGTCAGTGTTGTGTAAGCAATGCTGTGTGCTGTGTGGTTTTCTGTCAGGTAACAGTAGCTGTCAGTGGTGTGTAAGCAACGCTGTGTGGTTTTCTGCCAGGTAACAGTAGCTGTCAGTATGTGTGTGTGACGTGTGCGTGTGTGTGTAACTGTGTGTCTGTATCTGTCTCTCTATCTGTCTGTCTGTGATAGCTGGTGCTATTTATGGCAGGGAACTACCACTTTGGGGACTTGGTATAAGGAAAAGGGGCGCTCTGATTAATTTTTAGCACTGGGCCCTGGACCCTTGACTGAGTTATGCATGCCAGATATGTGGGTTCTGGTGACACCACTGGCTCTTCACCAGCCAGGGATAAGCAGTGTTGTTAATAATAATAATAATAATAATAATAATTGTTAATAATAATTATAATAATAATAATAATAATAATAATAAATAATAACAATAAATAATAATAATAATAATAATAATAATAATAATAATAATAATAATAATAATGTATGGAATTTATATAGCGCTGAATCTTGTAAAGCAACAAATCAAAAGCCCTCAAATTTATTTATTTTTAATATCGACGATAATGGAATAAGCACTCATGTACTTTTTCACATCCAGTCCCCGTGTGTATGCGGTTTTGTAAATTTTGTCATCTGTTCCCACCGGCACACAATGGCCTACTCTTACAAAAAGCGGAACAGGATTTTAACGTGTGCGCAAGATGTTCTGCATGCGTTCGCACACGGGGCCTCGGTTTATAGTCTCATCCGAAGGACTTTTGTGGAGAGTGGAGTCTGCACTGATGTTAACTCCAGAGGAAAATATCCCCTTGAACGGAATCGAACCCGGGTTGTCAGATTGCGAGCGCAGTGTTCTAACCACTAGGCTATCCCGTCCCCCCCTGTGGATAGGTGATCACGACTGTGGGCACCACCAGGCAGATGGGCCGGGGATGCTAAGGATACACAGTGACCAACACGAGACTCTTACCATCGCTTTGCTTTTCTTACAGCTGCTCATAGAATTGCAGGGAAAACTTCCTTCAAGCTGAGAGAGATCTGGGGGAAAAAACAACCTCGTTTGTCAGTTTGGATGTGTTATTCATTTTTCCAGAGGACGGGATAGCTCAGTGGTCAGAGCACTCGCTTTCCCCCAGCTAAGGTTAAGCAGCATCGAGCGTGGTTACCACTTGGGTGGGTGACCATTTGCCGCGCCTTGGCTTCAGTACAGTCCCTCCCCCAGTTCACCCAGCTTTAAATGGGTACCTGCCCTCTTTAGGGTCAGGGAAGGTAAAGTAGCGAGGGAGAGGAGATGGGCGCCACCCTCTATATTCTGGCCCCTGGAGAAGTTGAGGTCTCTGATGCCTCGCTCCCCAGCGACGTATAGATTATGGGACACCTTTATCTTTACTCCCCCTCCCTCTCCCCCACTCTTTCTTTGTTACCTTAGACCTTTTCATAGAGATCGTTTACAGAAGACAGACGCTATAGCCGAGTGGTTAAGACTGTTTGATTTCATTCGTGCATCCATGAAGTTCTTGGTTCGAATCTCAACGGCGTCGATTGAATAAAGGGGAAGGGGTTGCGTCATGATGTCCCATGTCAACTTTAAATGCAGACCTGCCAGTGCCTTAATTCCTTTTGCGTGTATGCACACGCAGTAGATCAAATATCCATATTAGAGATCCCGGCTCGTTCATTAATGCCAGCGTTCGGTGGGTTAGGGAAGCACGAAAATACCCAGCATGCAACCTGTACAAAAAAACGAGCTGCTCTGAAGTGGGAATGTGTCGGCTGAGGCCAGCGGGCAGACCTTTTGTAGAGTCACCAGCACAGGAGAAGACCTGGCACTACGCTCCCTACCCATAAGGGAATGCACAGAGAGAGAGAGAGAGAGAGAGAGAGAGAGAGAGAGAGAGAGAGAGAGAGAGAAGAGACAGACAGACAGACAGACAGACAGACAGACAGAAAGACAGACAGACAGACAGACAGACAGAGAGACAGACAGAAATTAATTAATAGATCGATTGGTTGGTTGAGTGATTGATTACTGATTGACTGATTGTTTGCTTGCTTGATTGGTTGGTTGGTTAATTTATTGATTGGTTGGTTGATTGTTTCATCGATTGATTGGTTGGTTGATTGGTTGGGTGGTTGATTTATTGATTGATTGGTTTACTGTGTTTTTGATTGATTGATTGATTGGTTGGTTGATTGGTTGATTGGTCGATTGATTGATTGATTGATTGAGTATCTTTCTTCCCGAGGGTTACAGATAAGTAATGACATACTTCGTTTTTCATCTGGCCCTTGCCCTGCCATGGGACTGTCATTATTAACCACAACTAATAATTTCAAGCAAACCTAAACATTATTTTCATATTTTATTTTATATATTTTATTTTTTTATATCGGAGATAATGGAATAAGCACTTATGTGCTTTTTTTTACATCTAGTCCCCGTGTGTATGCAGTTTTGTAAATTCTGTCATCTGTTCCCACAGGCACACAATGGCCTACTCTTACGAAAAGCGGAACAGGATATAACGTGTGCGCAAGATGTTCTGCGTGCGTTCGCACACGGGACCTCGGTTTATAGTCTCATCCGAAGGACTTTTGGGGAGAGTGGAGTCTGCACTGATGTTAACTCCTGGGGAAAATATCCCCTTGAACGGGACTCGAACCCGGGCCGTCAGATTGCTAACCACTTCTAACCACTAGGCTAGGAGAGACAGACAGACAGACAGAGGGAGAGAAAGAAGGAGAGGGAGAGGGAGAGAGACAGACAGTCAGACAGACAGACAGACAGACAGACAGTCAGAGTCTTGGTACAGCGCTGTCCTGAACTAGAAAAACTGTGTTTAAACCAAAGTTACCATGGCGGGCCTGTAGCCAGCACTATCATTGATACTCATGAAACATTTGCGTTTTTAACACTCCTGCAAATTTTCATAATTTTGATCTTCCAGCAAGGCTTGTTAGACAAGGTCAACCTGCTCCTCTTCTGGCTGTCAGTGACTGACCTGATCAACCTGACGGCCCAGCTTTGGTTAATGCCTGGATGTTACCTTAAGGACACCGTTCACCTCAGGAACCTGGCCCTCCTTGTCAACACTAAGCTCGGACACATCAACTGGTGGATCAGCTACTCTTCCTCAATCCTGCTTCAGATCGTCAGTGTGGACCGATGTCTGTCTGTTGTGTTGCCGTTCAAAGCAAAGACTGTCTTCAACTACAGGTAAGCTGAAAAAAGTATCACCACAAGGCAAAAGGTAAAGGTGTCCCATAACCTATGCGGTTGTTAGGGGAGCGAGGCGTCAGAGACCTCAACTTCTCCAGGGGCCAGCATATTGAGGGCGGCGCCCATCTCCTCTCCCTCGCTGCTTTACTTTCCCTGACCCTAAAGAGGGCAGGTACCCATTTACAGCTGGGTGAACTGGGGTAACTGTAGTGAAGCCAAGGTGTGCAAGCAGTCACATTTCCAAGTGGTAACCACGCTCAATGCTGCTTAACCTTAGCTGGGGGAAAGTGTGTGCTCTGACCACTGAGCTGTCCTGGCCCCTTAAGGGGGTATCTCAAATCACTGAGGCAAGAACAAGTTTCCCCAGTACAAATGCCAGCGAAGTCTTTTAGTCATTGTTTTGTTTTTATTCATTCCTCGGCTAGAGCTCCAGCACTTCTTTTCAGCATACACTCCACCTTCACAACATCAATGTAAAGTCGTGGTATAGGCTCTCAGGGTTGGGTTACTTTTGGGTTGGTTGGGGTTTTTTGTTGCAAAAGACAGTGTAACATCTATTTAAGTCTTTTCAATGTTTAACTCAAGGCATTTCTACTTCCACCAGGAGGAAACCTCCTCAACTTGTTTAGAATATGTGATATGGGATTTAGACAAGTCTCGCAGAGCAGAGTCCTCAGAATATTTTTGATTGCTGGTGTAAGATCAGAGCCAGTGCAGTCGTTAGTGTAAAAGACGAAGAGGATGGGGAACAGAACAGTGCCTTGGGGAGAACCAGAAGAAGTTGATCTTTCAGTAGATATTGGGTTTTTTTAATCGGACAAACTGTGTTCGATCAATCAAAAAACCTCATTATCCAGAGATTGATCCAAGGACAGACATTTATTGAAAGTAATTTGAGTGCTAATAGATGGGACTGAATGGTTTTGAAGGCACAGGAGATGTTGATGAAAAGTATAGGAACAAAAAGAGTCAGGTTTTTCTAAGTGGGAGTAGACATTTGCAGAAAGTACTTGTAGCATCATTAATGTTGTGCTTCTGTTGGCTTTGTATGCGAAGGTCCACCTGAAATTGGGTCAGTACTAAGCACTGAAGGAAAGCAGATAGCACCCCTGATGATATTTATGTCATGATCCTTCTTTCCTTTTTTTCAGAGTGGCAGTTGCAGCCATAGTGATCGCTTATCTCTTTCCCCTGATTGGCTACCTCCCTATGTTTCTGGCCTCCACTGTCAGATGGAGAGTAGATCCTTCGACCAATCGCAGCGTCGCTTACGTCGTGAACACGGACTGGTTTCCTATGGACGCCCAATCAGCTGCCAGCTTTCTGAATCAGTTCGCGCTGATCGTGGTTCCCATCTTCCTGTTGCTGACCATCGTCTGCTGCACCGTCACTGTCGTCTTTCTACGTCGTGCATCTCGCCACCGTCAGCGGATGGTGGGGTCAGAGAGGTGGAGGGAGACAGCAGAGACACCAGGATCACCAAGATGTTGCTGTTTCTCTGTTTCATTTACGTGGTGCTTGCCTTACCCAGCACATGTTCTCTGTTTGTGTCGAATGTTATCCCGACTATTACGTGCTCAGAAGGTACCACAACACATACATCATAGTCCTGCAGTTTCTGTGGGTTGCTTCCTGTACCAACTCTACAGTCAACTTTTTTGTGTATCTTGTGCTCAGTTCTCGCTTCCGCAAAAGCTTGAAAGAACTTTGTTATTGCGTTGGGAGTAGATGGTGGAAGAGACATCTGAGAAAAGCCATTGAACCGTGAATTAGCATTGTGCTCATTAAAGAGAAGGATGGAGTGCAGAGGGTTTTTTTCTTTTTGCTGCCTCATCTTCTGTGACGACGCCCGTGCCACTGTTCCCACGCTGCTCATCCCAATCTTCCCACCACAGCCACACCCAGATTTGTTATGTCTCATCCCAAGGGTTGGAAATTCACAGGGAACCCATGAATATCAGGCAGCCGTAGGGCCACCAGCCAGAGGGGACCTGCACTGCTGCTGGGTCACTTTGGTGGTGTTCAGTGGTGCCTGTTCTGAGCTAACATACACAGGACACCACCTACTAAACTCCTTACTAACGACAGTATTAGGTAAGTCGCAGAGCCAGACTGAGCCACCCACCTGAGGTGGTGACCACCACAACGTCCCTCCAATGACTGCTCCCCACGAACCTCCAACCCCAAAAGCTTTGACGCAACTCACCACAGGCACAGAAGTGTATGGGCAAACCGAATCTGAGGTCACCACATGACCCCAACAACTGGGACCACCGAATCAGAGGCAATGTTTTTTTAATGCATGATGATCAATGATAATGAGGATGACATTATGATGCTGCTGTGGAAGTGCCTATGCTTTGAGACTACTTGACAGGGTTGTACTCTACGCTTACTATCATAATATATCCCAATGTCAACCGGGCCCAAGAGATACAGACACCTGCAGTGTTGGTCAGGTAATTTTGAGCGACACTATCAAACTCGCATCCATTAAGTAGATGAAGCTCGACTGTGTGGTCCCAGTCTTCCCACTGAGCCCACAGTACACTCACTCTGGGTAGGAGCCGGCCGGAGTCCCAAAACCCCCCGACTTTTATAGGAATCAAATCTGCTACCTTCCAGTCCAAAATCCAAGGTACTAACCACTGTGCCTTGGCGGCTGGTCGATGGAGTACAGAGTTGATATAACTGTTCCTTTTTGTGTCTTTCCTGTTTTGTTTCTGTGTGTTAACAGCTAGAATAGCTATCATTATCCTCAAAGGTAAAGATGTTCCCATAACCTATAATAATGGTCATTGGAGAGTGAGATATCAGATACCTCAGCTTCTCCAGGGGCCAGCATATTGAGGGTGGCGCCCATCTTCTCTCCCTTGTTGCTTTACCTTGCCTGTCCCTAAAGACAGCTGGGTGAACTGAGGGCCTGAACTGAAGCCAAAGTGTGTAAACGGTCACTCATCCACTTGGTAACCATGCTCACTGCTGCTTAACCTTAGCTTGAGGAAAGCGAGTGCTCTGACCACTGAGCTACCCCGTCCCTAAGAGTAGACTTCATGACTTTAAAGCCCAAGGCCATGTGTGTGTGTGTGTGTGTGTGTGTGTGTGATGAGCTTATAGGCTTCCCCTGAAGCCCAGGTTTGGACCATGGTTTGACAGTCTGCAATGTTGGGGTCAGCTTTCAAACCAGTGTTTGAAAACCTGGAGCATCTTTTGGAGCTATACCTTTTTAACAGGTATACATCTATGTACGGTTATATATGTATGAATTTGCATGTACACAAATAGGATTTTTTTCTAAATGAATTTGACTTTGACTGTGACTAGTAGCATATGCATGATGACAAATGTTCGACCTTTTATGTTATTACTTCAAGGAAACCATTTGTTCCCCTCGTAGACAACAGCTACGCATTGCTGGCTAACCTATAGCATTTTAGAACAAAACTCAACCAACAAAAATGGCACGCATTCATCAATGTTTCTGCTAGAACGGTTTTCTGATAGCTCGATACACATAAAACTGTTCAGATGACGCTATAAACCGAGGCCCTGTGTGTGAAGGAATGTATGACATCTTGCACACACCTTAAAACCCATTCTTCCTTTTGGAAGAGGTCATTTGTAACTGATGATAATTTTTTTTAAATCCCAAAACATTTGCACAGTGATGTTGCAAAGCTTTTCTTTTGAATACTATTCTTTAGATGACACTTTTTGACCCGAAAGCTAAATCAGTGTGACCTAAATATGTTGTGGCTGTTGTGAGTTCCCCAACTTAACACCTTAGAGATCACGCAGAATATGCACTTCATCTTACTTATTACATTTGGGAATGCCTGACTCCAGCTGTTGTGTAGAACGAGTCCCCTACACGACCATGGAGGCAAAGACCACTGATGCCTTGTCCTAGAGTTGCTGTATGGCTTTCATCAGGTTGGTGTCGATGCTGCACATTCCTTTCTTTACCCATGATGTTGGGTGCCTTTTTCAAGTCTCTAGCCATGTCAAATGCCTTTTTCAACTCTCTAGCCATGTCAAATGCCTTTTTCCAAGACTCTAAATACGTCATATGTCTTTTCTAATTCTCTACATATGTCATATGTCTTTTCCAAATCTCTAAATATGTCATATGCCTTTTTCAAGTCTCTAAATATGTAATATGCCTTTTCCAAGACTCTAAATACGTCATATGTCTTTTCCAATTCTCTACATATGTCATGTCTTTTCCAAATCTCTAAATATATCATATGTCTTATTCAATCTGTTAATATGTTATATGCCTTCTCCAAGTATCTAAATATGGCATATGTCTTTTCCAACTCTTTACATATGTCATATGTCTTTTCCAAATCTCTAAATATGTCATATGCTTTATTCATGTCTCTAAATACGTCATATGCCTTTTTCAACTCTAAATACATCATATGTCTTTTCCAACTCTCTAAATATGTCATATGTCTTTTTCAACTCTCCATATATGTCATATGCCTATTTCAACTCTCTATATGTCATATGCCATTTTCAAGACTCTAGATACGTCATTTGTCTTTTTCAAGATTCTAGATACGTCATTTGTCTTTTTCAAGACTCTAGATACGTCATTTGTCTTTTTCAAGACTCTAGATAGTCATTTGTCTTTTTCAAGACTCTAGATACGTCATTTGTCTTTTTCAAGACTCTAGATACGTCATTTGCCTTTTCCAACTCTCTAAATATGTCATATGCCATTTTCAACTCTCTTAACTCATTGGAGTCGCAGTGAAATGGATCCCGCCATTTTGTGGTGATGCATGATTTTGGCTATATTTGAAAAATTCAGCAGACTTACCCAACATAATAATGACATACACATTATACATCATTAATAAGTTTATAATGTCTTCTTTTGAGATTGTTTGACAGTTTTTTAATAGATAACTGTATTTGTTTTTTACAAATTTTCAAAATATGTCACTGAATGCTGAAAACTAAAAAGTTTTCGAAAATTAGGGCTGGTATCTTAAATGGCTTGAACTATTCATCAACTAGTCCCCTTGAAGCAATTGTGATGATTTTTCACCAGAGTAAAGTTCCCTGAAGCTGGCTGAATCCATGTGATGTCACTTTTTGTACAACAGATTATTTGTTTAAATAATCATAAAACTGGAGTGCCTCAAATCCCAAAGATATCACTTGTTGACATGTCAAACAAAATTGGCCACCAGACAAAAACTAGGCAAGCTAATGGTCAAGGAAAGCAACTGTGTTTAGAAAAATGATTGCCCTACAGGCCAGAATACTTTCCCTTAAGTTAACCATCACTTTGTGGTTTTTTTTAAATTCGTAAGTCTGCCGATTCTTAAGCTTCGGTACGTCACAGTAAAGGAAAGTAGTGCAGAAGCTGAAGCTTAAGCTTCGGCACAACCACAATGAGTTAATATGTCATATGCCTTTTTCAACTCTCTATATATGTCATATGCCTTTTTCAAGACTCTAAATACGTCATATGCCTTTTTCAAGTCTCTACATATGTCATATGTCTTTTCCAACTCTAAATATGTCATATGCCTTTTCCAACTCTCTAAATTTTAATGTCATATGCCTTATTCAAGTCTCTAAATATGTCATATGCCTTTTTCAAGTCTCTACATATGTCATATGCCTTTTTCAAGTCCATAGATATTGGGCTAGTTTCCCTGGGTTGACCTTTATGGTTAGCTAGAGCATTGACACGTAGATCTACAGAAGAGTTGGTCGGAGCACTCGCTTTCCCCCAGCCAAGGTTAAGCAGCATCGAGCGTGGTTACCAGTTGGCTGGGTGACAGTTTGCGCACCTTGGCTTCAGTACAGTCCCCCAGTTCACCCAGCTGTAAATGGGTACCTACCACTTTTGGGTCAGGGAAGGTAAAGCAGCGAGGGAGAGGAGGTGGTCGCCACCCTCAATATGCTGGCCCCTTGAGGAGTGAGGTCTCTGATGCCTTGCTCCCATAAGACCTTATAGGTTATGTGACACCTTTACCTTACCTTTTATTAATCTTCATGTAGTTGCACAACAAGACCTTTACCACGTATTTATCGATTTTAAGAAGGCATTTGACAGGGTGTGGCATGCAGCTTTGTGGGCAACCATGAATTTGTACAGCATCAATGCAAACCTGATCAGAGTCATCAAACAGCTGTACAGCGAGGCCACCAGTGCAGTGTACTACAACAACAACATTGGAGAATGGTTTCGAACAACAGTTGGAGTAAGGCAGGGCTGTCTACTCTCACCCACTCTTTTCAACATCTTCCTTGAGAGAATCATGGCTGATGCACTGGAACATCATGAAGGATCAGTCAGCATTGGTGGCAGAACGATCACAAACCTCCGCTTCGCAGATGACATTGATGGAATAGCAGGATCAGAAAAAGAGCTTGCCAGCCTAACAAAACACTTGAATAAGGCCTCCAAAACATACGGCATGGAAATCAGTGCAGAGAAGACCAAACTGATGACTAATAACACCAACGGCATTAGCACTGATATCAGGGTTAATGACCAGAAGCTGGAAACAGTTCAAAGCTTGAAGTACCTGGGAGCCATTGTATCAGACCAGGGATCCAAGCCAGAAGTAGTATGCAGGACTGCACAGACAATAACAGCTTTGTCAAAACTAAACACCATCTGGAGAGATAAAAATATCTCACTTATCTCCAAGATCAGACTAATGTGCTCCCTTGTCATATCCATATTTCTGTATGCCTGTGAATCATGGACCCTGACTGCAGATTTGGAGAGAAGAGTACAGGCGGTGAAGAGGAATGCTTTCGGAGACTCCTTGGCATCTCCTACAAAGACCACATAAGCAACGAAAGCGTGCATAACAGAATCCAGCAAACCATTGGACCCTATGAGTAACCTTCTAATCTCGTGAAAAAGCATAAACTAAATGGTATTGGCATCACAAGATCCAAAGGACTTGCAAAGACAGTTTTGAAGACACTGTCCAAGGAGGAAGAAGAGAGGCGACCAAGGAAGAGCTGAGAGAAACATCGCGAATGGAAGGCCTAGAACTCAACAAACCCTGAGAAAGGCAAACAGAGAGAAATGGAGGGAACTGGTTGTTGAGTCTTGAGGGACCCCACGGTCGTCAGACTACGGACAGAATAGAAGTATAGAATTAAGATGATAGAAGATAGATAATAGAGAAGATGATGAGATAAGTAGTACACAGGCTATGCCTACGAAACAAAACACTACAAGTGAAAACTATCCTTCAGGCAAGGACTGAGGGGATAAAAAAAAAAAAGGCAGAAGACCACACATTCTCTCATTGGCAACATCACCGAATCCTGTGGCATGAGATCCATGAAGTCAGCAGGCAGTACGAAGAAGAAGTAGGAGACATAGAGAAGAAGGAGGATCGTGTCATTATTACTGGGTGCTGCAGCTAACGCCGAACTGGGTGATGCAGACAGGTGAGACAGGTGGAGCTGCACAGTTCTTAACTGAGATTTAGCCTGTTCACAACGAAACAATCCTGATTTTATGGCATTTGTGGCTGGTGTGGCTACAAACACTATGACTGGATAGGACGTGCTGATTTTAGAGGATGTCCTCATCCATGGCGCGCCTTGGCTTCAGTACAGTCCCCCAGTTCACCCAGCTGTAAATGGGTACCTGCCCTCTTAAGTGGTCAGGGAAGGTAAAGCAGCGAGGGAGAGAAATGGGGCCGCCCTTAATATTGGGCCTCCCTGGAGAAGTGGGTTCGACGCCCGTTCCCCTACGACCTTACTATTATGGGAGACCTTTACCTTACCTTTTTACCCTGGAGAAGTTGAGGTCTCTGATGCCTCGCTCTTCTACAACTTTATAGGTTATGGGACACCTTTACCTTTAGCTCATCCATGACAGTCTAAAATTATGACGACATCTCTTCATCAAAGATCCTCTGAGGTCGGCATTAACCTTTATGACAAGGTATTTCAAAACAGCTATACACGCAAACTTCCGATTCCATGTGTATTTCAGGTCTCAAGGTGATTGATTCCCATATATGAATTCTTCTTCTTCTTCTTCTTCTTCTTCTTCTTCTTCTTCTTCATCTTCAGAATTATTATTCTTCAGAATTCTTCTTCTTCTTCTTCTTCTTCTTCTTCAGAATTCTTCTTCTTTTTCTTCAGAATTCTTCTTCTACTTCTTCTTCAGAATTCTTCTTCTTCTTCAAACACTCATACAGAAAGTATGATTGCTGTCTGTCATATGAGCAAAAATGCATTGCGCTGCTGTTAAGCACCTGACAGGTCAGGCCCAGCATATCCGACTTTGGCATGGGAGAGAATTATTGTCTTTCTGTAGAAAAAATAAAGGCAGGAAAATTGACCAAGAAGGCAGAAAATAGACAAGAAGAGCCTGGAAGGAAGAAAGGAACAAGACAGAAACAAAGAGGAGGGATAGAAAAGATGGAATTCCTAGCACAGAATTTACGTAAGGTGGGGATGCTGTTTATATACTGGCAGGTCCCTAGTATCCCCAAAGGGGAGGTATTTTTTTATTTATTCTTTTATATCGAGGATAATGGAATAAGCACTCATGTGCTTTTTTTACATCCAGTCCCCGTGTGTATGTGGTTTTGTAAATTTTGTCATCTGTTTCCAGATGAGGTATGAGGAATGAAGCAGAGACATATTCTGGGTGACCCTTAGGATATTAGGCCTAGAAATGCCCAATATCACAGTCTTCTTGTTAAGGTATGACATGTTCTAGGAAAAAGGTTAGGACATAATGAAAAAAGTACGAGAGTCGGAGCAGTTGAGATGATGTTTTTTTAAATTTCGTTCCTCAGCTAGAGTTCCAGGGTCCATCAGCAGTGAGATTGAGCGACTGCGTTTGTCCATCATTAAGGCAGCCGCATTCCGTCATTGAGTACGATGTCTAAACATGACACCAGTCTTCTTTTCAAAATATATCTTGACAGCAGGTCTTACCAGCATGAATGGCCTACTCTTCGGAAAGACAGAACGGGTCTTATCAAGTGTGGAAGATGTTCTATGCACTGTTGGCACACGGGATCTCGGTTTAAAGTCTCATCTGAAGGACTTTCGTGGGATTGGAGTCAGTACTTATGTTAACTTCAGGGAAAATAAATTATCTTGAATGGGTACCTCTAGTAGTGGCTTGATCCCGGCTTAATACCAGGGCGTTAAAATCGTGAGCGCAACACTCTAACCACTAGGCCATCCCACCCTCTGTTTAGATGTAAAGGTAAAGGGGTCCCATAACCTATAAAGTCATAGGGGAGCGAGGCGTCAGAGACCTCACTTCTCTAGGGCCAGCATATTGAGGGCAGTGCCCATCTCTTCTCCCTCGCTGATTTACCTCCCCTGACCCTAAAGAAGCATGTACCCATTTACAGCTGGGTGAACTGGGGGAACTGTACTGAAGCCAAGACGCGCAAACGATCACCCATCCAAGTGGTAACCACGCTCCACGCTGCTTAACATTGGCTGGGGGGAAAGCGAGTGCTCTGATCACTGAGCTATCCCGTTCCCTGTTTAGATGTGCAAGAACAGAACGAATAGTTAGATGCTTAAATAGAGAAACAGAGTCGCTCTTTCTCAAGCTGTCAAAGTGCAGTCTTCACGATGCTATTGGCCTCGTCAGTCACAGGGATGTGTGAATCAAGGTTTTGAACTCTGGTTTGAAAGCTGACTTCAGCACTGCAGGCAGACAAGCCATGTCCAAAATAGTGGTTTTGACTAGAGCACATCCTGGACATACACACACACACACACACTAATGCATACACACACACACAAACACGCACGCACACACACCACACACACACACACACACACATGCACACACACACATGCACACACTAACACACACACACACAACATACGCACACATGAACACACACACACAAACACCCACACACATGCACGAACACACACACACACACACACACACACACACACACACACACATGCACACACACACACACATGCACACACACACAAACACACACCCACACACACACAAACACACACACACACACACATGCCACTTTAGTCTCAGAGTCTTAAGTCCAAGATTGCTCCAGACTATCTTCTTTCTGACACACACTGTAGCTGAGTGCACAGAACGTTTGATTTCAGTTCTGTGCGTTATTGAAGTTGTGACTTCGAATCTCGGTAGCAGAGTCTGGTCATTTTTTTGTTTGTTTCTTGGCTAAATGAAAATTAGTTGATATTAATGAGACATATCACTGAAAACACAGTACTTCACAGAATAATTCAACCACAGCATCTTTAATGAACGCGTCATCATTCAACAGACAAGCTACATTTTCTAGATGCTTCTTTGATCATTTTCTTCCCCAAAACTTCAAACACCCACATGATTCTTTCAAAGTTTTCCGAAACCGAGAACTCAGCAGAAAGTACACAAAGAAATTGACGGCGGAATTCAGACAGGCAGCAATCCACAGAAACTGGAACACTACGGTGAAGGTGTTGTGGTACTTCCCAAACACGTAGTACTCAGGGACGGCATTGGTCACAAAATTAGAACACGTGCTAGGTAAGGCAAGCACCACGTAAACCAAACAGAGAAACAGCAACATCTTGGTGATCCTGGTGTCTCTGCTGTCTCCCTCCACACTCTCTGACCCCACCATCCGCTGACGGTGGCGAGATGCACGACGTAGAAAGACGACAGTGACGCTGCAGCAGACGATGGTCAGCAACAGGAAGATGGGAACCACGATCAGCGCGAACTGATTCAGAAAGCTGGCGGCTGATTGGGCGTCCATAGGAAACCAGTCCGTGTTCACGACGTAAGCGAGGCTGCGATTGGTCGAAGGATCTACTCTCCATCTGACAGTGAAGGCCAGCAACATAGGGAGGTAGCCAATCAGGGGAAAGAGATAGGCTATCACTATGGCTGCAACAGCCACTCTAAAAAATTAAAAAGAAAGAAAGGAAAGGAAAGACGTGAGCTAAGAAAGCATTGATGTAGTTGTTTTGACTTAGTAAACTGTATAGTCAAGATAAAAAACTCATTAAGAAATATATGTATTCATCCACAGTTTGGTCGTTAGAGGGTCCTTGTGGCTATTGCCACCTGTGTGTGTGTGTGTGTGTGTGTGTTGGGGGGGGGGAAGCTCACTCAGTCACTCAGACTGGCTCTGCGACTGAGTTAATACTGTCGTTAGTAGGGAGCTTAGTAAGGTGGTGTCCTGCGTATGTTAGCTCATAACAGACACCACTGAACACCACCAAAATGATCCAACAGCAGCGCAGGGCCCCTCTGGCTAGTGGCCCCACGGAGGCCTGATAGTGATGGACTCTCTGTGGACTTCCAACCCTGAAGATGAGACATAACGAATCTGGGTATGGCTGTGGCGGGGACATTGAGATGAGTGGCTTGGTAGCGGCAGGATGAGGGGGATCTCACAGAAGATGTAAAAAGGTAATGGTAAAGGTGTCCCAAAACCTACGAGGTCGTAGGGGAGTGAGGCATCAGAGATTTTACTTCTCTAGGGGCCAGCATATTAAGGGTGGCGCCCATTTCCTCTCCCTCGCTGCTTTACCTTCCCTGACCCTAAAGAGGGCAGGTACCCATATACAGCTGGGTGAACTGGGGGAACTGTACTGAAGCCAAGGCACGTAAATGGTCACCCATGCACTTGGTAACCACGCTCGATCCTGCTTAACCTTAGCTGGGGAAAGGGAGAGCTCTGACCACTGAGCTATCTGGTCACCACAGAAGATGAGGCAGCAAAAAGAAAACAAAGAAAAGCCAGGCTTCTTCTGTAGGTCTGAAGACTCAGTTGGTATATTTGTACTTCTGTGACTAAAAGGCTTTCTCTCTAGCCCCCCTCCCTCTCTGTCTCTCTGTCTCTCTGCTCTCTCTCTCTCTCTCTCTCTCTCTGTCTCCTCTCTCTCTCTTTCTCTCTCGCTCTCTCTCTCTCTCTCTCACTCTCTGTTTTTGATTGTATGTTTGCTTGCTTCTTGCTTTTTTGTTTGCCTTTTAAGTGTTCAGGATCCGCACTCTCTTCTTCTTCTTCTTCTTCTTCTTCGTTGAACGCTCAGACAGCAAATACTATCTGTCCACATAAGCGAAAATGCGTTACACTGCCGTTAAGCGCCTGACAGGTCAGGCCTAGCGCATCCGACTTCGGCATGAGAGAGAATTGCTATACTTTATGTCTTTCTGCATGGAAAAAAAGGCAGGAGAATGGACCAAGAAGGCAGAAGAAAATAGCCAAGAAGGAGGTGACAGCAAGAAAAAGGAACGAGGCAGAAACAAAGAAGGGATAGAAAAGAGGGAATTCCTAGCACAGAATTTCCAGAAGGTGGGATGGTATTTATACTGATAGGCCCCACGGGGGAATTTGTTTGATTTGATTTCAGCCTGCTGTTCTCTTTCATTCGAAAGCTTACCTGTAGGTGAGCACAGTCTTTGCTTTGAACGGCAACACAACAGACAGACATCGGTCCACACTGACGATCTGAAGCAGGATTGCAGAAGAATAGCTGATCCACCAGTTGATGTAGCCTAGCTTAGTGTTGACAAGGAGGGCCAGGTTCCTGAGGTGAACGGTGTCCTTAAGGTAACATCCAGGCATTAACCAAAGCTGGGCCGTCAGGTTGATCAGGTCAGTCACTGACAGCCAGAAGAGGAGCAGGTTGATCTTGTCTGACAAGCCTTGCTGGGGAAAAAAATTGTGAAGGAAGATGGAATTATTGACAGCAAAAAACAGTGTGCTTTGATACTGCAGCAAACCTACCTCCTATTCGTGGAGTTCAAAGCCAGGCTCTGGTGCTGAGTAGACAGTCTCAGGCCCTTCTAAGGTTTCTTTTTGTGCTCCCTCATCATCTGTACTACACTATGATCTTAGCCAAAAGGCCGAGAAGCGACGGGATAGTTCAGTGGTCGGAGCACTCGCTTTCCCCCCCAGGCAAGTTAAGCAGCGTTGGGCGTGGTTACCACTTGAATGGGTGATCGTTTGCGCGCCTTGGCTTCAGTACAGTCCACCCAGCTGTAAATGGGTACCTGCCTTCTTTAGGGTCAGGGAAAGGTAAAGCAGCGAGGGAGAGGAGATGGGCGCTGCGCTCACTATGCTGGCTCTTAGAGGAGCTGAGGTCCCTGACGCCTCGCTCCACTACGACTTTATAGGTTATGGGAACACCTTTACCTTTTACCTCATCATCTGTGACCTTTCTGTCCTGCTGTTCCCACTCCGCTCAGTTCAATCTCTCCGCCCCAGCCATACCCAGATTCTTCGCTATGTCTCATCCTCAGGGTCGGAAGTCCACAGGGAGCCCGTCAGTGACAGGAAGAAACCTTCTAAAGAGACTCCACTCTCCCAGAAAGTCCTTCAGATAAAACTGTAAACCCAAGGCCTTGCGTGCAAAAGCATGCAGAACATCTTGCGCACATTTTAAAACCAGTTTTGCCTTTGAAAAGAGTAGATTATTGCGTGCAGTTAGGAACAGCAGACATTTAAAAACTAAACAAAACGCATGGACATTTGTGTCGTGTTTAAAAATCGTCCCCGAAGACGAAATGTGGCTACCTTGATGGTGGACAAAAACGGTCTAATATACAACACACACAAAAAATCTCACCATTGGTGAACCTTGGAGCTCGGGCCGAGGAACAAAACAAACAAACAAACATACAAACAAACAAACAAACAAACAAAACAAGACCCATTTCCCAGACATTTGTTTGTAAGATCTACCATATTCTTCTTCTTTTTTGCACTATCGTCTACAATATTTCGATTTCTTCGCCGTCGTCAAACGCTCAGACAGCAACTCCTGAGGCCCTGACAAATGCTGCCGTGGTACGCTGAAGGCCCTCCCTCCAGGGGTCCGAAGAGTTTGTCCCTCATCGGCAGGTCAGTAGGCCAGATATCGGTCCTCAGGTTTTTGGTGTGTTGGAGGGACAGGTCTGGAGGAAGTGTTCTTCCACTGTCAGGGGAGAAGTGCCACAGGGGCACGCCTCAGAATCACCAATGTGGAACTTGGTGAACATGTGATGTCTGAGTTGGCAGTGTGCAGTCCTCAACTTCACAATGGTCACTTGGTTTTCTCTGGGGAGGAGGTAGTAGAAGCAGAAGCAGAAGCAGCAGCAGCAGTAGTAGTAGTAGTAGTAGTGGTAGTAGTAGCAGCAGCAGCAGCAGCAGTAGTAGTAGCAGCAGCAGGAGTAGTAGCAGTAGTAGAAGTAGCAGCAGTAGTAGCAGCAGTAGTAGTAGCAGCAAGAGTAGTAGTAGTAGTAGAAGCAGCAGTAGCAGCAGCGGTAGCACCAGCAACAGCAGCAGCAGCAGCAGCAGCAGCAGCAGCAGCAGCAGCAGCAGCAGCAGCAGCAGCAGTAGTAGTAGTAGTAGTAGTAGTAGTAGTAGTAGTAGTAGTAGTCATCCTTACTGTTGAAAACCTGTCAAGGATTCTCACAATGCAAATACTGATCCTCCAACATCTCTAGCTCTTCATTTGTTCATGGCGTGTGACAGAGAGATGGATCAGAGTCTGGATGACATGAGGATCGATTACTGATCAAATCAAAGTAGTTTCCCAGTACAAAAGCCTTTCTATATCGATAGTGACTAGCTTCTTCAATTCAAGTTATATGTTTGAAATACCATAACGAGTCGAGTACACAATATATCGCTGCTTTTTTTTTTACCTTGATAAAGCATATATAGGGAACGGGATAGCTCAGTGGACGGAGCACTCACTTTCCTTAAGCTAAGGTTAAGCAACATCGAGCGTGGTTACCACTTGGATGGGTGACCGTTTTGAGCGTCTTTGCTTCAGTACAGTTCCCCTAGTTCACCCAGCTGTCAATGGGTACCTGCCCTCTTTAGGGTCAGGGAAGGTAAAGCATCGAGGGAGACGAGATGGGCGCCGCCCTCAAAATGTTGGCCCCTAGAGAAGCTGAGGTCTCTGATGCATAGACCACGACCACATAGGTTAAATTAAGCCACACCTTCACCTTTTTTTTTTAACTTTAAAGCATATAACAATATTCTAGTTTGTTTTCTAAATGAGGCACCAACATTGATATCAATTTCATCCACATTTTCCCCAACTTGGGGGTGAGGGGTGGGGTGGGGGGAGGGGGGAACTTGAGGAAACTTCTCCAAGTGCCTATGCTTACTAAAACATAGGAAAACTGTTTTGCAGAGAAAGCACACACACTGATAACTCTTATCTTACGTATATCTTTTGGTCAAAAGTGCTGAAATCTGTTAATATGTGAGCTTTGTGATGAGAATAAAGCCACTACACGTTTAGGTGCTTCACTGACGGGTGTATGTACACCATCCTTTACCGTGGATTCAATGACAACACCTTTCTGTCAATTTTCACTAAACAGTCATTTTGAGCCTTAGAAGGGATCAGACTTTTGCCACAGGCTGCGAGTTTCACACTGATTCACATTGAAATGTGTCTTCTTCTTCTTCTTCTTCTTCTTCTGAGGCATTTTTACAGAACCTATCTCTCATATGATTTTTACGGTTGAATCGGGCTGGTTTTTACCTAAAATCATTCAGAAAAAAGTTCTACATATACTGCTACCGTTCTTATGATTGGGGACTTGAATGTAAGCGCTTTGATTTGTTGTTTTACAAGATTCAGGGCTATATGAAGTGTATACAACAACAACAACAACATCACCATCGTCATCACCATCATCATCATCATCATCATCATCATCATCATCATCATCATCATACAACAACAACAACAACATCACCATCGTCATCATCATCATCATCATCATCATCATCATCATCATCATCATCATCATCATCATCGTCAGTAGTAGTAGTAGTAGTAGTAGTAGTAGTAGTAGTAGTAGTAGTAGTAGTAGTAGTAGTAGTAGTAGCACTAGTACTAGTACTAGTCCCAGAAACAAAACAAAAAACTAGCGATTCATTCATGTGGACAGGTCTAAGTTTGGTTGTGTCCTTTTGTCCTGGTGCCTCATCATCTGTGAAACACTAAATCACAGAAAATTTTACTTTCATGGCATGATGATCAATGACTATGAAGATAATGAAACAATGCAATTATGGAAGTGTATATGCTTTGAAACCGTGTGACAGGGTTGTACTCTACGCTTCCTATCATAATGTTTCCCAGCGTCAGCCCAGCCCGAGAGATACAGACACCTGCAGTGTTGGTCAGGTCATTTGAGCAACACTCTCAAACTCGCATCCGTTAAGTGGATGAAACTCGACTGTGTGGTCCCAGTCTTCCCACTGAGCCCACAGCACACTCACTCTGGGTAGGAGCTGGCTAGAGTCTGAAAATATCTTTATGACTCTTATGGGATTGGAACCCCTGACCTTCCAACATGTGGCCCAAGGCGCTAACCACTGTGGCATGCCCATGGTTTCATGCCCAAGTTCAGTTTAAGACCCAGATTCAATATGTCCCAGATAGACACTATGCCAAACTTGTCCTAGATTCAATATGTCCCAGATACCACACTATGCCAGACTTGTTCCAGATTCAATATGTCCCAGATACCACACTATGCCAAACTTGTCCTAGATTCAATATGTCTTAGATACGATACTATGCCAGACTTGTCCTAGATTCAATATGTCTTAGATACGATACTATGCCAGACTTGTTCCAGATTCAATATGTCTTAGATACCACACTATGCCATACTTGTCCTAGATTCAATATGTCTTAGATACGATACTATGCCAAACTTGTCCTATATTCAATAATTATGTCCCAGATTCAATACTATGCCAAATTTGTCCCAGATTCAATATGTCCCAGATACAATACTATGCCAAACTTGTCTGAATCAGATCTGTGACATTTAAATCCTTGGACTTATGATGAGGACACCATCTTAGTCAAGTAATGTGTAGCTGAAAGTAAGTGAAAAGGAAAACCATTTTGTTTTACATTTGCATAGTACATTTACAAAATATATTTACATAGTACATTTACATAATATATTCACATAGCACATTTACATGGTACATTTACATAGAAAAACACCAATGACTTGTAGTGTTGCTTTTTAAAACGGTGAAGTATTGTTTTACAAGGGGATGGGATAGCTCAGTGGTCACAGCACTCGCTTTTACCCAGCTAAGGTTAAGCAGCATTGAGTGTGGTTACCAAGTGGATGGGTGACCGTTTGCATGCCTTGGCTTCAGTACACTTTCCCCAGTTCACCCAGCTGTAAATGGGTACCTGCCCTCTTTAGGGTCAGGGAAGGTAAAGCAGTGAGGGAGAGGAGATGGGCGCCGCCCTCAATATGCTGGCCCCTGGAGAAGTTGAGGTCTGATGCCTCGCTCACCTACGACCTTATAGGTTATGGGACTCCTTTACCTTTACACTGCAGACTCAGATCAGCAATAGGAGTTGTCTGCGGCAGCTCCAGTCACAATTTAAAAGGCAGACCAGCCAGTGCCTCATCTCCCTTACTGTATGTGTGCACGCATAAGTTTAAATTTATATACGGATTCTTTTATTTCGAGAATAATAAAATAAGCGCTCATACTCTGTGTCATCAAGTGCCTATGTGCATTCAGTTTTCTAATGTTGTCATCCGTTCTCACCGGCACACACTCGCCCACTCTTCCCAAAGGTGGAAGAGGTTTTAACGTGTGCGCAAGATGTTCCGCGTGCCTCCGCTCGCTGGACCTCAGTACAGAGTCTTACCCGAAGAACTTTCGGGAACAAGCCTACATGCTAAAGATGTTATTGCTCCTGTCAGTACTCGGAGGGTTACAGAAGCATGAACATACCCAGCATGCATCCTGTATCTGGGGAGGGATGGGCTCCGCCAGGTTCCACTTGTCCAAGAGACACGGTCTGAAAAATGTCAGTGCAGTGCAGTGCAGTGCCTCCGATGATTCCTGGAGAGTGAAGGCAGAGAAGGAAATGTGGAAAAAATATTTTGCGTGCAGTAAAAACATAAAGCAGAACAGGCATTTCTGCAAATACAGGTAAAGGTGTCCCATAACCTCTGTGATCGTAGAGCAGTGAGGCGTCAGAGACCTCACTTCTCTAGGGGCCAGCATAGTGAGGGCGGCGTCCATCTCCTCTCCCTCGCTATCTTACCTTCCCTGACCCTAAAGAGGGCAGGTACCCATTTACAGCTGGGTGAACTGGGGGAACTGTACTGAAGCCAAGGCGCGCAAACGGTCACCCATCCAACTGGTAACCACGCTCGATGCTGCTTAGCCTTAGTATGGGGAAAGCAAATGCTCTGACCACTGAGCTATCCCGTCCCCTAATACCTGATAGAAACCACACAGCATTGCTTACACACCACTGACAGCTACTGTTACCTGGCAGAAAACCACACAGCGTTGCTTACACAACACTGACAGCTACTGTTACCTGACAGAACACCACACAGCACACAGCGTTGCAAGGTATGCCCAGGAAGACGATGCCCTGTCTGAGGTAGCACTTCAACACTCTCTGGATCAGCTCTCGGCTTCTGGCAGTGAAGAAAGGATCCGAGTGTTCCCAGTCTGGCTGAGGGGGGAGGAGGGGGAGGGGGGGTCCTTCACTGTTGTCTGCCCCTGTGGACAGCTCCGTGCTGTTCTGGGAGAAAGCGGGAAGCATCTTGGGGGTGAAGCTGGAGGAGATGGATGATTATGTATGGTTGAATCAAGGAGTAGAGGTGGTAGATGTAGATCTGAAAGAATTTTGAAAGAAAAGGCTGATTGTGTGATTACAGATAGGTCAAGATTAGAATGCCCATGTAAATTGACAGTGAAAGAATCAAGGAGTAGAAGTGCTTGATGTAGATCTGAAAGAATTTTGAAAGAAAAGGCTGATTGTGATTACACAGAGGTCAAGATTGGAATGCCCATGTAAATTGACAGTGAAAGAATCAAAGAGTAGAGGTGCTAGATGTAGATCTGAAAGAATTCAGTTTTAAAGAAAGGCTTACAGATAAGTTAAGATTGGACTGTTCATGTAATTGACAATGAAAGAATCAAGGAGTACAGTCAGAAGATGTAGATCTGAAAGAATTTTGAAAAAAAAAGGCTGATTATGTGATTACAGAGAGGTAAAGATTGGCATGTCTATGTAAGTTGACAGTGAAA
>CM054168.1:17544316-17551816 GCA_028751875.1 Rapana venosa | reverse complement strand
TTGTAAAACAACAGACAGATTTTAAAAGTCCAGTTATTGCAATACTGAAAACAATGTTAGCCTGTATTGTAAAACAATAGATAGACAGATAAAACAGTCCAGTTATTGCAATACTGAAAACAATGTTAGTCTGTATTGTAAAACAATAGACAGACAGATGAAACAGTCCAGATATTGCAATACTGAAAACAATGTTAGTCTGTATTGTAAAACAACAGACAGATTTTTAAAAGTCCAGTTATTGCAATACTGAAAACAATGTTAGCCTGTATTGTAAAACAATAGATAGACAGATAAAACAGTCCAGTTATTGCAATACTGAAAACAATGTTAGTCTGTATTGTAAAACAATAGAAAGACAGATAAAACAGTCCAGCTATTGCAATACTAAAAACAATGTTAGTCTGTATTGTAAAACAATAGACAGATGAAAAAGTCGTTACTGCAGTACTAAAAACAATGTTAGTCTGTATTGTAAAACAATAGGCAAACAGAAAAAAACAGTCTAGTTATTGTCATACTGAAAACAATGTTAGTCTGTATTGTAAAACAATAGACAGACAGTTGAAACAGTCCAGTTATTGCAACACTGAAAACAATGTTAGCCTGTATTGTAAAACAACAGACAGATAAAACAGTCCAGTTATTGTAATACTGAAAACAATGTTAGTCTGTACTGTAAAACAATAGACAGACAGATAAAACAGTCCAGTCATTGCAATACTGAAAACAATGTTAGTCTGTATTGTAAAACAATAGACAGATTTTAAAAAGTCCAGCTATTGCAATTCTGAAAACAATGTTAGTCTGTACTGTAAAACAATAGACAGATTTTAAAAAGTCCATTATTGCAATTCTGAAAACAATGTTAGTCTGTATTGTAAAACAATAAACAGATGAAACAGTCCAGATATTGCAATACTGAAAACAATGTTAGTCTGTATTGTACAACAACAGAGAGATAAAACAGTCAAGTTATTGCAATACTGAAAACAATGTTAGCCTGTATTGTAAAACAATAGACAGACAGATAAAACAGTCTAGTTATTGCAATACTGAAAACAATGTTAGCCTGTATTGTAAAACAATAGACAGATAAAACAGTCCAGTTATTGCAATACTGAAAACAATGTTAGTCTGTATTGTAAAATGATAGACAGATGAAAAAGTCCAGTTACTGCAATACTGAAAACTGAAGACATGGGAACCATCATCACCAGACGACGGTGGAAGTGGATTGGGCACATCCTCCGAAGAGACCCACAGTCAATCACAAGAACAGCATTGCACTGGACCCAAGAAGGAAGGAGAAAGAAAGGAAGACCAAAAGCAACGTGGAGGAGAACTGTAGAAAGTGAGATGAAGGCCATGCAGCACTCTTGGGGATCAGTGACTAGGTTGGCCCAGGATAGGCAGGAGCGGAAGCGCTTTGTTGCTGCCCTACACACTACTGGGTGTAATGGGTAATGATGATGATGATGATGATGATGATGATGATGAATGATGATGATGATGATGATGATGAAAACAATGTTAGCCAGTTACTGCAATACTGAAAACAATGTTAGCCTATATTATTGTAAAACAATACACTTATTTTTTTTATTTTTTATTTTTATTTTATATCCAGGATCATGGAATAAGCCCTTACGTGCTTTTTTTTTACATCCAGTCCCCGTGTGTATTCGGCTTTGTAGATTGTGTCTTCTGTAACTAAGTAAGCCTGACAACAAGCAAGCGAACATTGAAAGCAAGCAAAGAGATAATTATCTACAAGAGGTCTCACCTGTCCGCATCACCCAGTTCGGAGTTGGCCGCCACACCCAATGACACCAACATGATCCTCCTTCCCTCCTCCTCCATCTGCTCCTCCCCTCTTGGCTGTATAGTACTGCCCTGTACTGCTGACTTCATGGGGGACGGGATAGCCTAGTGGTTAGAACATTGCACTCGCAATCTGACGACCCCGGTTCGATTCCCGTTCAAGGGGGATATTAATTTTTCCCCTGGAGTTAACATCAGTGCAGATTCCACTCTCCCCAAAAGTCCTTCGGAGGAGACTATAAACCGAGGATCCGTGTGCGAACGCACGCAGAACATCTTGCGCACATGTTAAATCCTGTTTTGGTAAGAGTAGGCCATTGTGTGCCGGTGGGAGCGGATGACAGAATTTACAAAACTGCATACACACGGGGACTGGATGTTTGTTTTTTTAAAAAGCACATCAGTGCTTATTCCATTATCCTCGATATAAAAGAATAAAATAAAAATAAAATTTAAAAAATGGATTCTCATGCCACAGGATTCTTTAGATTCAACTAGAAGAACTACTACAATATCTTTTGGGGTTTTATTAAATCCTTTCTTGGCTATAAAGCTTCAAAGTTCACTAATGATATATGGTCTAGAGGTAACGCGCCTGCCTAGAAAGCGAAAAGTCCGGGTCGGAAGTGTGCCGTGGTTCAATTCCTGTTTGGACCCGAAACTTCCCCCGCCCCCCCCCCCCCCCCCTCTCATCCATTAGACCATGAGTGGTGGTCTAGGTACTAGTCTTTTGTATGAGACGATAAACCGAGGTCCCGTGTGTTACACATAATTAGTTAGCGCACGTAAAAGAACCCACGGCAACAAGAGAGTTGTCTCTGGCCAAATTCTGTAGAAAAAAGTCACTCTGATAAGGGAAAAAAATACAGTTGCAGACAGAAAAGGAAAAAAAAATTAATGGGTGGCGCTGCTCTTGTGGCGACGCGCTCTCCCCGGGAAGAGTAGTAGCCCGCACGCAGAGAAATCTGCCGTGACTTAAAGAGGTATAAATAAATGATAATTTTGTGTATGCGGACCGTTTTTTGCCCTCCAAGAAAGTAACTGCATTCTCACTATGGGGAAAATGGTGATGTGTGTGTGTGTGTGTGTGTGCGTGCGTGCGTGCCTGCTTGCTTATTTATTATTATTTATTCTGTTATATTATCTATTCTTTTTTATCGAGGATAATGGAATTTCTTTTTCTTCTTTGTGTTGCCTGGGTTATGTTTTGAGACCAGATCTTCTAAGGAATTCAGCAGTTGCCTGCAGGTCATCCACCGTGCAGTACAGTTTCTGCTCCAGAGGCGTGGGCTCAGGCCACACTTCCAGCCTTAGCGTCTGGAGAGTCCTGCAGTCTTGTAGGATGTGGGCCGTATCCTGTTCTTCTTTTCCACAGGGGCACATAGCAGATGGTGCAATTTTCAATTTTCTGTGGAGGTGTTTATTCAGCCTGTTGTGCCCTGTGCGTAATCTGAAAATGACCACCTGTGCTTGTCGTGAAAGCTTGTGATAAGGGTCTGGTTTGAGTGGTGATCTGAAGAGAGATTTGATGATGGTTTTCATCTCCATTAGGTTGACAGGATTGTTCTCTTGCTCCTCTCTTGCCCCTATTTTGGCCATCTTGTCTGCTTGTTCATTTCCTTTAATGCCGCAGTGGGAGGGGATCCACTGGAGCTCTATGCGTAAGGCGTTAAGGCTGTGCAGTGCCTTCTCCACATCTTTCAGTTGTCCGGCATTATAGGACTGCAGCACAGAGAGTGCGTCGGTCAGGAAGACGACTTGGGTGTTGTTGTCCACTCTGCTGTTGATGACATTTGCTGTATGGATCAGGGCTTCTATTTCAGCCTTGTAGTTAGTACAATGCAGGCCTGTTGGAATAGCTTCAGCCTGCCATTCTCCATTAGGGTACTGAATGCAGACCCCCGCACCTCCACACTTGACAGCATCAGTTGCTGATCCATCGGTGTATATGTGAATCCAGCTTTCTTGGGGGTATCTTTCTTCCAACATGGCTAGTGTGAGAGTCTTTTCCACAATTTCACTCTGCTCATTTTTTGTTATGTGGGGGACAGAGGTCTTTACTTTGGTATCAGTTCTTCTTTCTTCCCATGGTGGTGTGTCAAGAGAGAAAGAGAAAGGTTTGACATGGTCTGGAAGCTTTGCTTGGTATTTTCGTACAAGGCTGACAATGGAATAAGCACGTATGTTCTTTTTTTTACATCCAGTCCCCGTGTATATGCAGTTTTGTAAATGTTGTCATTTGTTGCCACTGGCACACAATGGCCTACTCTTCCGAAAAGCGGAACAGGATTTAACGTGTGCGCAAGATGTTCTGCGTGCGTTCGCATACGGGGCCTCGGTTTATAGTCTCATCTGAAGGACTTTTGGGGAGAGTGGAGTTGGCACTGATGTTAACTCCAGGGGAAAATATCTCCCTTGAACGGGAATCGAACCCGGGTTGTCAGATTGCGAGCGCAATGTTCTAACTACTAGGCTGCTATCCCGTGTGTGTGTGTGTGTGTGTGTGTGTGTGTGTGTGTGTGTGTGTGTGTGGTTGTTGTTGCTGCTGTTGTTTCAATTGAATGTCTTATCACTAATAAGTGATATTAGACGAAAGGAGACAGACAGGGAGAAATGTAGGAGAAAAGAATATGCTTATGTATGACTGAAAGTTTGTTTCGTCACCTGAAGTATGTGTGTATGCGTGCGTGCGTGCGTGTGTGTATGTATGTATGTGTGTGCATGTGTGTGTGTGTGTCTGTGTGCGTGTCCATGCATGCATAAATGCATTATGTAAGCATTCCTATTATTTTTCCTTGTGTTCCTTAGTATAAAATAGCGTGTGTGTGTGTGTGTGTGTGTGTGTGTGTGTGTGTGCGTGTGTTTGTGTGTGCGCGCGCATGTGTAAGTGTGTGTGTGTATGTGTGTTGTTGTTGTCTTCAATTTAACGTCTGTTCACTCTAAGTGATATTAGACGAGTGTATGTGTGTGTGTGTGCGTGCGTGCGTGTGTGCGTGTGTTTGTCTATGCATAAATGCATCTATCTAAGCATTCCTACTTTCCTTGAGTTGGTTGCAATAAAATAGCTGTAAATCTATGAAGAACACTTGTGCTTTACACTGTTTCACTAAAAGCATAATAAATCATAAGCAAGAACATCTGCTAATGTCTCCGCAAACATTTAATCAATCAATCAATCAATCACTTTATCTTTTCACCATAACTTCAAATAAAAATATCACACACACACGGCACATGAGTGCTTATTCCATTATCCTCGGAATAAAAGAATACACAAACACACACACACGCACGCACTTATGTACGCACTAATGCACCCACACGCTCTCTCTCTCACACGCACGCACACACTCATGCCTGTGCACGTGCGCTCACACACACACACACTTGCAGGCACTCATGCGTGTGCACATGCGCTCTCGCTCTCGCTCTCTCTCTCACACACACATACCAATGGAGGAGTACAGTGTTATATAGACCATAGACTAAAAAAGACATATACACTTATTTACGCACTCACGTATGCACGCTCGCGCGCGCGCACACACACACAACAAAAAGATGTCAAAAAGTGACAACAAAGACGACCATTTAAAAAAAAAACCTGCATTTTATTGCAATATTCAAAATCATTGATTTTCAAAAAAATTTTTTTTATAATACTAAACATACTGATTATACAAAATACTGACACAATTTTAGGCATATAATTATGAATACCATTGAGCAGCATCAACAACAGTAAAAAAAAAAATAATAATAATAATAACAATAATTCATTAAAGACACATTATGTTTTTCAAGCATTGCAATCATATAACCCAAACATATCCACATAATAACATCGCCATCACCAAGGCATTATTATCATATATATATACATTCATTCATATAAAATAAAATCACTGAACCCATAACAAATGGGAGAATATCTTACCCCAAAAAACTATATCAAGAACTTGTAAAGATGACTACAATTTAAACACTGAATAGTGAAGTACATTGAACACTTTACATCACAATGATTTATTGTACATAGATGTGACACTCCACCACGAAATGAATCGCTTTGCACCTGACCTACTTTTCCAGCTAGGAGCCATTTTAGGCAGGTGGGGTTCAGGTTGTCGATTTTGGTCGATTATAAAACTATAGCCATTAATCTACCTTGTAATGAAATATCCAGGCATAATTTTGTTTCCTTTTGCTTTAAAACTGTGTTTAAAAAAACACCCACCCACCCCCTCATTCTGACCAACTATTACGATGCTAAATTTGTCAATTTCTCATTTCATGCAGTCTACCATTTCAAGTTGTAATATCTTTTCGTAGAATTGTCCGATTTTCAATCTGTTTTCTGTATTGAACAGCCTGTTTATTGCAGATTAACAACAACATGTCAATAACTAAAGATTGACCTCTGGTGCAATGTGACTTATTATGTGATGGAATGTCTCACACACACATATATATATACATATATACATATATATATATATATATATATATATATATAGGGGACGGGGATAGCTCAGTGGTCGGAGCACTCGCTTTCCCCCAGCCAAGTTAAGCAGCATCGAGCGTGGTTACCACTTGGATGGGTGACCGTTTGCGCGCTTTGGCTTCAATACAGTTCCCCCAGCTGTAAATGGGTACCTGCCTCTTTAGGGTCAGGGAAGGTAAAGCAGCGAGGGAGAGGAGATGGGTGCCGCCCTCAATATGCTGGCCCTGGAGAAGTGAGGTCTCTGACGCCTCGCTCCCCTACGACCTTATAGGTTATGGGACACCTTTACCTTTTATATATATATATACATATATATATATATATCCCCACCACCCTTTTTCAGCTGGAGTTCAGAAGTTCACCAATGGTGAGATGCTTGCAACCGTTTGAACCCACCATTTAGGCAGCTGCATTCTGACTTCAGGGATGGCGTCCAAACACGACACCCATGCGCATGCACTTTTTCAAAAAGAAGAATCTGTTGTCCACTCCTAAAGGTAAAGGTAAAGGTGTCCCATAACCTATAAGGTCTTAGGGGAGCGAGGCGTCAGAGACCTCACTTCTCTAGGGGCCAGCATATTGAGGGCAGCAGCGCCCATCTCCTCTCCCTCGCTGCTTTACCTTCCCTGACCCTAAAGAGGGCAGGTACCCATTGACAGCTGGGTGAACTGGGGGAACTGTACTGAAGCCAAGGCGCGCAAACGGTCACCCATTCAAGTGGTAACCATGCTCGATGCTGCTTAACTTGGCTGGGGGAAAGGGAGTGCTCTGACCACTGAGCTATCCCGTCCCCTCCACTCCTACCAGCATAAAATGGCCAACTCTTCCGAAAGGTGGGAACCAGTTTTAATGTGCGCGCAAACTGTTCTGCGCGTGTTCGCACGTGGGGCTTCTTCGGTTAATAATCTCATCCGAAAGACTTTGTGTGGGGGGAATAGAGTCAGTGTTGATGTTGCTTTACTCCAAGGGTGTATTCCACATCTGAATTGAAGACATTTATTTACTGAGTGTACCTGAAACAACATGGGGGTGATTCAGATGAAAGTGGATCGGTGGTCTAGAGGTAACGCGCCTGTCAGAAAGCGAAAAGTCCGGGTCTGAAGTGTGCGGCGGTTCGTACCCCGTTTGGACCGGAAACTTTTCCCCCATCCATTAGACCATGAGTGGTGGTC
>CM054168.1:17496816-17536816 GCA_028751875.1 Rapana venosa | reverse complement strand
GGCTTCTAACTAAACAACTAACTATCTCCAATATAACCTCATTATCGGCCAATAAATGTTCAAATGACATATTATTTGAAATCTTATCTACAACTGTATCAGAAAAATATGGTCGAAGTAGTTCACAATGAAGAATGAAAAGGTGTCTGTCCCGTAACCTATGTGGTCGTAAGGGAGCGAGGCGTCAGAGACCTCACTTCTCTAGGGCCAGCATATTGAGGGCAGTGGCGCCCATCTCCTCTCCCTCGCTGCTTTACCTTCCCTGACCCTAAAGAGGGCAGGTACCCATTTACAGCTGGGTGAACTGGGGAAACTGTACTGAAGCCAAGGTGCGGCAAATGGTCACCCATCCAAGTGGTAACCATGCTCGATGCTGCTTAAACTTAGCTGGGTGAAAGCGAGTGCTCTGACCACTGAGCTATCTTGTTCCCCTTGTGTGTAGCTTGGGGATTTTTTTCCTCATTTCTTTCTAACATAAGAGAAAAGAATTGTTCTCTCTTTTTAGAATAAGAGAAAGAGCATCTCCTTCTATCTCTTCTCCATCTAGCTTTTATCTCTCTCTTTCTCTCTCTCTCTCTCTCTCTCTCTCTCTCTCTCTCTCTCTCTCTCTCTCTCTCTCTCTCTCTCTCTCTTTCTCTCTCTCTCTTTCCGTGAAAAGAGATTTGATTCCTGTTCAAGAGGACTTCCTCTGGAGTTCACATCAGTACCGATTCCACTGCCCCCAACAGTCCCTCGGATGAGACTATAAACCGAGGTCCCATGTGCAAACACACGCAGAACATCTTGCGCACACGTTATAAAACCCGTTCCGCTTTTCGGAAGAGTAGGCCATTGCGTGCCGGTGGGGAACGGACGACAAAATTGACAAAACTGCATACACACGGGGACTGGATAGGGGAAAAAAGCACATGAGTGCTTATTGCATGATCCTCGAAATAAAAGAATTTTTTTTTTTAATAAATTTTTTTTTTAATCTTCGAAATAAAAAGACAAAAACCGAATCACTGAAAAAGAGAAGAGAGATGTCCGACAATACCTGGGGCATAGTTCCGGTGACCAAAGCAGGAATGTCCTCGGTACTGTAGCCCAGAGCTTTCAAGCCATCAGGGCAGCCGATGTCGTCCATGATTTTCCGTATCACGTCCGAGAGAATCGGGCCTGCATCCTCTCGTTTGGCATTTCTGACGTCGGCTCCTGGAGGGAAAAGTTGAAACGATAAACTTGCGTTTCGTAACTAGCTTCGTGTTGGGCGTTCCCAAGCTTTAACATCCTGGGGTGGGGGGGGGGGGGGGGGGGGGGGGGGGGTCTGCACTAGTCTGTCTCTTTCATCCCACCTAGGAAAGAATGGCTGTGTGAGAGTGTCAGAACATGCTGGACACAAAGCAGTAGCAGCCTCAGAAACCAAAGAAACAACAAGATAAAAAAACACACATATTCCTCACAAACATCTTTCTTCCTCTTCTTCTTCTCATTCTCTTTCTTCTTGTTCTTGTATTTTCTTTCTTCTTCTTCTTCTATTTTCTTCTTCTTCTTGTTCTATGTTCTTCTATTTTCTTCTTCTTCTTCTATTTTCTTCTTCTTCTATTTTCTTCTTCTTCTTCTTCTTCTTCTTCTTCTTCTTCTCTCTTCTATTTTCTTCTTCTTCTTCTTCTATTTTCTTTCTACTTCTCCTCCTCCTCTTTCTTCTTGTTCTTCTTTTCTTTCTTTCTTTCATTCTTTCTTTCTTTCTTCTTGTTCTGCTTCTTCTTGTTCTTGTTGTTCTTCTCCTTCTCTTCTTTTTTTTCTTCTTGTTCTTTTTCTTCCTCCTCTTCTCTTTCTTCTTCTTCTTCAAATGCTTGAACTACAACTATTGTTGTCTGTCATATCAGCGAAAATGTGCTGCTGTTAAGCGCCTGACAAGTCAGGCCCAGCACATCTTACTTCAGTATGGGAGAGAACTGTCATCTTTTAAGTCTTTCTGGGGTTAAAAAAAAAAAAAGGCAGGAAAATGGACCAAGAAGGCAGAGAACAGACAAGAAGGTGATGACAGGAAGAAAAGGAACAAAGCAGAAATAAAGAGAGAGTGATAGAAAAGAGGGAATTTCTAGCACAAAATTTCCAGAAGGTGGGGATGCTGTTTATACTGACAGGACCCTGGCATCCCCATGGGGAGAGGAGGGGGAGGACATCTTTCCAATGCACTAGTGTCATTATAAATACCCAGACATTCAGCAGCCTTTAAAAAGTAAAAGAAATAATAATAATAGTAATAATAATAATGTATGGAATTTATATAGCACTGAATCTTGTAAAGCAACAAATCAAAGTGCCCAGATGACTCTTTTTTTTTCTTTTCTTTTTTTTTTTAATATCGAGGATAATGGAATAAGCACTCATGTGCTTTTTTTACATCCAGTCCCCGTGTGTATGCGGTTTTGTAAATGTTGTCATCTGTTCCCACCGGCACACAATGGACTAATCTTTCGAAAAGCAGAACAGGATTTTAACGTGTGCGTAGAGATGTTCTGCGTGTGTTCGCACACGGGGCCTCGGTTTATAGTCTCATCCAAAGGACTTTGATATTCAGTTCGATTTTTGGGTCAAACTGGGAAGAAAGGGCGAGGAGGCTAGGAATTGAACCCAGAACCTCACGGTTTATTTGTTGGCAGGGGGACCATCTTAACCATCCTGCCACCTTCCTTCCATAATCCAGAATCCCCAGTAACATTTTTCCAATGCACTAGTGTCGTTACAAAATGTTGGGGCTTTGGGTTTTTTTTGTTGGAAACCCTGAACACATCTATTGATGAGACCATCGACACACCCATGAAGAGTGTTGCTAAATCAATCGGTGATAAATTGATGAAGACTATAGAGTAAAAGTACAGCCGGGACAACCAAGTTGCAAAACAAAACCCACAGTCAGAAACTACTAACGACTATTGGGGGGAAAAATAAAAGAGAAAATTAAAAAACTAGGAACATATTAAAATGTATGACATCATAACTTCTTGCATCTGAAGGCTAAGTGTATTTATTTATCTATTTTATTTTTTCTATTTATTTATTTTTTTAATTTATTTATTTATTCATTTATACCACTTTAAGTCACAGCAGATTTCTCTGCGTGAAATTTCGGGCTGCTCTCTCTCCCCGGGGAGAGCACGTTGCCACAAGAGCAGCGCCACCCTTTTTATTTCTTTTTTCCTGTCTGCAACTGTATTTGTTTCCCTATCAGAGTGGCTTTTTTCTACATGATTTTGCCAGGGACAACTCTCTTGTTGCCGTGGGTTCTTTTATGTGTGTGTTAAATAATTATGTGTAACACACAGAACCTCGGTTTATCGTCTCATCCGAAAGACTAGCACTGCGTACAAGGAGTAATAATAATAATAATAATAATAATTATAATAATAATAATGTATGGAATTTATATAGCGCTGAATCTTGTAAAGCAACAAATCAAAGTGCTCAGATGACTTCTTTTTTTAAAATAAATATCGAGGATAATGGAATAAGCACTCATGTGCCCTTTTACATCCAGTCCCCGTAAGTATGCATTTTTTGTAAATTTTGTCATCTGTTCCCACCGGCACACAATGGCCTACTCTTTCGAAAAGTGTAACAGGATTTAACGTGTGCACAAGATGTTCTGCATGCGTTTGCACACGGGGCCTCGGTTTATAGTCTCATCCAAAGGACAATGACAAATGACAATGACAATGACAAATTCTTTTATTTCGAGGATAATGACTAAGCACCCATGTGCTTTTTTACATCCAGTCCCCGCCCTTAAGGATATATATGATAATAAAATAAAATAAAGCCCATAGCAATACACTTACACAGTTTACGGAAAAAATGTCTACACAAAAATCCCCACAAAAATCACCGAAGAGAGAGAGAGAAAGAAAAATAAGAGAAAGAAAAAAGTAGCAACAACTAAGAAAGAAAGTAGAACAGAAAACACAGAAACAACAAAAAAAATAGCAAGAACCAAGAGCAAAACAAAAACGGCAACAACAACAAGGGGAGAGGGGACAACGAATAATCCCCCCTCAAAAAAAACCAGCAACAACCCCAAACCCAAACCAAAACAGAATCAAACAAAGCAAAACCTCCATAAAATAAAGGAGAGAGAGAGAGAGGCAGAGACAGACAGAGTGACAGACAGGCAGAAAAAGTGCCGCTACCAAGTTCTTACCTAGACATTCAGCAGCCTCCAGGTGTCGCTCAGGACAGGCAGGTGCGGTGAAGGTGAAGACTGCAGGAGCCGTGACGATAACTGACAAGCCGTGAGGCTGGAACCACACAGGTCATCATCCTTCGTGAGCAGCGTTAATGCTTAGAAATGCTACCATTATGATATCACCATTTAGAAATACACAGCAATGAACTTCGTAGTGGATGGAAATAATAATGATAATGATATATGGAATTTATATAGCGCTGAATCTTGTAAAGCAACAAATCAAAGCGCTCAGATGACAATTTATATTGTGTTTTATATATATATATATATATAGAGAGAGAGAGAGAGAGAGAGATAGAGAGAGAGATAGATAGATAGATACATAGATAGATAGATAGATAGATAGATAGATAGATAGATAGATAGATAGAGAGATAGATAGATAGATAGATAGACGGTTTATTATATGTGACAGTGGAGCAGTGTAGAGAGTGAAAAGAACAGGGTCCAGAATGGATCCCTGCGGGACTCCACATTCCAGTTTGGCAGGTATTGATTGAATCTTGTTTATTGCAACTGTCTGGAATCGGTCTGTGAGGTATGAGCAAAACCAGGTGATGGCTGCCCCTTTAATACCGAACGTTTTTTGGAGACGGGCGAGAAGAATAGAGTGATCTATAGTGTCAAATGCTGCAGATAAGTCGAGAAGAGTGAGAAGAGAGATTTTCCCTGAGTCAGAAGCGTGTAGAAAGCATGTTTAACGTGTGGACTAGGGTGGTTTCTGTGCTGTGGTTGACGCGATAGGCAGACTGAAATGCGGGAAGGAGACTATTTGAATAAAGATGGCTGTTGAGTTGTTTCAGAACGACTTTTTCAAGGACCTTGGAGATGAAAGGTAGGTTAGAAACAGGCCTGTAATTCTTCAGAATGTTAGGGTCGAGGTCGTGCTTTTTGAGTAGAGGTGTAATAATTGCAGTTTTAAGAGTTGATGGAAACATTCCTGAAAAAAGAGATGAGTTTACTATTTTTGTGATAGTTGGTATCAGCTGCGGAAGGCACTGTGTGAAAAGAGAAGCAGGTACAGGATCGAGATCGCATGATTTTATGGTCATTTCATTCAAAATTTTCCGGATTTCTTCGTTACTTGATGGCTGAAAGGAAAGGAGAGGAGTGCCAGTGAATTGGAGATCAGGAGGTACAGGTTGGAGAGGAGCCTGATCCAGTCTGGAGCGAATGTTATGGACTTTGTCAGAGAAGAACGAGGAAAATATATCAGGAAGTTCAGAGTGACTGTGGATAGTAGGAAGGGGAAAAAGGGAGGCTCACCACCATGGGATGATCATCATCATAATCTGGAGAGTAGAAGTTCTTCACCATGCCTGAGATGGGATACGACATGCCATGACTGAAACAATAATCATCATCATAATATTGTACACACATAATATCACTGAAACAATAATAATAACAATTATATTATATACACATAATATCACTGAAACAATCATAACAATATTATATACACATAATATCACTGAAACAATAATAATAATATTATATACACATAATATCACTGAAAAAACAACCATACCAGTATTATATACAGATAATATCAATGAAACAACCATAGCAATGTATACACATAACCACAACAATATTGTATGACAAGCCATGACTGAAACAATTATCACAATACAGACGCATAAACATAACAATATTATATACACATAATCATAACAATAAACATAACAACATTATATACACATACCCATAACAATAATAATATATGACCTGCCGTACCTGAAACAACCATAACAATATTATATACACATAACCATAACAATATTGTATACATACAACCATAATATTGTATACACATAACTTTTTAAATGTTTTTTATTTTTTATTACTTTATTCTTTTATATCGAGGATAATGGAATAAGCACTCATGTGCTTTTTTACATCCAGTCCTGGTGTGTATGCGGTTTTGTCAATTTTGTCATCTGTTCCCACCGGCACACAATGGCCTACTCTTTTGAAAAGCGAAACAGGATTTAACGTGTGCCCAAGGTGTTCTGCATGTGTTCGCTCCCGGGGCCTCGGTTTATAGTCTCATCCGAAGGACTTTGACATTCAATTCAATTTTTTTGGGTCAAACTCGGAAGAAAGGGCGTGGCTGGGAATCAAACCCAGAACCTTACGGTTGACTTGTTGGCAGGCAAACATCTTAACCATCCTGCCACCTATAACAATATATGACATGTTGTAACTAAAACAACCGTAACAATATGGACATATATTATCACTAACATAAGCATAGAAATATATAGACACATATAATCACTGAAACAAGTATATATATATATATAAAGAGAGAGAGAGAGAGAGAGAGAGATTTGTTTTGTTTTGTTTAATGTCTATTCACTACATGGTGATTTAGACACACCCGCATTCACACCAAAGTACCTATTATTACACACCGCATCTCTCTCTCTCTCTCTCTCTCTCTCTCTCTCTCTCTCTCTCTCTCTCTCTCTCTCTCTCTCTCTCTCTCTCTCTCTTTTCTTTCCCCTACACGCACCCACATCCACACACACATAAGTATATAAATATATACATATATATAAATATATATATATATGTATATAGGTAAAAAAAATATACATATATATAAATATATATATATATATATATATATATATATATATATATATATATTATATATATATATATATATATGTAATTACAGTAAAGAGAGAGAGATAGATATAGATAGATAGATAGATAGATAGATAGATAGATAGATAGATAGATATAGATAGATAGATAGATAGATAGATAGACAGACAGATAGATAGATAGATAGATAAACAGATAGATAGATTTACAGACACACATATATCTTATATATGTTATGTTCTTTCATAGACAATACAGGTTGTTATGTTCTTTCATAGATAATACAGATTGTTATGTTCTTTCAAAAACAATACAAGTTGTTATACTCCTTTCATAGATAATACATGTTTTTATGTTGTTATGTCCCTTTCATGGACAATACATGTTGTTATGTTCTTTCATAGACAATACATGTTGTTACGTTCCTTTCATAAACAATACAGGTTGTTACGTATCTTTCATAAACAATACAGGTTGTTACAACCCTTTCATAGAGAATACATGTTGTTACATTCCTTTCATAAACAATACAGGTTGTTACGTATCTTTCATAAACAATACATGTTATGTTCCTTTCATAGACAATACATGTTACGCTCCTTTCATAGACAATACAGGTTGTTACGCCCCTTTCACAGACAATACAAGTTGTTACGTCCCTTTCATAAACAATACAGGTTGTTACGTCCCTTTCATAGACAATACAGGTTGTTACGTTCCTTTCATAGACAATACAGGTTGTTACGTCCCTTTCATAGACAATACAGGTTGTTATCCCCCTTTCATAGACAATACAGGTTGTTACGTCCCTTTCACAGACAATACAGGTTGTTATTCCCCTTTCATAAACAATACAGGTTGTTATGTTCTTTCACAGACAATACAAGTTGTTATGCTAAGACTGCTTGCCACAGAATAAAGGCGATGTAAGCAGAACAACATGTCGACGCATAACGACAACGTAATATAGGCTTTGGCACTTTGCTGACGTCAATGACGGACACAGCTTTTGGCCTGAGCCTTGTTATGTTGTGAACATGCAGTTCGGCCGCCCTCAACACCTTCTACAGCAACAAAGGCAAGCAAAAAAAGAACAACAACAAAACCACAACAACAAACAAAAGAAAAGAAAACCTAAACAAAACAAACAAAAAATCCATAAAACAAAGAGAAGCGGGGTGGAAAAAAACAAACAAATAAAACCCAAAGAGAAGCGCAAAAATATCCCACACAAACCAAAAAATTTTTTTTTTAAATTAAAGAAGAAAAAAAAAAAGAAAAAAAAGTTATGAGAAAAAAAAGAAAAAAACCCCGAAGACACACACACACACACACACAAAGCAAACCCCTGCACAGGCAGACCCCAGCAAACCTAAACGCCAGACCGTTTTGCAGAAATCCAGACCACACAAACCAAACCTCTATACCTCAACACGCTGCCCACAACCCGCTAAGCGCAAGGATACTAAACAAAACAAAATATAAAAATTAGGACCCACTCCCCCCAAACCAATCCGACAGCAAATGGCAAACACAGCAGGCAAATCGAGCCTAACTCAGTCAAGGGTCCAGGTAAGGTAAAAAGGTAAGGTAAAGGAGTCCCATAACCTATAAGGTCGTAGGGGAGCGAGGCGTCAGAGACCTCACTTCTCTAGGGGCCAGCATATTGAGGGCGGCGCCCATCTCCTCTCCCTCGCTGCTTTACCTTTCCTGACCCTAAAGAGGGCAAGGTACCCATTTACAGCTGGGTGAACTGGGGGAACTGTACTGAAGCCAAGGCGCGCAAACGGTCACCCATCCAACTGGTAACCACGCTCGACGCTGCTTAACTTGGCTGGGGGAAAGCGAGTGCTCCGACCACTGAGCTATCCCGTCTCCAGGGCCCAGTGCTAAAAATCAGCCCTCCTCCTCCTCTTCTTCTTTTAACCAAGTCCAAGTACGGTCAGATTCTGCTATAAATCAGCTTCAACTGGGCTGGGATGGGCTGGGATGGGATGGGATGGAATGGACAGCAGCTGAAAGAGTAGCTGAGGGAAAACTGACAGCTGGGAAAAGCGCGAGTGGCAAGGACACGGACGAAACTAAGACGGAAGAAATCTTACGGCAAGTGGCAGCCGGCATTTCCAAAGCCGATGCCAGCAAAGCAGCTGGCCAACAGCATTTCCGAGCGTGCCTCCATGTCGTCAGCGTCGTACGTAGCCCTGATGTTGAGTTAACAAGCGACAACGAAACAACGAAACGTTAGCCGTCACAACAAGGTGTTAGTCACAACATGCGAAGAGCGTCAGGTCTTACCACAGGTGCACCCCAGCATTCCCGAACCCTATGCCGGCAAAACAGCTGGCTAAAAGCATCTCTGCTCTGGCCTCCAGATCATCGGCGTTGTAAACAGCTCTGGAGGAGAGAGGAGAGAGAGAGAGAGAGAGAGAGAGAGAGAGAGGCCAGGTGTTTTGTTTTGGTTCAATGTCTATGCGCTAGTCTTGGTGATTTATTAGAGTACACACACGCGCCCGCAGTCACACCATAAGGCCTGTACACACACCTCATCTCTCTCTCACTCTGTGAATATATATATATATATATATATATATAGAGAGAGAGAGAGAGAGAGAGATAGATAGATTGATATATAGATAGATTGATAGATAGATAGATAGATAGATAGATAGATAGATAGATAGAGATAGATAGAGATAGATAGATAGATAGATAGATAGATAGATATAGATAGATAGATAGATAGATAGATAGATAGATAGATAGATAGATGATATAAATTTTCAACAGCATCCTTCACCTCCTAAGTGTGTTCGCGAGTGTGTGTGTGTGTGTGTGTGTGTGTGTGTATGTGTGTGTGAGTGAGTGTGTGTGTGTGTGTGTGTGTGTGTGCGTACGTGCGTGCACGCATAGATTTGAAATCTGTTGTTCATTATGTTTAAGGAGAGTTGCATGCGTGTAAATGATTTGAGTGTAAGCGCTTCAATATGTTTGCTTTTTACAAGATTCAGCACTATATAAATTCCATATATATATAATATATATATATATATATATATATATATATATATATATATATATATATATATATATATATATAGAGATATATGGATATATATATATATATGAACAGATGCATACATGCACACAAACATACATACCTACATGTATGCATGCATAATACATACATGCATACACCACACAACTTAGTACGGTAAATGTCTTATAGGAGAAGAATATAGAACTTCAGCAATTGATATTATGAATTGCTGGGAGTCATATAAAACTTCATGAGCAGTTGAATAACTTTTATGAATATCTAAATCTCTCCTTATATACTTGTCAAGAAGAATTGGGCAATCAAACACAATCAGAGAGTCCAGACACACAATCAGAGAGAGAGTCCAGACACACAATCAGAGAGAGAGTCCAGACACACAATCAGAGAATCTAGACACACAATCAGAGAGTCCAGACACACAATCAGAGAGAGAGTCCAGACACACAATCAGAGAGAGAGTCCAGACACACAATCAGAGAGTCCAGACACACAATCAGAGTCCAGACACACAATCAGAGAGAGAGTCCAGACACACAATCAGAGAGTCCAGACACACAATCAGAGAGAGAGTCCAGACACATAATCAGAGAGTCCAGACACATAATCAGAGAGTCCAGACACACAATCAGAGAGTCCAGACACACAATCAGAGAGTCCAGACACACAATCAGAGAGTCCAGACACACAATCAGAGGATCCAGACACACAATCAGAGAGTCCAGACACTCACAATCAGAGAGAGAGTCCAGACACACAATCAGAGAGTCCAGACACACAATCAGAGAGTCCAGACACACAATCAGACACACAATCAGAGAGTCCAGACACACAATCAGAGACTCCAGACACACACAATCAGACACAAAATCAGAGAGTCCAGACACAAAATCAGACACACAATCAGAGAGTCCAGACACACAATCAGAGAGTCCAGACACACAATCAGAGAGTCCAGACACACACAATCAGAGTCCAAACACAATCAGAGAGTCCAGACACAAAATCAGACACACAATCAGAGAGAGAGTCCAGACACAAAATCAGACACACAATCAGAGAGAGAGTCCAGACACAAAATCAGAGAGAGTCCAGACACACAATCAGAGAGTACAGACACACAATCAGAGAGTCCAGACACAAAATCAGAGAGAGTCCAGACACACAATCAGAGAGTACAGACACACAATCAGAGAGTCCAGACACACAATCAGAGAGTACAGACACAACAATCAGAGAGTCCATACACACAATCAGAGAGTACAGACACACAATCAGAGTGTACAGACACACAATCAGAGTCCAGACACACAATCAGAGAGTCCAGACACACAATCAGAGAGTCCAGACACACAATCAGAGTCCAGACACACAATCAGAGAGTCCAGACACACAATCAGAGACTCCAGACACAAAAGCCAATTCACAAGAAAAAAGCATGATTTGGTCAGCACGTGTGGAATGAATACATGTATAAATGTGATTTGCTGAACAAATCTTCAAAGGCTTGTCATTTTTTTTCTGTCCGAAAACAAGACTTACATATGTATTTTATTCTTTTGTTTTGAGGATAATGGAATAGATTTGTCATGCAGGGGTTGTTTTTTTTCTTACATCCAGTCCCCATGTACATGCTGTTTTGTCAATGTTGTCATCCATTCCCACCAGCACTTGATAGCCTACTCTTCCCAAAAGGCAGAGCGGGTTTTGATGTGTGTTCAAGATGTTACGCATGTGTTCACACTCACCACCTCAGTTTAGAGTCTCATCCGAAGGAGTTTGGTGAAGTAGAGTCAGCACTGATGTTAGTTTCAGGGGGGTGGGGGGGGCAATCCCTTTGGACAGGCATCTTGGTGGCCACGTGACTCGAACCTGAGCTTAAACCTGGGTTGTCAGATCAGGATCACATATGTGAAGCGCTCTACCCACCAGGCTATCTGGTCCCCTGTGCATATGGCAAATTCGCTTACTTAACTCACTGAGGTTGTGCTGAAGCTTAAGATTCAGCAGAATTACCAAATTTTTTAAAATACACTAAGTGATGTTCAACTTAAGGGAAATTACTCTGGCCTGTAGGGCAATCATTAATCTAAACACAGTTGCTTTCCTTGACCATAAGCTTGCCTAGTTTGTGTCTGTTAGCTAATTTTGTTTGACATGTCAACAAGCGATATCTTTGGGATTTCAGGCTCTCCAGTGTTATGATTCTTTAAACTAAATAAAAGCCATGTAAGATACGCAGCCCTAATTTTCAAAACTTTTTATTTTTCAGCATTCAGTGACATATTTTGATAATTTGTAAAAAAAAAATACAGTCATCTATTGAAAAACTGTGAAACAATCTCAAAAGTAGACATTATAAACTTTTCAATGATGTATACAAAATGGCGGGATCCATTTCACTGCGACTCCATTGAGTTAAGAAAAAGGCACATACACACACACACAACACACACACAATCCAATAACAACCCACAGACCCCAAGCACCTTACTTTGTATCATGAGCATTAAAAAAAACCCACTTTGCTTTTACTTCTTTTGTCTCAAACACAGACACACACCATGCACACTTAAGCACGCACGTACACACACACACCCCTCCTCCCCTACATACACACCCCTCCTCCCCTACACACGCACACACACCAATACATCTCTCCCCTCCCACTCCCACCCCTACACACACACCCCCACCCCCAACAAAATCAGTCAACAATTAACATAATTATGTCCAACACAACAACCACAAAAAAGGAAAATGCTTATAAAGTCTCAGACCTTTTGATATACTTGGCCGTCACCCTCAAGGCGTGCTTCGACCACACATCACTGATAGGGTTGTTCCCTTGGTAGGCGGGTCGCTGGTTGGGGTTTTCCGGTCGAGGTTTTCTCTCCGAGTACGGCAGAGCAGTGAACGATTCAATGGCGTGACTGGAAAAAAAAGACATAAAGGGGTTTTTTTGTTTTTTGTTTGGTTGGGTTGGGGTGGGGTGGGTTTGATTGGTTTGTTGGTTGGTTTGGTTTTGTTTGGTTTGGGTTTGGGTTTGGTTGGTTGGTTGGTTGGCTGGCTGGTTTGTTGGTTAGTTTGGTTAGGTTTGGTTTGGTTTGGTTGGTTGTTTGTTTGTTTGGATGGTTGTTTGTTTTTGTTCTTTGGCTTAGAGCTCAGAGGCTCATCATTAGTGAGACTTTTGCGTATGTGACAGTTTCTTCCAGTTTCTTCTTCCTGTGTTTCTTACTGTGGTCTGTCATACGAGTGAAACCGTGTGGCGCTGCCATTAAGCGCCTGACAAGTCAGGCCCAGCGCATCCGACTTAAACGTTGGAGAGAATGATCTTTTACGTCTTTCTGGGGGGGAAAAAAGGGCAGGGAAAATGGACCAAGAAAGGCAGAAAACAGACTAAGAAGGAAAAAGGAGCAAGGCAGAAACAAAGGGAGGGAGAGAAAAGAGGGAATTCCTGGCACAGAATTTCCAGAAGGTGGGGATGCTATTTATTCTGACAGGCCCCATGGGTAGAGAGAGAAAACAGGACTCACCACAAGACATCAATGCCAGTGTAAGCGGTCACTCTCTCCGGCGCAGTTCTCAAATGAAGAGGATCCAGAATACCAAGAGTAGGGCGCAGAGCGCGGTTTGATATTCCTGCACAGACAGAACGCAAACTGTGGAGCTCTAGCCTAGGAAAAAGGTAAAGGTGTCCCCATAACCGACAAGGTCGTAGGGGAAGCAAGGCATCAGAGACCTCAACTTCTCTAGGGGCCAGCATATTGAGGGCGGCGCCCATCTCCTCTCCCTCGCTGCTTTACCTTCCCTGACCCTAAAGGGGCAGGGTCCCATTTACAGCTGGGTGAACTGGGAGGACTGTGCTGAAGCCAAGGTGCGCAAACAGTCACCCATCCAAGTGGTAACCACGCTCAATGCTGCTTAACCTTGGCTGGGGGGAAGCGAGTGCTCTGACCACTGAGCTATCCCTTAGCTGAGGAGCAGGGACGAAAAAAAGGCACTCTAAGTGAATGTGTGTGTCTGCTGTCTATTATACACATAAACTGTGGAGAGACTGTATTTTAGCCTCTTAACTGGCAAGTGCACCCTATATGCCAGGGAATAAAATTCTTTTGCTATGTTCATGTCCCTGTTACTCAGAAATTACTGTATGAATAATCCTGATATTCTGCCCAATGACAGTATATTGTAGATTGCTTTCAGGCAAGCTGAAAGTAGTTAGCATGATATTTCACTACAAAAATATATTAATTTTCTTTTTTAAATAGATGAAAATACACTTTCTTCATCATCACTGTCATTCTGAGTACCCACCACCAACCTCAATAGTGTCATTCATAAGTGAAGGCAAAATCTCAGTTGGTTTTTTTTCATCACTATCTCCTGAATCATACACAATACAGAATCACTTTCATCACTGTCAGGTTATCTAAAATTTTATTTGCCACTTCTGCAGCTGTGTAAAAGTCATTGATGTGTTCAACGAGAAGAGTCAGCCATTTTGAACAAGAACAGTTCAAGCAGTCATGCAAAATGACACCAAAAAACAGATAATTTTTGCCATGTTTTTGCAGCTGCATGTTGCCAAGCAACGGGAGAGTGCTCTCCATTAATTGTGGAGTTCTTTCCCTTTAATTGTAGTCAAGGAAGCTGGCTTGTTTACTTTGGTTCAAACCCCCCGGAAATTTTCCAGGTTGTTGGTGTAGAGAATGCACAGTTAGTCCAGGACTAAATGTGCACTCTCTACGCCAACAACCTGGGAATAGTCCAGGACTAAATGTGCACTCTCTACGCCAACAACCTGGAAAATGTCTGGGGATAGTCCAGGACTAAATGTGCACTCTCTACGCCAACAACCTGGAAAATGTCTGGGAATAGTCCAGGACTAAATGTGCACTCACTACGCCAACAACCTGGGAATAGTCCAGGACTAAATGTGCACTCTCTACGCCAACAACCTGGAAAATGTCTGGGAATAGTCCAGGACTAAATGTGCACTCACTACGCCAACAACCTGGGAATAGTCCAGGACTAAATGTGCACTCTCTACGCCAACAACCTGGAAAATGTCTGGGAATAGTCCAGGACTAAATTATGCACTCTCTACGCCAACAACCTGGAAAATGTCTGGGAATAGTCCAGGACTAAATGTGCACTCTCTACGCCAACAACCTGGAAAATGTCTGGGAATAGTCCAGGACTAAATGTGCACTCACTACGCCAACAACCTGGGAATAGTCCAGGACTAAATGTGCACTCTCTACGCCAACAACCTGGAAAATGTCTGGGAATAGTCCAGGGCTAAATGTGCACTCTCTACGCCAACAACCTGGAAAATGTCTGGGAATAGTCCAGGGCTAAATGTGCACTCTCTACGCCAACAACCTGGAAAATGTCTGGGAATAGTCCAGGACTAAATGTGCACTCTCTACGCCAACAACCTGGAAAATGTCTGGGAATAGTCCAGGACTAAATGTGCACTCTCTACGCCAACAACCTGGAAAATGTCTGGGAATAGTCCAGGACTAAATGTGCACTCTCTACGCCAACAACCTGGAAAATGTCTGGGAATAGTCCAGGACTAAATGTGCACTCTCTACGCCAACAACCTGGGAATAGTCCAGGACTAAATGTGCACTCTCTACGCCAACAACCTGGGAATAGTCCAGGACTAAATGTGCACTCTCTACGCCAACAACCTGGCAAATTTCTGGGAATAGTCCAGGACTAAATGTGCACTCTCTACGCCAACAACCTGGGAATAGTCCAGGACTAAATGTGCACTCTCTACGCCAACAACCTGGGAATAGTCCAGGACTAAATGTGCACTCACTACGCCAACAACCTGGGAATAGTCCAGGACTAAATGTGCACTCTCTACGCCAACAACCTGGAAAATGTCTGGGAATAGTCCAGGACTAAATGTGCACTCTCTACGCCAACAACCTGGAAAATGTCTGGGAATAGTCCAGGACTAAATTATGCACTCTCTACGCCAACAACCTGGAAAATGTCTGGGAATAGTCCAGGACTAAATGTGCACTCTCTACGCCAACAACCTGGAAAATGTCTGGGAATAGTCCAGGACTAAATGTGCACTCTCTACGCCAACAACCTGGAAAATGTCTGGGAATAGTCCAGGACTAAATGTGCACTCTCTACGCCAACAACCTGGAAAATGTCTGGGAATAGTCCAGGACTAAATGTGCACTCTCTACGCCAACAACCTGGAAAATGTCTGGGAATAGTCCAGGACTAAATGTGCACTCTCTACGCCAACAACCTGGAAAATGTCTGGGAATAGTCCAGGACTAAATGTGCACTCACTACGCCAACAACCTGGAAAATGTCTGGGAATAGTCCAGGACTAAATGTGCACTCACTACGCCAACAACCTGGAAAATGTCTGGGAATAGTCCAGGACTAAATGTGCACTCACTACGCCAACAACCTGGGAATAGTCCAGGACTAAATGTGCACTCTCTACGCCAACAACCTGGAAAATGTCTGGGAATAGTCCAGGACTAAATTATGCACTCTCTACGCCAACAACCTGGAAAATGTCTGGGAATAGTCCAGGACTAAATGTGCACTCTCTACGCCAACAACCTGGAAAATGTCTGGGAATAGTCCAGGACTAAATGTGCACTCTCTACGCCAACAACCTGGAAAATGTCTGGGAATAGTCCAGGACTAAATGTGCACTCTCTACGCCAACAACCTGGAAAATGTCTGGGAATAGTCCAGGACTAAATGTGCACTCTCTACGCCAACAACCTGGAAAATGTCTGGGAATAGCCCCAGGACTAAATGTGCATTCTCTACGCCAACAACCTGGAAATGTCTGGGAATAGTCCAGGACTAAATGTGCACTCTCTACGCCAACAACCTGGGAATAGTCCAGGACTAAATGTGCACTCTCTACGCCAACAACCTGGGAATAGTCCAGGACTAAATGTGCACTCTCTACGCCAACAACCTGGGAATAGTCCAGGACTAAATGTGCACTCTCTACGCCAACAACCTGGAAAATTTCTGGGAATAGTCCAGGACTAAATGTGCACTCTCTACGCCAACAACCTGGGAATAGTCCAGGACTAAATGTGCACTCTCTACGCCAACAACCTGGAAAATGTCTGGGAATAGTCCAGGACTAAATGTGCACTCTCTACGCCAACAACCTGGAAAATGTCTGGGAATAGTCCAGGACTAAATGTGCACTCTCTACGCCAATAACCTGGAAAGTTTCTGGGGTGGGGGCAGTCAAGCGGTTAAACATTCCAAGTACCTGTCTTGGCCCCAAGTTCAACATAGTCAAAAACGGCAGTGCCAGTCGTCTCGCTTCCTGTCCCAGCCGTTGTCGTCACTGAAAGCACAGCAACACAACCACAAACAACATGAACCAATATCGAATCTAGCTAAAATAACAAAACCACAAACAACATGAAAACAATATCGAGTCTAGTTAAAGCAACAAAACCACAAACAACATGAAACAATATCGAGTCTATTTTAAAGCAACAAAACCACAAACAACATGAAAACAATATCGAGTCTAGTTAAAGCAACAAAACCACAAACAACATGAAAACAATATCGAGTCTAGTTAAAATAACAAAACCACAAACAACATGAAAACAATATCGAGTCTAGTTAAAGCAACAAAACCACAAACAACATGAAACAATGTCGCATCTAGTTAAAATAACAAGTTGTCTCAAGAAATTATTTGTATTTTCCGTTTTCTTACAGTTCTGTGTAGATTTCATTAATACATTTTTTGGGGGGGTATTCTTTTATATCGAAGATAATGGAATAAGCACTTATGTGATTTTTTACATCCAGTCCCCGTGTGTATGCGGTTTTGTAAATTCTGTCATCTGTTCCTACCACCACACAATGGCCTACTCTTTTGAAAAGCGGATCAGGATTTAACATGCGTGCAAGATGTTCTGCGTGCGTTCGCACACGGGGCCTCGGTTTATAGTCTCATCCGAAGGACTTTTGGGAAGAGTGGAGTCGGCACTGATGTTAACTCCAGAGGAAAATATCCCCTTGAACGAGAATCAAACCCTACCCTACCACCTACTCCCAGAATTCCTCCCCCCTCCCCTCCCCTTTCCTTTTTTTTTTTTTCTTAATGTGTCTAATATCACATTTTGTGCAGAGATGTAAAATGAAATCGAACAAGCTGTCTAACAGCTACACAAAATATAATGATATGGAAAGATATACTAAAGAATAAGATATGAAACGCACACAAAGATATCAAAATCAAGAAAAGAAAGACTGAACAAATAGTTTGAGAAAATAATACTGAAAATCAGAATTTTGAAACAAATACCAGCCACCTTGGCTCAGTGGTTAGTGCCTCGGGTTACGGACTGGAAGGTCGTGTGTTCGATTCCCATCAGTCATAGAGATTTTTTTTTTAAACTCCAGCCAACTCCTACCCAGAGTGAGTGTGACACCTTTATCTTTATTTGATCACGAATAAAGAACTACAGAGAATGTGCAAAGCTGATGATCTGAAGTCTGTAGCTAGTACCAATACACTGCGCTGGTTTGAACACGTTCAATGGAAAGCAGACCACCACATCATAAAAAAGAGCAACGAACTTCGTAGTGGATGGAAAGAGACCAAAGGGAAGACCTAGCAAAACCTGGACTGCCTGTATTGCAGATGATCTTAGAGTTTGACAAAAAATCGAACTTTGTGTCAAAGTCCTTCAGATGAGACTATAAACCGAGGCCAGTTCGAACGCATGCAAACACTGCCACAAGTAAATCTGTTCGCTTCGAGAAGGCCATGTGTGCCGTGGAATTGACAAAACTGCATGCACCGGACTGGATGTAAAAAAAAGCACATGAGGCTATCCATACTCGATATAAAAGAATAACATAAAAATAATAAATAAATAAATAAAATAAGAAGGGCCTAAATAAAGGAAGCTCAACAAAAGTGAGAAGCTCATATGTCAAACCTCCGTGGGAACATGACAAAACGAAGAAGAAAAATTAAGACAAAACTATACGAAGTCGGAGTATGGCTGCCCTACTCACACAACGATTCGCTCACCTGCAATGAGGGGTTTGACCTCGTGGGTGACAGGTCGACCTTTGCCGATGGGAGCGTTGACGTAATCCAGAAATCCGGCCTCAGGATTGGAGGAATACAGATTGGCCGCTTTGCAGGTGTCCATCACTGATCCCCCGCCCACCGCCACAAACACGTCGAACTTCCCGTCAGAGGCAAACTTGATGGCTTCCTTGAAACTGATTAGAAGTCAGTGAATGTGAAAATGAAACAAGTCAGTGAATGTGAAAATGAAATATGTCAGTGAATGTGAAATAAGTCAGTGAATATGAAATAAGTCAGTGAATGTGAAATAAGTCAGTGAATGTGAAAATGAAATAAGTCAGTGAATGTGAAATAAGTCAGTGAATATGAAATAAGTCAGTGAATATGAAATAAGTCAGTGAATGTGAAATAAGTCAGAGAATGTGAAAATGAAATAAGTCAGTGAATGTGAAATAAGGCAGTGAATGTGAAATAAGTCAATGAATGTGAAATAAGTCAATGAATGTGAAACAAGTCAGTGAATGTGAAATATGTCAGTGAATATGGAAATGAAATAAGTCAGTGAATATAGAACTGAAATATGTCAGTGAATGTGAAATAAGTCAGTGAATGTGAAATAAGTCAGTGAATATGAAATAAGTCAGTGAATGTGAAACAAGTTAGTGAATATGAAATAAGTCAGTGAATATGAAAATGAAATATGTCAGTGAATATGAAAATGAAATAAGTCAGTAAAAATAAAACTGAAATAAGAAACTGAAACAAGTCAGCGAATATGAAAATGAAAGAAGTCAGTGAATATGGAAATGAAATGTCAGTGAATATGAAATTGAAATATGTCAGTGAATATGAAACTGAAATAAGTCAGTGAATATCAAACAAATCACCAAACAAACAAACAAATCACCACGCAAACTAACAAAACCAACCAACCAAACACACCATGCATTAATTTGCTAACCTCTTTTCCGAAGGCTCCACTCTGACTTTATCATAATCACCACATACACACACACACTCACACACACCCACACACACACACCCACAAACACACACCATCAGTTGTTTGTATGGTTGAAGGTTTGTGTGTGTATGTGTGTGTGAGGGGGGGGGGGGGGGGGGGGGAGCAGTTTGTGTGGGGGGTTTTAATTTTAATTTTGTTTTGTCTTCTTTGTTTGTTTTGGTTTGGTTTTTCTTTGTTGCTTGTTTGTTTGTATTATGACGGATATTTTCTCAAGATTTTTTAACTATTTGAATTGTATGGTTTAACATTTTTCTGGGTTTTTTGTTTTGTTTTTAATTCCATATATGCATATGTTATTGTCTTTTCTTGTTTGATTTGTATAGTTTACTATAGATTAGGTTTTTTATTCTATGTCTGCATATACATTATCTTTTTTTCTCGCTTTTTTTTTGTTTAGATAGATGGCTTGATGAAAAAAAGCAAATACACTGCTTATTCAATGTACCATCTGAAAATAAAAGTTTGACTTGACTTTGACCACGCATTAATGTTCTAACCTCTTATCCAAAGGCTCCACTCTGATTTTGTCGTAATCACCACACACACACACACACCACACACACAAACACACACACACACACACACACACTCACACACACACCACACACACAAACACACACACACACACACACACTCACACACATACCACACACACAAACACACACACACCCAAACACACACACACTCACACACACACACACACCACACACACAAAACACACACACACACACACACTCACACCCACACACACACACACACACACACACTCACACACAAACACACACACACACACACACACTCACACTCACACACCCAAACACACACACACACCATGCATCGATGTTCTAACCTCTTATCCAAAGGCTCCACTCTGACTTTGTCATAATCACCACACACACTCACTCACTCACACACACACACACGCACAAACACACACACATGCACACACACAAACACACACACACACACAAACACACACACACACAAACACACACCCACACACACAAACACACACAAACACACAAACTCACTCACACACACACACACACACACACACACACCACACACACACACACACACCACACACACACACACACTCACTCTCACACACACACACACACACAAACACACACACACACAAACACACCACACAAACACACACTCACCCCCACCCACCCACACACACTCACACACTCAAACACACACACACAAACACACACACACACTCACACACAAACACACACACAAAAACACACACACACACACTCACACACACACACACTCACACATCCACTCACTCACTCACTCTCTCTCTCACTCACACACACACACACACACACACACACACACACTCACTCACTCACTCACTCACTCACACACACACACACACCACACTCACTCACACATACACACACACACACACACACACACACACACACACTCACTCACTCACTCACTCACTCACTCACTCACCACCACACACACACACACACACACACACACACACACACTCACTCACTCACACACACACACACCCACACACACTCACTCACTCACTCACTCACCACACACACATACACACACACACACCACGCCGCATCAATTTTCTAACCTTTTATCCGAAGGCTCCACTCTGACTTTGTCATAATCACCACACACACACACACACACACACCACACACACACACACACACACACACACACACACACACACACACTCACACTCACACTTATACACACCCATGCACCACCACACAGAGTAGATCTATCTATTTATCTATCTATCTATCTATCTATCTATCTATCTATCTATCTATCTATCTATCTATCTATCTATCTATCTATCTATCTATCTATCTATCTATCTATCTATCTATCTATCTATCTATCTCTCTCTTTCATTCAGTCTCCTATTTTAGGGCCGTCTGGTATCACTTAAAGTGGAAAGACGTTAAAATTGAAGACTTACTTACTTACTCACACACACACAAACACACACTCACACAAACACACACACACACACATACACACAAACATACACACACACCCCTCACGCCACATCAATTTTCTAACCTCTGATCAGAAGGCTCCACTCTGACCTTGTCGTACAGTTCATAGGGCACTCCGGCACGCTCCAACGACTCCAGGGTGACCTTGACTGGCTCCATCTGGGTCAGCTTCTTGTCCGTCATCACGCACACCTTCTTCGCCTTCAGATTTTTGCAGTCCTGCACAGAAAAACCACACACACACACACACACTGATTTATTGGCATTCTCAACCCAGGCCAAAAGCTGCGTCAGTTATTGATGTCAACCAAAGTAAGGTAAAGGGGTCCCATAACCTATAAGGTCATAGGGGAGCGAGGCGTCAGAGACCTCAACTTCTCCAGGGGCCAGCATATTGAGGGCAGCGGCGCCCATCTCCTCTCCCTCGCTGCTTTACCTTCCCTGACCCTAAAGAGGGCAGGTACCCATTTACAGCTGGGTGAACTGGGGGAACTGTACTGAAGCCAAGGCGCGGCGCAAACGGTCACCCATCCAAGTGGTAACCACCACGCTCGACGCTGCTTAACTTGGCTGGGGGAAAGCGAGTGCTCCGACCACTGAGCTATCCCGTCCCCAACCAAAGTACCAAGGCCTATATTAGCATTTTCCCTACAGGTAACCCGCTATAGGGTAACCAACCATCTACTAAGTAACCCTTCCCTCCCTATCACCCACTAACTGGGTTAACGGTAGCATAGAAATGTGCACAGGGGATGGGATAGCCTAGTGGTCAGAACATTGCGCTCGCAATCTGACGACCTGGGTTCGATTCGCGATATAAATTCCATACATTATTATTATTATTATTATTATTATTATTATTATTATCATTATTATTATTATTATTATTAAGGGGATATTTTCCTCTGGAGTTAACATCAGTGCAGACTCCACTCTCCCCAAAAAGTCCTTCGGATGAGACTACAAACCGAGGCCCCGTGTGCGAACGCACGCAGAACATCTTGTGCACACGTTAAATCCTGTTCCGCTTTTCGTAAGAGTAGGCCATCGTGCGCCGGTGGGAACAGACAACAGAATTGACAAAACCGCATACACACGGGAACTGAATGTAAAAAAGCACATGAGTGCTTATTCGATTATCCTCGATATAAAAGAATAAAATGAATAAACAAATGTTTAGACAGTCACCTTGAAATTGGAATGCGGCTACCTCCACAGTAGGCAAACGGTCCCATACATAAAATCTCGCCACTGGCAAACCTCTGAGCTTTAGCCAAGGAAACAAAAAAACAAACAAAAAACAAACAAACAAAAAAAAACAACTATAAACAAAACAAACTTCAAGCAAAGAAAAAAAACGAAAAAAAGAAACGGTGCATCACTCACCAGACCTATCTCCTGTGTCACCCCCATTCCATAGCGAATGTTGGAACACGCCATCTGAAACGTTGACATTCAATCATGAACAACAGTGCACACTTCCATATTATATATAATTTTTTTAAATCTCATTCTTTAATATTCAATATTGCGATTCATTTGAACACAATACTCATTTACTGATTTAGGAATTTTAAAAAATGACTTTTTAAAAAAATCAATGTTAAAAGCAAGGTTTTCTTTGAAAAACATGTCATAAAATGTTTTAATCTACATTGCACACAGGCTGTCAGTTTCTTCCCCACTTTCAGCTGCTCTCAGCTGCTGTCCATTCCATCTCAGCTGGTGCTGAATATAGCAGAAAACTGACCACACATGGACTTGGTAAAAGGAAGGGGCTAACTTTAGCACTGGGCCCTTGAGCGAGTTATGCTGGATTTGCGAGCTGTGCATGCACACATCTTTTAAAACCATATCATCGGCAACAATAAGAATGCTCACATCTTTATCTAAACATGCAACACAGCGCGCAAATCCAGCATAACTCAGTCAAGGGTCCAGGGCCCAGTGCTAACATTAACCCACCCATTCCTTTTACCAAGTCCAAGTGCAGTCAGTTTCTGCTGTAATAATCAGCACCAGCTGGGATGGAATGGATATTAGCTGAGAGGAGCTGAAAGTGGGGAAGAAACTGACAGCTGTGGCTATCTCTAGTAGCCCAAATCTGTATCATACAGATGCTAAATCAAAAGAAAGAATGAACAATGGACGACTCTGTATCATGCACAGTCTCTACACACCCCGTCTGTAATTAATAAAACAGACATGAAAGTCCACAACTTTTTGCATGCACCATCTGCTGAAGTATAAAATCAGTATTTGAAGCAGACTCTCAACACACACACACATACACACACACGCACACGCATGCACGTGCACACACACAAACACACACACAGACAGCTGCAAGGCTTAAAATCAACATTTACCATGTACTTTTCAATCATGCTATTGATAATAACTAAAACCGTATACGCCACACACATGCTCTTATTATACATACATCAGCAATAATTCAAATACACATGACAAAAACTTATTATTACTTGAAACATATTTATCACCTGCAAAATTCAAACTGCTAATTATTTTCTAGGACACCATCTGCAATAATCCAAATCTAACATAACTACACACAGGTGTTTAACCACATGCTGTGATGTGTGAGCGCTTATGTTTGGATACTGTGTTGCTGTATTTTTATGTGATAAAAATGTTTTTGTTTTTGGTGGGGTTTTCTTCTGCTTCCTGATTTTATGTATGGCTCATAACCCATGTGAATTTCTCTGTGTGTGAGATAATAAAGTAACTGAACTGAGTGAATTCAAAGCTCTAAGCTAACACACTCAGTGCTTTTGACTCGCCCATGATGATGATTTTTTTTATATGCCATAGATTTGCAAAATTTCAAATTTCCATAAATAAAAGTGCTTTTTTTTTTTTTTTTTTTTTTTTTTATACCACTTTAAGTCACGAGATTTCTCTGCGTGAAATTTGGGCTGCTCTCCCCTGGGAGAGCGCGTCGCCACAAGTGCAGCGCCACCCTTTTTTTTTTTTTGGTCTGCAACTGTATTTGTTTCCCTATCAGAGTGGCTTTTTTCTAAGAATTTTGCCAGGGACAACTCCCTTGTTGCCGTGGGTTCTTTTACGTGCGCTGAAAATTTTGTGTAACACACGGGACCTCGGTTTATCGTCTCATCCGAAAGACTAGCGCCCAGACCACCACTCATGGTCTAATGGATGGGGAAAAATTTCGGGCCCAAACAGGGTACGAACCACGCACACACTCGACCCGGACTTTTCGCATTCTAGACAGGCGCGTTACCTCTAGACCACCGATCCTAGTTAGTTTCGTTGAGTTTTGTCTGGCCTTTCTTTTCATTTTGTTTGTTTGTTTGCTTGCCAGTTTGTTTTGTAAAAAATTCATTTTCAATAATTCAAGTCTATTATTGCACATACAGTGCACAAATCCAGCCTAACTCAGTCAAGGGTCCAGGGCCCAGTGCTAAAATTAACATGCCCCTTCCTTTTACCATGTCCAAGTGGGGTCAGTTTTTGCTGTAATTAGCACCAGCTGGGATGGGGTGGATATTAGCTGAGAATAGTTAAAAGTGGGGGAAACTGTCAGATCTGCACAGAGACCAACCTACCCCCCCCCCCCCACCCCCACCCCCCACCCCGCCCTACTCCTGCCAGATCAATGTCACTCCTATAACAATTATTCGAGAACATGATAAAGACTTTTTTATTTGTTCTTTAAATGCATGCACACTGGTATCACATTTGAAAATATGACTATCCCAAAACCTTTCTAAATTTTAGCCATTTAATGATCAGCATTTAATAATAATAATTACAATGTATGAATTTATATAGCGCTTAATCTTGTAAAGCAACAAATCAAAGCGCTCAGGTGACTTTTGTTTTGTTTTCATATATATCGAGGATAATGGAATAAGCACTCATGTGCTTTTTTACATCCAGTCCCCGTGTGTATGCGGTTTTGTCAATTTTGTCATCTGTTCCCACCGGCACACAATGGCCTACTCTTTCGAAAAGCGGAACAGGATTTAATATGTGCGCAAGATGTTTTGCATGTGTTCGTACACGGGGCCTCGGTTTATAGTCTCATCCGAAGGACATTTGTATCATTATCATACTGAATAATAAAAAACACCGCAACAACAACGATAAAACTATTCATGGGCAATGACTGTTCAGCCTAGTAAATTTCCTGTTCCATTACCTCATAGGCGTAATCAGACAGGGTCAACCCATGGCGTCTGGCTGAGGTAGACAGCCGACCTGAAATTTAAAAAGAATTTTTTTTAAGACAAAAGAACTAAGAGCTGTGAAAACCGAACGCTACGCTACATGACAAAGATCAAATGGGAAGACAGGATCATGAATGAAGAACTATGGAGAATGTGCAAAGTTGATGATCTGAAGTCTGTAGCTAGTAGCAATAGACTGCGCTGGTTTGGGCACATTCAACGGAAAGCAGACCACCCACCACATCATAAAAAAGAGCAATGAACTTTGTCGTGGATGGAAAGAGACCAAAGGGAAGACCTAGCAAGACCTGGCTGCCTGTATTGCAGATGATCTCAGAGAAAGGGGCATAAATAAGGAGGAAGCTCAAGACAGAGAGAGATGGAGAAGGCTTCATCAATGTCAAACCTCCCCTGGGAGAAACATGGCAAAAAAAGAAGAAGAAAAGAACTAACATATACTATGATATAGTGACAAAAGAAACAAGACTAGTTACCTTCCCCATGGGGATGCCAGGGGCCTGTCAGTATAAACAGCATCCCCGCCTTCTCAAAATTCTGCGCTAGGAATTCCCTCTTTTCTATCCCTTTCTCTCTCTGTTTCTGCTTTCTTCCTTTTGAATTTCTTCCTGTCACCTCCTTTTTGTCTTATGATCTTAAACTTACATTCTTGGTCCATCCTCCTGCCTTTTTTTCCCAGGAATTCAGGGTGGGGGGTGGGTGGGGGGGGGGAGGTACTGTGGGGGGGGGGGGGGGGGGGGTATAAGAGTGGGGGGGAGGGTTATGCGCTGCTTTGTTAATCTAGGTTGCTTTTTTCTTTTGCTTTTTTTTCTTTATTCTTTTATATCAAGGATAATGGAATAAGCACTTATGTGCTTTTTCACATCCAGTCCCCGTGTGTATGCGGTTTTGTCAATTTTGTCATCTGTTCCCACCAGCATACAATGGCCTACTCTTACTGAAAAGCGGAATAGGATTTAACATGTGCGCAAGATGTTCCGCGTGCGTTCGCACACGGGGCCTCGGTTTATAGTCTCATCCGAAAGACTTTTGGGGAGAGTGGAGTCTGCACTGATGTTAACTCCGGGGGAAAATATCCCCTTGAACGGGAATCGAACCCGGGTCGTCAGATTGCGAGCACAATGTTCTAACCACTAGGCTATCATGGGCCCGTTCTTTGCTGAGTTAGGAACACCTACCTCGCTGCACTGCCAGAGAGGACGAGGGTATGGTGCTCTTCCTGAAAACAGAATGAAAAAAGTGATGGTCACCAGTAAGGTACAGCAACACACACTTACAGCAACAAGTGTAACTTACAAGTTACAGCAACACACAACTTTTGTCTTCAAGAAACAAGACACTGACTGAGGCTGATGTATATTAGTATACTAACTGTAGACAGCCACATACACACACACAGGTCTACACATATACATACACACATACACACACATGCATGCAACGCACACACACGATGCACACCCCTCTCACACCCCCCACACACACCACCTCCATCATCTAATATCACTTTAAGTGAACAGAGTAAAATTGAAGACACACCACACATTAAACAGCACACACACACACACACACACATGCATATGCACACTCACATGCATGGCATGCATGCACATAGTGACAATGACATTGGTACTTCTCTATTTTTAATCAAAATTATTGCAAAACATAAATTAAAAAACACACACACAGAGAGGCATATGCACTAGTTCACACTCATGATGCTGCAACGCCTGCAATAACACTACGCAATCTTTTGTCTTATTAAATATCACACATACCACAAAGCCTCGAAAAGACATTAAATTAAAAAGAACACACACACGCATGCAATCATCATCCATTTTACATGCATGTGCATACACATTTTGTGACAAGACACTGATATTGTTATTACTCTTTATTACACACACACACACACACACACACAAACACAAACCACACACAACACACACATACACACACTCGCACGCAACACACAGAGTAGATATATCTATCTATCCATCTCTTTCCTTCAGTCTCCTATTTTAGGGCCGTCTGGTATCACTTAAAGTGAAATTGAAGACTTACTTACTTACTGACACTCTCTCTATTGTAATCAAATTAATGTTATACACACACACACACATATATAATGTTACATTCTGTTTCTCCAAGCCACATGCACACAATTTTGTTGGGTCAAACAGATTACATATCCTCTATTTTGTAATTTAGCACTTTTTATAACTTTAGTTTAGAGGTGAATTTGCCAATAAACAAACAAATAAGCACACAGGCACACACAGAGAATATATACATATATATATAATATATATTTATTACATGTGTATGTATATGTGTGTGTATATATATATAATATAGATAGATAGATAGATAGATAGATAGATAGATAGATAGATAGATAGATAGATAGATAGATAGATAGATAGATAGATAGATAGATAGATAGATAGATAGATAGATGCAAACGCAAACGCAATTTTATTTCACGAGGGTAATAGATTAAGTAACAAGACTTTTTTTCATCCAGCCCTCAATATTAGATAGATAGATAGATAGATAGATAGATAGATAGATAGATAGATAGATAGATAGATAGATAGATAGATAGATAGATAGATAGAAAGATAGATCATAGATAGACAGATAGATAGATAGATAGATAGATAAATAGATAATACAAAGCAAGACTCTCTCTCTCTCTCTCTCTCTCTCTCTCTCTCTCTCTCTGTCGTGCGCACACACACACACACATACACACTCTAGATAGATAGATAGATAGATAGATAGATAGATAGATAGATAGATAGATAGAAAGATAGATAGATAGATAGATAGATAGATAGATAGATAGATAGATAGATAGATAGATAGATAATACAAAGCAAGACACACACTCTCTCTCTCTCTGTCACGCACACACACACACACATACACTCTCTCTCTCTCTCTCTCTCTCTCTCTCTCTCTCTCTCTCTCTCTCTCTCTCTCTCTCTAGATAAATAGATAGATAGATAGATAGATAGATAGATAGATAGATAGATAGATAGATAGATAGATAGATAGATAGATAGATAATACAAAGCAAGACACACACTCTCTCTCTCTGTCACGCACACACACACACATACACTCTCTCTCTCTCTCTCTCTCTCTCTCTCTCTCTCTCTCTCTCTCTCTCTCTCTCTCTCTCTAGATAAATAGATAGATAGATAGATAGATAGATAGATAGATAGATAATACAAAGCAAGACACACACTCTCTCTCTCACTCTCTCTCTCTCTCTCCCCCTCTCTCTCTCTCTCTGTCGCACGTGCACACACACACACACACACATGACAAAACACAAACTTTCAGTCACACACAAGCATCTGCTTTCCTTCTTTTCTCCATGTCTCCATTCGTCTAATATCACTGATAGTGAAAAGACATAAAATCTAAAGAACGAATGAACACACAAACAGTTGAAACACACACATACACACACTGGACTGGATTAGTGCTTATTTATTATCCTCAGAATGAAAAGAATTTGACTTGAATTTAAGTTGAAAAGAATCTGATTCCACACGCGCACACACACACACACACACACACAGACATGATACATGCACATGAATAAGTTTACACTAATAATTATTACAGGAATGAACACACACACACACACACACACACACACACACACACACACACACACATACACACACAAATTAATGTAATATCACTTTAATTTTGAGTCAACATGTAAAATGGAAGCAACAACAACTGCAGCAACAAAACACACACACACACACACACACTCACTCTCACTCACACATGCACACATGAACCTTGGACTCTAGCTGAGAAAAAACAAGAAAGCCCCCCCCCCCCCCCCCCCCCCCCCCCCCCCCTCCCCCCAGCATAATGTTAACATTTTGATGTAGGCTGCCACTATGATCACATAAGTAACTAAACAAACTGATCAATATGTTTGGCTTGAACCAGATTTGGAGGCCTCCTCCTCCCAACCCTCCCCCTTTCCCCAACTCTTTTCACAATGCTCTTCCTTCATATTATAATCAACGTTCTAGTTAAACTTGCAAGGTCAACTGTTATCTCTACCAAGTGGTAAGCCTACCATTAACGGGGCACAGGTAGCATAGGCACCTGAAATTGTTCAGTCTCCAAAGTGGTTTACAATAGATTTCGTTTCTGACGTTGTCTAAATACAACAGCAACAACAACAAAACGAAGCATACACACACACACACAAAATCGGAGTTCGAAGTCATATACCAATTAAAGTAAACATGTACTTGTGTCAAAAGTGAATAACAGATTGGTTTGATGATGGAGAATGACTACGAACATGACATAATGATTGTGACACGAGTAAAGATGACAATAACTATGACAGATATCCAAGCGGATGAACGGTGTTGATTTCATAACGATAGCGATGAGGAGATCGTTAAAAACGATGAACAAGCACTTCTGCTATCTAATCTTCCTCCACTACCCTACATTTTTTCAGTGATTGCAGGAAAGGACTGCATGATCAAAAAACAACGTCATCTTTCATTTCAAGTTCTTCTTCCAGGGGAAATGTACACACCTACTGATCACAAAAGCCGGCAAAGTCATTTACTTACCATTTAGTTGCCAGCGATCGCAGCACACACACTGTCGAAGTAGACATGATTATGGAAGATGGATAAGACTAACAGAATCAAATCAGCCACGCACTTGGCTAGACTAGGCTATCTTGGGTTTGTTGGGTGATAAGTCAAATGTCAAGGCTGAAAGTTTTGACCTTTGGGTGAGTTCATGGTAGAACAGGTATGATGGCGTACAAAATGTGTCTAAAGTGTCTACATTAGCGTGTAGCTTTGTCGCATTTTGATGAGTGTGCACTACTGTCTGTGTTAAAACAAGTGTTCAAGTATATTTATTGTGTTAGATTATAACTTAGCAATACGTTTTCAACCATGAGCAATTTATTTAACAAGCATCAACTTGGACTGACCCAACAAGCCAGGGAAACTACTCTGGAAACAGGAACTGTAACTTTCTTTTTAAACAATGATAATTATTAAAGGTACATAAAGTAAATCAAAATTACAATTTGTCAGAGTAACTGACTGGTACTAGAATCTATATGATCAAGCAAAAATCGTGAGAGAGCTAGATATGGTTTCTTACGTAAAAATCTTGATACATCCTTGGAATGAATAATATTTTGTGGGGGCCTTCAGTTGTGTCTTGATGCCATAGTAACTGGAGGGGAAGCAACGATTCGTGAAGAGAAAAATTAAACAAAATAAAATTACCTGGCCAACGAAAACAAAACAACACCAAAGAATACACACACACACACACACACACACACACACACCACACACACACACACACACACACACACACACACACACACACACGTGTATGTAAGTGTTTAAATGATTTAAAAGGAAACTATACATCAGTTTCCTCTGTTTATATCTATTTGGTTGTTGTTGTTGCTTTTTTTTCGTCAAGCTATCTATCTAAAGAAAAAAAAAGAGAAAAAATATATATATGCAGACATAGAATTTTTTTTTAACCTAATCAATAATAAACCATACAAATCAAACATTGATATTGTTGATGGTGGTGGGGGTGGAGTTCTGGTTTATTTTGCTTTTTGTTTGTTTGTTTGGGGTTTTAGGGTGGTTTTCTTGGAGAGGGGGAGGGGTGTTTTGGACTCTTTTTTTTTTTCGTCTTTTGTTAGTACTATATTGTTCTTCATTTGTTTTGGCTGTTATTCTTGTCTTATGTTAGTTATTGTCGCTGTTGTTGTTGTGTACGTATGTTTGTGTTTGTTTATTTTCTTGTTGTGGTTGTTCTCGTTGGGTCTTTTTTTTTTTATTCAGTTGTTTGTATGGGTGAAGGTTTTTGTGTGTATGTTGTGGAGGAGGGGGAGGGAAGCAGTTGGTGTGTCTTTTTTAAAATTTTGTTTTGTCTTCTTTGTTTGTTTTGGTTTTTCTTTGTTGCTTGTTTGTTTGTATTATGCGGATTTTAGAATTGTTTGAATTGTATGGTTTTATATTGTTCAGGGTTTTTTGTTTTGTTTTTATTTCCATGTATCCATAATTATGTTATTGTCTTTTTTGTTTGATTTGTATGGTTTGTCATTGATTAGGTTTTTTATTCTATGTCTGCATATATATTATCTTTTTTCTCTCTTTTTTTTCTTTAGATGGATGGTTTGATGAAAAAAAAGCAAATCTGAAAATAAAAATTTGACTTTGACTTTGACACACTTCATTTCTCTATAATTATGACTTGAGCTTATGTTACTGTCTCGATTTGCTTTATCATGTTTAGTTAGTCTGGATTTATATATTCAAAAAATCCTCATATATTGTTGTTTTCAACATGTATCACCATTGTCTTTTAAATGCTTTTATATGTCAATTTTCTTGATTTTTCTTTCTTGTTTTTTTGTTTGTTTGTTTTAGGTGAAGGCAGGATGAATAAAAGTTGTGTAAACTTAATCTTTTACCCTCAATAAAGATAATTTTGACTCGACTTGACTTGACTTCACACACACACACACACACACACACACACACACACACACACACACACACACACACACACAACACACACACACTTTTTCTTCGTGTTTTGAATCCATACGGCTAAACCACTTTCTTTCAATGGTGTTTTCTTTTATCAATCCTTTTTTCTGGTCTAATATCACTTGAAACAGACGTTACATACAAGAACGAGCATGCACACACACACACACACACACACACACACACACACACACACACACACACATGCACGCACGCACCACACACACACTTGCACACTCTCTCTCCTCTCTCTCTCTCTCTCTCTCTCTCTCTCTCTCTCTCTCTCTCTCTCTCTCTCTCTGTGAACCTACACCGGTAAAGTTAGCCGGGTGCATTACCGAAAACGAGACAGACATAGCACGTGCACAAGAAACATGCAATGAGTCCGTGAATAGCCACGGCAACTTAGCTGTTATGGTTGAAAGCGAAAGTAGTGATATGTCTAACCATTCTTGTCAAAACCTGTTTGATTCTATCTTGTCTGTGGAAGATGGTCGTCCTGATAGGGTTGATAGGGTTGATGATGATGTCTGTAATGATGTTAAATCAGTTTCTTTCCTTCATTGGAACATTAATGGACTATTTCCTAAATTATCAAATAAAGATTTTATTTCATTCGTCTGTAGTTTCGATTTTGTATGTTTAGTTGAGAATTTCGTGAAAGAATTTCAGTCACTAGTGTTTAATGGATTCAAAGTCCATTGTAAACCTGCTGTAAAGCTTTCAGCGCGTGGAAGACACTCTGGTGGAATCGTATGTCTCATAAGAGATGAGCTGTGTTCATATGTAAAATTGACTGAGGTTGATTCTGATCATTTTTGTGCTTCTCTTATTGATAAATCTATATTTGGAACTGTTAAGCATGTTTTGCATTTGTGTGCATATGTCCCACCAGAGGGTTCACCTGTCTATACGTATTTTGATATTGATAACAGAATTGCTTCCTTGGAGGAATTTTTGTGTGAATGTCTATTTTTCATCAGAGATGATGTTTATGTATTTTTAAATGGTGATCTTAATAGTAGAACCTCAAATATTTCTGGTAGTCTAGAAGGAGTAACATGCTATACTTTCCCGAATCTGCACCGAAGTGGTCCTTTAAATGTAAACAGACAATCTCAGGACACTGCATTGAATAATTATGGTAAAATGTTGCTTAATGTATGTACAGCTTTAGATTTGTGCATTTTGAATGAAATGTGTCAGGGTGACCTACAGGGTCACTACACATACATATCTGATACAGGAAGTAGCATAAATGATTATTTTTTGATGACATGTGAGTTATTTGCAAGTATCTCTGACTGCTGTGAAATGCGTGTGATAGAAAGAATTGGGTCTGACCATTTGCCTATAACCCTTTTTGTTAAGTCTGACTGCAAGCACATTGGTATGAAAGAAAGCAATTATTATGGTATGATTGAAAAGTTTGTCTGGAATGAAGCCTGTGCTGCTTCGTTCAAAGATACATTAGCTTCTGATGAAATGAAAACTCTTTTAGAGGAGGCTATCAACTTAATAGGTACCGATTTTAATGAGTCACTAAATGTTTTTGATTGTTGTCTAAGAGAAGCTGCTGGTTGTATGAAAAAACAAATTCGCATTGGAAACAATATGAAAGAAAACGATTGGTATGACACAGAATGTCGTGTCACTAAAAGAAAAGTGCGTAATTTGTTGAAAAAGTATCGCCATACTTTATCTATTTCTGATGTGAATCATATTGCCAAGGGAGAAGGGAGTATAAAAATATGTTAAAGAGAAAACAAAAAGATTATAATCATGCACTTTTAACTGAATTGTCCAATTCTATTGGCAATCAGAAAGAGTTTTGGAGTTATGTACACAAAACACTTCCTAGACGAAAACAACCTAAGAATAGTATCAATGTGGAGATGTGATTTGACCATTTCAGGGGGTCCCTTGAAAAAGATGAAGACCAAAGATCTGGTTTAACTCATGAAGATGCTGAAAACGATGTTGAGAATAGTTATGATACTGAATATTTTAATCGCCCAATCTCAAAAGAAGAAATTTTGATGGCTTTGCGAAAATTAAAGAATAAAAAAGCTGTAGGTCCCGATGGGATTATTGGAGAGTTGATAAAAAAAAATGCCTGCACTGAGAATGTTGTTCTAAACTTTTTGGTTACATTTCTTAACTATTTATTTGATAAAGGTGTTTATCCTGATAGTTGGTCAGAGTCGATTGTCCTTCCATTATATAAGAAAGGTGATGCTAACAACCCCCATGATTATAGAGGAATTTCGTTGTGTAACATAAGTAGCAAGCTTTACAGTGCTGTGATTAATAGAAGACTACAGGAATTGGTTACAGAAAATAATATAACCGGAGAATTTCAAGCAGGTTTCAAGCAAAATTACTCCACACTTATGGCATTCATTCAAAAACAATTCAGTCTAAACCGTGAATTATACGTTGCATTTATAGATTTTGAGAAGGCTTTCGACTCTGTCAACAGAAGTTTGTTGTGGTCAGTTTTGTTCAGAAAATAATGGTATTCGTGGAAAACTATACAGATGTGTTGTGAGTATGTATGATTGTGGGAAAGCAAGAGCGCGTTCAGGTGGTAGTTATCAAATTATATCGATTGTACGTGTGGGGTGAAACAAGGTGATGTTTGCAGTCCTATTTTCTTTTCTTTGTTCATTAACGAGCTGACAAAAGAAGTCATAAAGTCTGGAAAACATGGTGCAACATTTAGTAATGATGTCCTTGAAATCTTCATTAATTTTTGTTGTTAGCTGATGATATAATGTAATGTCAGAAACTGTACTTGGTCTTCAGAATCAGTTGAATAGTTTACATAGGGCCGCTGCTTCATTGAAGTTGAAAGTAAACCTAACAAAGAGTAACATTATTGTATTTAGAAAGAGTGGGCATCTTGCAATGAGAGAAAGATGGACGTATGGTGGGACTGTGATTTATGTGTGGAATGTATACAAATATTTAGGTATATATTTTTCTACTCGTTTAAGCTTTACGTTTGCGTGTAAAGACCTCGCAAGTAGAGCAAAAAGTGCATTGTTATGTATAATGAAGAAGTTAACTTTGTTAAATAACGAATCTCTTTCTCTGTTTTTAAAATTATTTGATGCCCAAATTCAACCTGTATTGCAGTATGGAGCTGAGATCTGGGGTCTGTATCCTGCTGCCCTACACTGTGAGAAAACCCATTTATTTGCGTTGAAAAAGTTTCTGGGAGTGTCACTCAAGACACCAAATGATCTTGTGTACAGGGAAACAGCAAGGTACCCCATGTCACTGCTTTCTATTGTTAGATGCATACAATTTTGGATAAAAGTAACTCAGATGAATGCAGAAGATTGCCCTTTAAAGCATATAAAATGTTGTTAGATTTAGATAGTAGAGGCAAAATCAATTGGGCTTCAAATGTAAGAATAAAATTATATGAATTGGGTTTTGGGTACGTGCGGTTAAACCAAGGAGTTGGAGATGTGCGTGGTTTTATTCAACAGTTTCGTGAAAGGTTGATTGATTGTTGCTGGCAAAATTGTGAGAGTCATGTACAGAATAGTGATAGATTTTACCACTATAGAATGTTTAGTCAAGTAAATTGTGTACCAACTTATATGTCCATGCATATTGATAGACATTTGAAGCGCATAATGACACGATTTAGATTTGGTATCTCGGATATCAATGTACATTATTATCGCTATAGAAATGCACTTGCCACAAATCTTCAATGCCCAATTTGTAAATGTTCAGTAGAAGATGAAATCCACTTTGTGCTTTCCTGTCCAGGGTTAAGAGATATACGAGAGCAATTCATACCACAAAAGTACTGTAGAGATCCATGTTTATTCAGGTTGGTTTTGTTATTAGCTTCGACGAATGAATGTATTGTAAAACAACTGGCAGTATATATGTATAAAGCATTTAAAAGAAGAAGTATCTATGTAACATAACAACATCATACGTACATCATATTGTTTGCTTGTATTATTTGTATTCCCCCTTCTAAGGGGCCATGGCCTTTATGAATAAACATTTCATTTCATTTCTCTCTCTCTCTCTCTCTCTCTCTCTCTCTCTCCCCTCTCTCTCTCTCTCTCTCTCTCTCGTGTACGCACTCACACACACACTCTCTCTCACGCGCGTGCGCGCGCACGCACACACACACACACACACACACACACACACACACACCTGCACACACATCAGTGATCTAGAGGTAAGGCACTTGCCAAAAAAGTGCGAGAAGTGGTGGAGTTGATCCCCATTATTTTGTGTCCAAAATGTTCCCCTGACCACTAAACCTTGAATGGTGATCTGGGTGCTAGTATTCCCAATGAGAGGATCAACCCGAAATCCTGTGTGCAGAACTTTGAGCGCAAGGTAAAAGAACCCACAGCAACAAAAGATTTTAGTCGTGGCAAAATTCTGTTCGGGAAACAAACTACTGTCCCATATAAAAATAATGCAATAGGCATATGATTATAGATAGGAAAAAATATCTTTAAACAGTAACAATAATGGGTGGCGCTGTTCTTATGGCTACTGATGTGCTTTCCCTTGAAACAGCATCCCACATTTCACGCAGAAAAGTCTGCTGTAATTGAAAGTGGTATACACCTTCCTACCTCTGTGAATGTCTTCACCTGTACACTCCTTCTCGTTCCTTCCGCTCTGCTGCAGATACCTTGTGCTTAAGAATACCTAGATTCAACCAGTCCACTGTTGGCCGTCGCTCTTTCTCTGTTTCTGGTCCAGTGATCTGGAATGACCTCCCTCCCTCCATTGTCAAAAGCCTACTTATGATGCATTTATTTCTAACCTAAGATTCTCCCCTCTTGTTTCATCTCATTTCTGTCCCTGCCCTCAACAACCAACTCCCCCCCCCCCCCCCCCCCCCCCATTACCCTGCTGGAGTGTACAACCTTTGTGTATGTGTGTGTGTGTGTGTGTGTGTGTGTGTGTGTGTGTGTTTGTTTGTTTACATTTGAATTTGTAAAAGAAAACTATTAATTGTGCCCGTGTGTGTGTGTTTACATTTGAATTTGTAAAAAAAAACCAACTATTAATTGTGCGCGTGTGTGTGTTTACATTTGAATTTGTAAAAATCTATTAATTGTAACCGGCTGCATGTGAAAGACTAGGATGAATGAAAGCGCTTTGATTTGTTTTTTGGCAAGATATAGCGCTATATAGATTCCATGTATTATTATTATTATTATTATTATTATTAAACCTATGCAATATTGCGTACCACGTTGGTTGGTTGGTTGGTTGGTAAGTTAGTAAGTCATTATTTCACTCACATAAAACAAAACCAAGCAGTCTTTCGTTTCATTTTGTGTTTATTTCAGAATGTGTTACTGTTTATGAATAAATGAGCAAATAAACAGATAACTAAATAACCAAATGAATACATACATAAGATAGAACAAAAAGAGTCATAAAATAATTATAGTAACGTTCAGAAAGGCATAAGCTAGGTATTTCAACATTTACGCACATCGATCATTTTCTGACGCAAATCATTGGAATTTTCAACATGGAATAATTATAACATAACACCCTTAATACACACGCGTTTATTAATGGTATTAAGACAATATTCCCCGTGCGTGGGGGATGCCGGGGGGCCTGAAAATATAAACAGCATCCCCACCTTCTGGAAATTCTGTGCTAGAAATTCCCTCTTTTCTATCCCTCTCTTTGTTTTCTTTTCTTCCGGTCATTTCCTTTATGTCTATTTTATGCCTTCTTGGTCCATTCTCCAGCCTATTTTTTCCCATAAAGACTTCAAAGATAACAATTCTTGCCCATGCCGAAGTCGGATGCGCTGGGCCTGACTTGTCAGGCGCTTAACGGCAGCACAACTTATTTTTGCTCATATGACAGACAACAGTAATTGCTGTGAGTGTTCGACGACGACGACGACGACGACGACGAAGAAGAAGAAGAAGAAGAATTTACTATAAAAAGAGTATCCTATTGCATTGCATTATTGTATTGTATTGCATAGTAAAGATTTGTACTGTATTGTACTGTACTGTACTGTATTGTATTGTATTGTTTTGTATTGTATTATATAATGTTTATTGCAGTGTATACTGCTTTCAGTCATGGCAGATTCCTCTGCATAATTTTTTGGACTGTTCTCCCCCAGAGAGAACGTGTCGCCACATGAGCAGCGCCACCCTTTTCTTTTTTTGGTGTGCTATCTATTCCTGCCTCGGTGTTTATTTGTTTCCCTATGAGAAGGTGAGATTTTTTCCCATAACCCCCTCTTCCTGACAACTCCCTTGTTGCCATGGGTTCTTTTACGTGTCATGAATGTGAAGTGCTCACGAGGGGGGTACTTTTGTTTATCGCCTCCTCTGAAAGATTAACGGGCACCCTTTAATTGCCCTTCATGAGATGATTACAGTATTTTTGACTTGACTTGACTTGACTTGACTTCTTAACCACTGTAATGAATGTGGGTGGGTTGGGGTGGGGGTGGGTGGAAGCTTAGGATCAAACGGGGTTTGAGTCCATGACTTCTCGTGTGTGTGTGTACGTTGTTGTTGTTTTTCAGACATGTGTGTTCCCCATGTACCACTGATGCACAGCAAATATTCGCTGATAACATTGAAAAGAGAAATTCTTTGGCAACGTAGACGGGATTCAAACCTTGAGCCTCTGAAATCAGGTTTTCGTTTTAAAGACATAATATACACCATGGGCCACTGACTGTCCATTGTACCGGCAGAACTTTAGTCTAAAAGTTTTTGTTTAAAAAAAACCCAATAATTATGCGCAATCACCCATTGACAATAATGAATGATTGTTATGGAAAGACTGATAAAGGCTAATACTGTGTATAATAGAACTTATACACACGATAAAACCGACAAGAAAAATATAGACAAATACAGAAAAGAGACACAAAAATCCCTCAACGAAAAAAAAAAAAAAAGATAATCTAAAGATAAGTAGGCATAAGCTACTACAGAAAATTTCATGACCTAAAATTTCAAGGCAAAAAAAAAATCCAAAGTTTTTGTAATAGCACAAGAAAGATTTTGAAAATTGTTGACTAACTCCTACACCAAATGAAGCTCATCAACAAACACAAAACCCTAAACAAAACAAAAAATCTCTTAAAGA